>JARPUW010000943.1:0-75000 GCA_030533445.1 Cyprinodon diabolis
TTCAGAAATGAATTGTCATCATAAAAGATGCTTATAAGGCAAAAATGAAAAAGCTGGGACCTTTTTTGCTTGATCTAGAAAGTGGGAACAAATTATAGCAGGTGGACTGCTATAATTTGTTCCCCCTTGTAACTTTAAGAAATAACGGTCAATCACATCCAAAGTTTCAGGGGTTAGTTGTCATCATAAAAGATGCTTATTAGCCAAAAATGAAAAAGCTGGGACCTTTTTTGTCTGATTTAGACATTGGGAACAGATTATAGCAGGTGGCCTGCTATAATTGGTCCCCTCTTGTAACTTTAAGAAATAAAGTTCAATCAACTCCAAAGTTTCAGGGGTTAGTTGTCATCATAAAAGATGCTTATTGGCCAAAATTGAAAAAGCTGGGACCTTTTTTGTCTGATTTAGACAGGGGAACAGATTATAGCAGGTGGCCTGCTATAATTTGTTCCCCCTTGTAACTTTAAGAAATAAAGGTCAATCAACTCCAAAGTTTCAGGGGTTAGTTTGTCATCATAAAAGATGCTTATAAGCCAAAAATGAAAAAGCTTGGACCTTTTTTGTCTGATTAAGACAGTGGGAACAGATTATAGCAGGTTGCCTGCTATAATTGGTCCCCCCTTGTAACTTTAAGAAATAAAGGTCAATCACATCCAAAGTTTCAGGGATTAGTTGTCATCATAAAAGATGCTTATAAGCCAAAAATGAAAAAGCTGGGACCTTTTTTGTCTGACTTAGACAGTGGGAACAGATTATAGCAGGTGGCCTGCTATAATTTGTTCCCCCTTGTAACTTTAAGAAATAACGGTCAATCACATCCAAAGTTTCAGGGGTTAGTTGTCATCATAAAAGATGCTTATGAGCCAAAAATGAAAAACCTGGGACCTTTTTTGTCTAATTTTAACAGGGGAACAGATTATAGCAGGTGGCCTGCTATAATTGGTCCCCCTTGTAACTTTAAGAAATAAAGGTCTTTAAACTCCAAAGTTTCAGGGGTTAGTTGTCATCATAAAAGATGCTTATAAGCCAAAAATGAAAAAGCTGGGACCTTTTTTGTCTGATTTAGACAAGGGAACAGATTATATCAGGTGGCCTGCTATAGTTTGTTCCCCCCTTGTAACTTTAAGAAATAAAGGTCAACCAACTCCAAAGTTTCAGGAATTAATTGTCATCATAAAAGATGCTTATAAGCCAAAAATGAAAACGCTGGGACCTTTTTTTGCCTGATTTAGACAGTGGGAACAGATTGTAGCAGGTGGCCTGCTGTAATTTGGTCCCCCCTTGTAACTTTAAGAAATAAAGGTCATTCACATCCAAAGTTTCAGGAATTGATTGTCATCATAAAAGATGCTTATAAGCCAAAAATGAAAAATCTGGGACCTTTTTTGTCTGATTTAGACAGTGGGAACAGATTATAGCAGGTGGCCTGCTATAATTTGTTCCCACCTTATAACTTTAAGAAATAAAGGTCAATCACATCCAAAGTTTCAGGGGTTAGTTGTGATCATACAAGATGCTTATAAGCCAAAAATGAAAAAGCTGGGACCTTTTTTGTCTGATTTAGACAGGGGAACAGATTATAGCAGGTGGCCTGCTATAATTTGTTCCCCATTGTAACTCTAAGAAATAAAGTTCAATCATCTCCAAAGTTTCAGGGGTTAGTTGTCATGATAAAAGATGCTTATTGGCCAAAATTGAAAAAGCCGGGACCTTTTTTGTCTGATTTAGACAGGGGGAAGAGATTATAGCAGGTGGCCTGCTATAATTTGTTTCCCCTTGTAACATTAAGAAATAAAGGTCATTCACATCCAAAGTATCAGCAATGAATTGTCATAATAAAAGATGCTTATAAGCCAAAAATGAAAAAGCTGGGACCTTTTTTTTGCCTGATTTAGACAGTGGGAACAGATTATAGCAGGTGTCCTGCTATAGTTGGTTCCCCCCTTGTAACTATGAAATAAAGGTCAATCACATCCAAAGTTTCAGGAATTGATTGTCATCATAAAAGATGCTTATAAGCCAAAAATGAAACAGCTGGGACCTTTTTTGCCTGATTGAGACAGGGAACAGATTATAGCAGGTGGCCTGCTATAGTTGGTTCCCCCCTTGTAACTGTAAGAAATAAAGGTCAATCAACTCCAAAGTTTCAGGGGATAGTTGTCATGATAAAAGATGCTTATAAGCCAAAAATGAAAAAGCTGGGACCTTTTGTCCGATTTAGACAGGGGAACAGATTATAGCAAGTGGCCTGCTATAGTTGGTTCCCCCTTGTAACTTTAAGAAATAAAAGTCAATCATATCCAAAGTTTCAGGAATTGATTGTCATCATAAAAGATGCTTATGAGCCAAAAATGAAAAACCTGGGACCTTTTTTGTCTAATTTTAACAGGGGAACAGATCATAGCAGGTGGCCTGCTATAATTTGTTTCCCCTTTGTAACTCTAAGAAATAAAGGTCAATCAACTACAAAGTTTCAGGGGTTAGTTGTCATCTTAAAAGATGCTTATAAGCCAAAATTGAAAAAGCTGGGACCTTTTTTGTCTGATTTAGACAGGGGAACAGATTATACCAGGTGGCCTGCTATAATTTGTTCCCCCTTGTAACTTTAAGAAATAAAGGTCAATGAACTCCAAAGTTTCAGGAATTAATTGTCATCATAAAAGATGCTTATAAGCCAAAAATGAAAAAGCTGGGACCTTTTTTTTGCCTGATTTAGACAGTGGGAACAGATTATAGCAGGTGGCCTGCTATAATTTGTTACCCCCTTATAACTTTAAGAAATAAAGGTCAATCACATCCAAAGTTTCAGGAATGGATTGTCATCATAAAAGATGCTTATAAGCCAAAAATGAAAAAGCTGGGACCTTTTTTGTCTGATTTAGACAGGGGAACAGATTATAGCAGGTGGCCTGCTATAGTTGGTTCCCCCCTTGTAACTTTAAGAAATAAAGGTCAATCAACTCCAAAGTTTCAGGAATTAATTTTCATAATAAAAGATGCTTATAAGCCAAAAATGAAAAAGCTGGGACCTTTTTTTTTCCTGATTTAGACAGTGGGAACAGATTATAGCAGGTGGCCTGCTATAATTTGTTCCCACCTTATAACTTTAAGAAATAAAGGTCAATCACATCCAAAGTTTCAGGGGTTAGTTGTGATCATACAAGATGCTTATAAGCCAAAAATGAAAAAGCTGGGACCTTTTTTGTCTGATTTAGACAGGGGAACAGATTATAGCAGGTGGCCTGCTATAATTTGTTCCCCATTGTAACTCTAAGAAATAAAGTTCAATCATCTCCAAAGTTTCAGGGGTTAGTTGTCATGATAAAAGATGCTTATTGGCCAAAATTGAAAAAGCCGGGACCTTTTTTGTCTGATTTAGACAGGGGGAAGAGATTATAGCAGGTGGCCTGCTATAATTTGTTTCCCCTTGTAACATTAAGAAATAAAGGTCATTCACATCCAAAGTATCAGGAATGAATTGTCATAATAAAAGATGCTTATAAGCCAAAAATGAAAAAGCTGGGACCTTTTTTTTGCCTGATTTAGACAGTGGGAACAGATTATAGCAGTTGTCCTGCTATAGTTGGTTCCCCCCTTGTAACTATGAAATAAAGGTCAATCACATCCAAAGTTTCAGGAATTGATTGTCATCATAAAAGATGCTTATAAGCCAAAAATGAAACAGCTGGGACCTTTTTTGCCTGATTGAGACAGGGAACAGATTATAGCAGGTGGCCTGCTATAGTTGGTTCCCCCCTTGTAACTGTAAGAAATAAAGGTCAATCAACTCCAAAGTTTCAGGGGTTAGTTGTCATGATAAAAGATGCTTATAAGCCAAAAATGAAAAAGCTGGGACCTTTTGTCCGATTTAGACAGGGGAACAGATTATAGCAAGTGGCCTGCTATAGTTGGTTCCCCCTTGTAACTTTAAGAAATAAAAGTCAATCATATCCAAAGTTTCAGGAATTGATTGTCATCATAAAAGATGCTTATGAGCCAAAAATGAAAAACCTGGGACCTTTTTTGTCTAATTTTAACAGGGGAACAGATCATAGCAGGTGGCCTGCTATAATTTGTTTCCCCTTTGTAACTCTAAGAAATAAAGGTCAATCAACTACAAAGTTTCAGGGGTTAGTTGTCATCTTAAAAGATGCTTATAAGCCAAAATTGAAAAAGCTGGGACCTTTTTTGTCTGATTTAGACAGGGGAACAGATTATACCAGGTGGCCTGCTATAATTTGTTCCCCCTTGTAACTTTAAGAAATAAAGGTCAATGAACTCCAAAGTTTCAGGAATTAATTGTCATCATAAAAGATGCTTATAAGCCAAAAATGAAAAAGCTGGGACCTTTTTTGTCTGATTTAGAGAGGGGAACAGATTATAGCAGGTGGCCTGCTATAGTTGGTTCCGCCCTTGTAACTGTAAGAAATAAAGGTCAATCAACTCCAAAGTTTCAGGGGTTAGTTGTCATAATAAAAGATGCTTATAAGCCAAAAATGAAAAAGCTGGGACCTTTTTTGTCTGATTTAGAGAGGGGAACAGATTATAGCAGGTGGCCTGCTATAATTGGTCCCCCCTTGTAACTTTAAGAAATAAAGGTCATTCACATCCAAAGTTTCAGGAATGAATTGTCATCATAAAAGATGCTTATAAGCCAAAAATGAAAAAGCTGGGACCTTTTTTGTCTGATTTAGACAGTGGGAACAGATTATAGCAGGTGGCCTGCTATAATTGGTCCCCCCTTGTAACTTTAAGAAATAAAGGTCAATCAACTCCAAAGTTTCAGGGGTTAGTTGTCATCATTAAAGATGCTTATTGGCCAAAATTGAAAAAGCTGGGACCTTTTTTGTCTCATTTAGACAGGGGGAACAGATGATAGCAGGTGGCCTGATATAATTTGTTCCCCATTGTAACTTTAAGAAATAAGGGTCAATAAACTCCATAGTTTCAGGGGTTAGTTGTCATCATTAAAGATGCTTATTGACCAAAATTGAAGAAGCTGGGACCTTTTTTGTCTGATTTAGACAGTGGGAACAGATTATAGTAGGTGGCCTGCTATAGTTGGTTCTCCCCTTCTAGCTTTAAGAAATAAAGTTCAATCACATCCAAAGTTTCAGGAATTTATTGTCATCATAAAAGATGCTTATAAGCCAAAAATGAAAAAGCTTGGACCTTTTTTGTCTGATTAAGACAGTGGGAACAGATTATAGCAGGTTGCCTGCTATAATTGGTCCCCCCTTGTAACTTTTGGAAATAAAGGTCAATCACATCCAAAGTTTCAGAAATTAATTGTCATCATAAAAGATGCTTATGAGCCAAAAATGAAGAAGCTGGGACCTTGTTTGTCTAATTTTAACAGGGGAACAGATTATAGCAGGTGGCCTGCTATAATTTGTTTCCCCTTTGTAACTTTAACAAATAAAGGTCAATCAACTACAAAGTTTCAGGGGTTAGTTGTCATCATAAAAGATGCTTATAAGCCAAAAAACGAAAAAGCTGGGACCTTTTTTGCCTGATTTAGACAGTGGGAACAGATTATAGCAGGTGGCCGACTATAGTTGGTTCCCCCCTTGTAACTTGAAGAAATAAAGTTCAATAAACTCCAAAGTTTCAGGGGTTAGTTGTCATCATAAAAGATGCTTATAAGCCAAAATTAAAAAAGCTGGGACCTTTTTTGCCTGATTTAGACAGTGGGAACAGATTATAGCAGGTGGCTTGCTATAGTTGGTTCCCCCCTTGTAACTTTAAGAAATAAAGGTCATTAACATCCAAAGTTTCAGAAATGAATTGTCATCATAAAAGATGCTTATAAGGCAAAAATGAAAAAGCTGGGACCTTTTTTGCTTGATTTAGAAAGTGGGAACAAATTATAGCAGGTGGACTGCTATAATTTGTTCCCCCTTGTAACTTTAAGAAATAACGGTCAATCACATCCAAAGTTTCAGGGGTTAGTTGTCATCATAAAAGATGCTTATTAGCCAAAAATGAAAAAGCTGGGACCTTTTTTGTCTGATTTAGACATTGGGAACATATTATATCAGGTGGCCTGCTATAATTGGTCCCCTCTTGTAACTTTAAGAAATAAAGTTCAATCAACTCCAAAGTTTCAGGGGTTAGTTGTCATCATAAAAGATGCTTATTGGCCAAAATTGAAAAAGCTGGGACCTTTTTTGTCTGATTTAGACAGGGGAACAGATTATAGCAGGTGGCCTGCTATAATTTGTTCCCCCTTGTAACTTTAAGAAATAAAGGTCAATCAACTCCAAAGTTTCAGGGGTTAGTTTGTCATCATAAAAGATGCTTATAAGCCAAAAATGAAAAAGCTTGGACCTTTTTTGTCTGATTAAGACAGTGGGAACAGATTATAGCAGGTTGCCTGCTATAATTGGTCCCCCCTTGTAACTTTAAGAAATAAAGGTCAATCACATCCAAAGTTTCAGGGATTAGTTGTCATCATAAAAGATGCTTATAAGCCAAAAATGAAAAAGCTGGGACCTTTTTTGTCTGACTTAGACAGTGGGAACAGATTATAGTAGCTGGCCTGCTATAGTTGGTTCCCCCCTTGTAACTTTAAGAAATAAAGTTCAATCACATCCAAAGTTTCAGGAATTAATTGTCATCATAAAAGATGCTTATAAGCCAAAAATGAAAAAGCTGGGACCTTTTTTGCCTGATTTAGACAGTGGGAACAAATTATAGCAGGTGGCCTGCTATAATTTGTTCCCCCTTGTAACTTTAAGAAATAACGGTCAATCACATCCAAAGTTTCAGGGGTTAGTTGTCATCATAAAAGATGCTTATGAGCCAAAAATGAAAAACCTGGGACCTTTTTTGTCTAATTTTAACAGGGGAACAGATTATAGCAGGTGGCCTGCTATAATTGGTCCCCCTTGTAACTTTAAGAAATAAAGGTCTTTAAACTCCAAAGTTTCAGGGGTTAGTTGTCATCATAAAAGATGCTTATAAGCCAAAAATGAAAAAGCTGGGACCTTTTTTGTCTGATTTAGACAAGGGAACAGATTATATCAGATGGCCTGCTATAGTTTGTTCCCCCCTTGTAACTTTAAGAAATAAAGGTCAACCAACTCCAAAGTTTCAGGAATTAATTGTCATCATAAAAGATGCTTATAAGCCAAAAATGAAAACGCTGGGACCTTTTTTTTGCCTGATTTAGACAGTGGGAACAGATTGTAGCAGGTGGCCTGCTGTAATTTGGTCCCCCCTTGTAACTTTAAGAAATAAAGGTCATTCACATCCAAAGTTTCAGGAATTGATTGTCATCATAAAAGATGCTTATAAGCCAAAAATGAAAAATCTGGGACCTTTTTTGTCTGATTTAGACAGTGGGAACAGATTATAGCAGGTGGCCTGCTATAGTTGGTTCCCCCATTGTAACTTTAAGAAATAAAGGTCAATCACATCCAAAGTTTCAGGATTTAATTGTCATCGTAAAAGATGCTTATAAGCCAAAAATTAAAAAGCTGGGACTTTTTTTGTCTGATTTAGACAGTGGAACAGATTTTAGCAGGTGGCCTTCTATAGTTGGTTCCCCCCTTGTAAATTTAAGAAATAAAGGTCAATCACATCCAAAGTTTCAGGAATTAATTGTCATCATAAAAGATGCTTATAAGCCAAAAATGAAAAAGCTGGGACCTTTTTTGTCTGATTTAGACAGGGGGAACAGATTATAGCAGATGGCCTGCTATAATTTGTTTCCCCTTTGTAACTTTAAGAAATAATCGTCAATCAACTCCAAAGTTTCAGGGGTTAGTTGTCATCATAAAAGATGCTTATAAGCCAAAAATGAAAAAGCTGGGACCGTTTTTGCCTGATTTGGACAGTGGGAACAGATTATAGCAGGTGGCCTGCTATAGTTGGTTCCCCCATTGTAACTTTAAGAAATAAAGGTCAATCACATCCAAAGTTTCAGGATTTAATTGTCATCATAAAAGATGCTTATAAGCCAAAAATTAAAAAGCTGGGACTTTTTTTGTCTGATTTAGACAGTGGAACAGATTTTAGCAGGTGGCCTTCTATAGTTGGTTCCCCCCTTGTAAATTTAAGAAATAAAGGTCAATCACATCCAAAGTTTCAGGAATTAATTGTCATCATAAAAGATGCTTATGAGCCAAAAATGAAAAACCTGGGAACTTTTTTTTCTGATTTAGACAGGGGGAACAGATTATAGCAGGTGGCCTGCTATAATTTGTTTCCCCTTTGTAACGTTAAGAAATAAATGTCAATTGACTCCAAAGTTTCAGGGGTTAGTTGTCATCATAAAAGATGCTTATAAGCCAAAAATGAAAAAGCTGGGACCTTTTTTGTCTGATTTAGACAGGGGGAACAGATTATAGCAGATGGCCTGCTATAATTTGTTTCCCCTTTGTAACTTTAAGAAATAATCGTCAATCAACTCCAAAGTTTCAGGGGTTAGTTGTCATCATAAAAGATGCTTATAAGCCAAAAATGAAAAAGCTGGGACCGTTTTTGCCTGATTTGGACAGTGGGAACAGATTATAGCAGGTGGCCTGCTATAATTTGTTTCCCCTTGTAACTTTAAGAAATAAAGGTCATTCACATCCAAAGTTTCAGGAATGAATTGTCATAATAAAAGATGCTTATAAGCCAAAAATGAAAAAGCTGGGACCTTTTTTTTTTGCCTGATTTAGAGAGTGGGAACAGATTATAGCAGGTGGCCTGCTATGGTTTGTTCCCCAATTGTGACTTTAAGAAATAAAGGTCAATCAACTCCAAAGTTTCAGGAATGAATTGTCATCATAAAAGATGCTTATAAGCCAAAAGTGAAACAGCTGGGACCTTTTTTGCCTGATTTAGACAGGGGGAACAGATTATAGCAGGTGGCCTGCTATAATTGGTCCCCCCTTGTAACTTTAAGAAATAAAGGTCAATCAACTCCAAAGTTTCAGGAATTAATTGTCATCATAAAAGATGCTTATAAGCCAAAAATGAAACAGCTGGGACCTTTTTTGCCTGATTGAGACAGGGGGAACAGATTATAGCAGATGGCCTGCTATAATTTGTTTCCCCTTTGTAACTTTAAGAAATAATCGTCAATCAACTCCAAAGTTTCAGGGGTTAGTTGTCATCATAAAAGATGCTTATAAGCCAAAAATGAAAAAGCTGGGACCGTTTTTGCCTCATTTGGACAGTGGGAACAGATTATAGCAGGTGGCCTGTTATAATTTGTTTCCCCTTGTAACTTTAAGAAATAAAGGTCATTCACATCCAAAGTTTCAGGAATGAATTGTCATAATAAAAGATGCTTATAAGCCAAAAATGAAAAAGCTGGGACCTTTTTTTTTTGCCTGATTTAGAGAGTGGGAACAGATTATAGCAGGTGGCCTGCTATGGTTTGTTCCCCAATTGTGACTTTAAGAAATAAAGGTCAATCAACTCCAAAGTTTCAGGAATGAATTGTCATCATAAAAGATGCTTATAAGCCAAAAGTGAAACAGCTGGGACCTTTTTTGCCTGATTTAGACAGGGGGAACAGATTATAGCAGGTGGCCTGCTATAATTGGTCCCCCCTTGTAACTTTAAGAAATAAAGGTCAATCAACTCCAAAGTTTCAGGAATTAATTGTCATCATAAAAGATGCTTATAAGCCAAAAATGAAACAGCTGGGACCTTTTTTGCCTGATTGAGACAGGGAACAGATTATAGCAGGTGGCCTGCTATAGTTGGTTCCCCCCTTGTAACTGTAAGAAATAAAGGTCAATCAACTCCAAAGTTTCAGGGGTTAGCTGTCATCATAAAAGATGCTTATAAGCCAAAAATGAAAAAGCTGGGACCTTTTTTGTCTGCTTTAGACAGGGGGAACAGATTATAGCAGGTGGCCTGCTATAATTTGTTCCCCCTTTGTAACTTTAAGAAATAAAGGTCAATCACATTCAAAGTTTCAGGGGTTAGTTGTCATCATAAAAGATGCTTATAAGCCAAAAATGAAAAAGCTGGGACCTTTTTTGTCTGATTTAGACAGGGGAACAGATTACAGCAGGTGGCCTGCTATAGTTGCCCCCCCCCCCTTGTAACTTTAAGAAATAAAGGTCAATCACATCCAAAGTTTCAGGAATGAATTGTCATCATAAAAGATGCTTATAAGCCAAAAATGAAAAAGCTGGGACCTTTTTTGTCTGATTTAGACAGGGGAACCGATTATAGCAGGTGGCCTGCTATAATTTCTTACCCCCTTGTAACTTTAAGAAATAAAGTTCAATCACATCCAAAGTTTCAGGGGTTAGTTGTGATCATACAAGATGCTTATAAGCCAAAAATGAAAAAGCTGGGACCTTTTTTGTCTGATTTAGACAGGGGAACAGATTATAGCAGGTGGCCTGCTATAATTTGTTCCCCATTGTAACTTTAAGAAATAAAGTTCAATCAACTCCAAAGTTTCAGGGGTTAGTTGTAATGATAAAAGATGCTTATTGGCCAAAATTGAAAAAGCCGGGACCTTTTTTGTCTGATTTAGACAGGGGAAACAGATTATAGCAGGTGGCCTGCTATAATTTGTTCCCCCTTGTTACCTTAAGAAATAAAGGTAAATCACATCCAAAGTTTCAGGAATGAATTGTCATCATAAAAGATGCTTATAAGCCAAAAATGAAAAAGCTTGCACCTTTTTTGCCTGATTTAGACTGGGGAACATATTATAGCAGGTGGCCTGCTATAGTTGGTTCCCCCCTTGTAACTTTAAGAAATAAAGTTCAATCACATCCAAAGTTTCAGGGGTTAGTTGTGATCATACAAGATGCTTATAAGCCAAAAATGAAAAAGCTGGGACCTTTTTTGTCTGATTTAGACAGGGGAACAGATTATAGCAGGTGGCCTGCTATAATTTGTTCCCCATTGTAACTTTAAGAAATAAAGTTCAATCAACTCCAAAGTTTCAGGGGTTAGTTGTCATGATAAAAGATGCTTATTGGCCAAAATTGAAAAAGCCGGGACCTTTTTTGTCTGATTTAGACAGGGGGAACAGATTATAGCAGGTGGCCTGCTATAATTTGTTCCCCCTTGTAACTTTAAGAAATAAAGGTAAATCACATCCAAAGTTTCAGGGAGGAATTGTCATCATAAAAGATGCTTATAAGCCAAAAATGAAAAAGCTTGCACCTTTTTTGCCTGATTTAGACTGGGGAACATATTATAGCAGGTGGCCTGCTATAGTTGGTTCCCCCCTTGTAACTTTAAGAAATAAAGGTCAATCAACTCCAAAGTTTCAGGGGTTAGTTGTCATCATAAAAGATGCTTATAAGCCAAAAATGAAAAAGCTGGGACCTTTTTTTTTGCCTGATTTAGACAGTGGGAACAGATTATAGCAGGTGGCCTGCTATAATTTGTTCCCACCTTATAAATTTAAGAAATAAAGGTCAATCACATCCAAAGTTTCAGGAATGGATTGTCATCATAAAAGATGCTTATAAGCCAAAAATGAAAAAGCTGGGACCTTTTTTGTCTGATTTAGACAGGGGAACAGATTATAGCAGGTGGCCTGCTATAGTTGGTTCCCCCCTTGTAACTTTAAGAAATAAAGGTCAATCAACTCCAAAGTTTCAGGAATTAATTTTCATAATAAAAGATGCTTATAAGCCAAAAATGAAAAAGCTGGGACCTTTTTTTTTTCCTGATTTAGACAGTGGGAACAGATTATAGCAGGTGGCCTGCTATAATTTGTTCCCACCTTATAACTTTAAGAAATAAAGGTCAATCACATCCAAAGTTTCAGGGGTTAGTTGTGATCATACAAGATGCTTATAAGCCAAAAATGAAAAAGCTGGGACCTTTTTTGTCTGATTTAGACAGGGGAACAGATTATAGCAGGTGGCCTGCTATAATTTGTTCCCCATTGTAACTCTAAGAAGTAAAGTTTAATCAACTCCAAAGTTTCAGGGGTTAGTTGTCATGATAAAAGATGCTTATAAGCCAAAAATGAAAAAGCTGGGACCTTTTTTTGCCTGATTTAGACAGTGGGAACAGATTATAGCAGGTGGCCTGCTATAGTTGGTTCCCCCCTTGTAACTAAGAAATAAAGGTCAATCACATCCAAAGTTTCAGGAATTGATTGTCATCATAAAAGATGCTTATAAGCCAAAAATGAAAAAGCTGGGACCTTTTTTTGCCTGATTTAGACAGTGGGAACAGATTATAGCAGGTGGCCTGCTATAGTTGGTTCCCCCTTTGTAACTTTAAGAAATAAAGGTCAATCACATCCAAAGTTTCAGGAATTGATTGTCAACATAAAAGATGCTTATAAGCCAAAAATGAAAAAGCTGGGACCTTTTGTCTGATTTAGACAGGGGAACAGATTATAGCAAGTGGCCTGCTATAGTTGGTTCCCCCTTGTAACTTTAAGAAATAAAAGTCAATCATATCCAAAGTTTCAGGATTTGATTGTCATCATAAAAGATGCTTATGAGCCAAAAATGAAAAACCTGGGACCTTTTTTGTCTAATTTTAACAGGGGAACAGATCATAGCAGGTGGCCTGCTATAATTTGTTTCCCCTTTGTAACTCTAAGAAATAAAGGTCAATCAACTACAAAGTTTCAGGGGTTAGTTGTCATCTTAAAAGATGCTTATTAGCCAAAATTGAAAAAGCTGGGACCTTTTTTGTCTGATTTAGACAGGGGAACAGATTATACCAGGTGGCCTGCTATACTTTGTTCCCCCTTGTAACTTTAAGAAAAAAAGGTCAATGAACTCCAAAGTTTCAGGAATTAATTGTCATCATAAAAGATGCTTATAAGCCAAAAATGAAAAAGCTGGGACCTTTTTTGTCTGATTTAGAGAGGGGAACAGATTATAGCAGGTGGCCTGCTATAGTTGGTTCCCCCCTTGTAACTGTAAGAAATAAAGGTCAATCAACTCCAAAGTTTCAGGGGTTAGTTGTCATCATAAAAGATGCTTATAAGCCAAAAATGAAAAAGCTGGGACCTTTTTTGTCTGATTTAGAGAGGGGAACAGATTATAGCAGGTGGCCTGCTATAATTGGTCCCCCCTTGTAACTTTAAGAAATAAAGGTCATTCACATCCAAAGTTTCAGGAATGAATTGTAATCATAAAAGATGCTTATAAGCCAAAAATGAAAAAGCTGGGACCTTTTTTGTCTGATTTAGACAGTGGGAACAGATTATAGCAGGTGGCCTGCTATAATTGGTCCCCCCTTGTAAACTTTAAGAAATAAAGGTCAATCACATGCAAAGTTTCAGGAATGAATTGTCATCATAAAAGATGCTTATAAGCCAAAAATGAAAAAGCTGGGACCTTTTTTGTTTGATTTAGACAGGGGAACCGATTATAGCAGGTGGCCTGCTATAATTTGTTACCCCCTTGTAACTTTAAGAAATAAAGGTCAATCAACTCCAAAGTTTCAGGGGTTAGTTGTCATGATAAAAGATGCTTATTGGCCAAAATTGAAAAAGCCGGGACCTTTTTTGTCTGATTTAGACAGGGGGAACAGATTATAGCAGGTGGCCTGCTATAATTTGTTCCCCTTTGTAACTTTAAGAAATAAAGGTAAATCACATCCAAAGTTTCAGGAATGAATTGTCATCATAAAAGATGCTTATAAGCCAAAAATGAAAAAGCTTGCACCTTTTTTGCTTGATTTAGACTGGGGAACATATTATAGCAGGTGGCCTGCTATAGTTGGTTCCCCCCTTGTAACTTTAAGAAATAAAGGTCAATCAACTCCAAAGTTTCAGGGGTTAGTTGTCATCATAAAAGATGCTTATAAGCCAAAAATGAAAAAGCTGGGACCTTTTTTTTTGCCTGATTTAGACAGTGGGAACAGATTATAGCAGGTGGCCTGCTATAATTTGTTCCCACCTTATAAATTTAAGAAATAAAGGTCAATCACATCCAAAGTTTCAGGAATGGATTGTCATCATAAAAGATGCTTATAAGCCAAAAATGAAAAAGCTGGGACCTTTTTTGTCTGATTTAGACAGGGGAACAGATTATAGCAGGTGGCCTGCTATAGTTGGTTCCCCCCTTGTAACTTTAAGAAATAAAGGTCAATCAACTCCAAAGTTTCAGGAATTAATTTTCATAATAAAAGATGCTTATAAGCCAAAAATGAAAAAGCTGGGACCTTTTTTTTTTCCTGATTTAGACAGTGGGAACAGATTATAGCAGGTGGCCTGCTATAATTTGTTCCCACCTTATAACTTTAAGAAATAAAGGTCAATCACATCCAAAGTTTCAGGGGTTAGTTGTGATCATACAAGATGCTTATAAGCCAAAAATGAAAAAGCTGGGACCTTTTTTGTCTGATTTAGACAGGGGAACAGATTATAGCAGGTGGCCTGCTATAATTTGTTCCCCATTGTAACTCTAAGAAATAAAGTTTAATCAACTCCAAAGTTTCAGGGGTTAGTTGTCATGATAAAAGATGCTTATAAGCCAAAAATGAAAAAGCTGGGACCTTTTTTTGCCTGATTTAGACAGTGGGAACAGATTATAGCAGGTGGCCTGCTATAGTTGGTTCCCCCCTTGTAACTAAGAAATAAAGGTCAATCACATCCAAAGTTTCAGGAATTGATTGTCATCATAAAAGATGCTTATAAGCCAAAAATGAAAAAGCTGGGACCTTTTTTTGCCTGATTTAGACAGTGGGAACAGATTATAGCAGGTGGCCTGCTATAGTTGGTTCCCCCTTTGTAACTTTAAGAAATAAAGGTCAATCACATCCAAAGTTTCAGGAATTGATTGTCAACATAAAAGATGCTTATAAGCCAAAAATGAAAAAGCTGGGACCTTTTGTCTGATTTAGACAGGGGAACAGATTATAGCAAGTGGCCTGCTATAGTTGGTTCCCCCTTGTAACTTTAAGAAATAAAAGTCAATCATATCCAAAGTTTCAGGATTTGATTGTCATCATAAAAGATGCTTATGAGCCAAAAATGAAAAACCTGGGACCTTTTTTGTCTAATTTTAACAGGGGAACAGATCATAGCAGGTGGCCTGCTATAATTTGTTTCCCCTTTGTAACTCTAAGAAATAAAGGTCAATCAACTACAAAGTTTCAGGGGTTAGTTGTCATCTTAAAAGATGCTTATAAGCCAAAATTGAAAAAGCTGGGACCTTTTTTGTCTGATTTAGACAGGGGAACAGATTATACCAGGTGGCCTGCTATAATTTGTTCCCCCTTGTAACTTTAAGAAAAAAAGGTCAATGAACTCCAAAGTTTCAGGAATTAATTGTCATCATAAAAGATGCTTATAAGCCAAAAATGAAAAAGCTGGGACCTTTTTTGTCTGATTTAGAGAGGGGAACAGATTATAGCAGGTGGCCTGCTATAGTTGGTTCCCCCCTTGTAACTGTAAGAAATAAAGGTCAATCAACTCCAAAGTTTCAGGGGTTAGTTGTCATCATAAAAGATGCTTATAAGCCAAAAATGAAAAAGCTGGGACCTTTTTTGTCTGATTTAGAGAGGGGAACAGATTATAGCAGGTGGCCTGCTATAATTGGTCCCCCCTTGTAACTTTAAGAAATAAAGGTCATTCACATCCAAAGTTTCAGGAATGAATTGTAATCATAAAAGATGCTTATAAGCCAAAAATGAAAAAGCTGGGACCTTTTTTGTCTGATTTAGACAGTGGGAACAGATTATAGCAGGTGGCCTGCTATAATTGGTCCCCCCTTGTAAACTTTAAGAAATAAAGGTCAATCACATGCAAAGTTTCAGGAATGAATTGTCATCATAAAAGATGCTTATAAGCCAAAAATGAAAAAGCTGGGACCTTTTTTGTTTGATTTAGACAGGGGAACCGATTATAGCAGGTGGCCTGCTATAATTTGTTACCCCCTTGTAACTTTAAGAAATAAAGGTCAATCAACTCCAAAGTTTCAGGGGTTAGTTGTCATCATTAAAGATGCTTATTGGCCAAAATTGAAAAAGCTGGGACCTTTTTTGTCTCATTTAGACAGGGGGAACAGATGATAGCAGGTGGCCTGCTATAATTTGTTCCCCATTGTAACTTTAAGAAATAAGGGTCAATCAACTCCATAGTTTCAGGGGTTAGTTGTCATCATTAAAGATGCTTATTGACCAAAATTGAAGAAGCTGGGACCTTTTTTGTCTGATTTAGACAGTGGGAACAGATTATAGTAGGTGGCCTGCTATAGTTGGTTCTCCCCTTCTAGCTTTAAGAAATAAAGTTCAATCACATCCAAAGTTTCAGGAATTTATTGTCATCATAAAAGATGCTTTTAAGCCAAAAATGAAAAAGCTGGGACCTTTTTTGTCTGATTTAGACAGTGGGAACAGATTATAGCAGGTGGTCTGCTATAATTTGTTCCCCCCTTGTAACTTTAGGAAATAAAGGTCAATCACATCCAAAGTTTCAGAAATTAATTGTCATCATAAAAGATGCTTATGAGCCAAAAATGAAGAAGCTGGGACCTTGTTTGTCTAATTTTAACAGGGGAACAGATTATAGCAGGTGGCCTGCTATAATTTGTTTCCCCTTTGTAACTTTAACAAATAAAGGTCAATCAACTACAAAGTTTCAGGGGTTAGTTGTCATCATAAAAGATGCTTATAAGCCAAAAAACGAAAAAGCTGGGACCTTTTTTGCCTGATTTAGACAGTGGGAACAGATTATAGCAGGTTGCCGACTATAGTTGGTTCCCCCCTTGTAACTTGAAGAAATAAAGTTCCATAAACTCCAAAGTTTCAGGGGTTAGTTGTCATCATAAAAGATGCTTATAAGCCAAAATTAAAAAAAGCTGGGACCTTTTTTGCCTGATTTAGAGAGGGGAACAGATTATAGCAGGTGGCTTGCTATAGTTGGTTCCCCCCTTGTAACTTTAAGAAATAAAGGTCATTAACATCCAAAGTTTCAGAAATGAATTGTCATCATAAAAGATGCTTATAAGGCAAAAATGAAAAAGCTGGGACCTTTTTTGCTTGATTTAGAAAGTGGGAACAAATTATAGCAGGTGGACTGCTATAATTTGTTCCTCCTTGTAACTTTAAGAAATAACGGTCAATCACATCCAAAGTTTCAGGGGTTAGTTGTCATCATAAAAGATGCTTATTAGCCAAAAATGAAAAAGCTGGGACCTTTTTTGTCTGATTTAGACATTGGGAACAGATTATAGCAGGTGGCCTGCTATAATTGGTCCCCTCTTGTAACTTTAAGAAATAAAGTTCAATCAACTCCAAAGTTTCAGGGGTTAGTTGTCATCATAAAAGATGCTTATTGGCCAAAATTGAAAAAGCTGGGACCTTTTTTGTCTGATTTAGACAGGGGAACAGATTATAGCAGGTGGCCTGCTATAATTTGTTCCCCCTTGTAACCTTAAGAAATAAAGGTCAATCAACTCCAAAGTTTCAGGGGTTAGTTTGTCATCATAAAAGATGCTTATAAGCCAAAAATGAAAAAGCTGGGACCTTTTTTGTCTGATTAAGACAGTGGGAACAGATTATAGCAGGTTGCCTGCTATAATTGGTCCCCCCTTGTAACTTTAAGAAATAAAGGTCTTTCAACTCCAAAGTTTTAGGGGTTAGTTTTCATCATAAAAGATGCTTATAAGCCAAAAATGAAAAAGCTGGGACCTTTTTTGTCTGATTTAGACAAGGGAACAGATTATATCAGGTGGCCTGCTATAGTTTGTTCCCCCCTTGTAACTTTAAGAAATAAAGGTCATTCACATCCAAAGTTTCAGGAATTAATTGTCATCATAAAAGATGCTTATAAGGCAAAAATGAAAAAGCTGGGACCTTTTTTGTCTGATTTAGACAGGGGAACAGATTATAGCAGGTGGCCTGCTATAGTTGGTTCCCCATTGTAACATTAAGAAATAAAGGTTAATCACACCCAAAGTTTCAGGAATTGATTGTCATCATAAAAGATGCTTATAAGCCAAAAATGAAAAATCTGGGACCTTTTTTGTCTGATTTAGACAGTGGGAACAGATTATAGCAGGTGGCCTGCTATAATTGGTCCCCCCTTGTAAACTTTAAGAAATAAAGGTCAATCACATGCAAAGTTTCAGGAATGAATTGTCATCATAAAAGATGCTTATAAGCCAAAAATGAAAAAGCTGGGACCTTTTTTGTTTGATTTAGACAGGGGAACCGATTATAGCAGGTGGCCTGCTATAATTTGTTACCCCCTTGTAACTTTAAGAAATAAAGGTCAATCAACTACAAAGTTTCAGGGGTTAGTTGTCATCTTAAAAGATGCTTATAAGCCAAAATTGAAAAAGCTGGGACCTTTTTTGTCTGATTTAGACAGGGGAACAGATTATACCAGGTGGCCTGCTATAATTTGTTCCCCCTTGTAACTTTAAGAAAAAAAGGTCAATGAACTCCAAAGTTTCAGGAATTAATTGTCATCATAAAAGATGCTTATAAGCCAAAAATGAAAAAGCTGGGACCTTTTTTGTCTGATTTAGAGAGGGGAACAGATTATAGCAGGTGGCCTGCTATAGTTGGTTCCCCCCTTGTAACTGTAAGAAATAAAGGTCAATCAACTCCAAAGTTTCAGGGGTTAGTTGTCATCATAAAAGATGCTTATAAGCCAAAAATGAAAAAGCTGGGACCTTTTTTGTCTGATTTAGAGAGGGGAACAGATTATAGCAGGTGGCCTGCTATAATTGGTCCCCCCTTGTAACTTTAAGAAATAAAGGTCATTCACATCCAAAGTTTCAGGAATGAATTGTAATCATAAAAGATGCTTATAAGCCAAAAATGAAAAAGCTGGGACCTTTTTTGTCTGATTTAGACAGTGGGAACAGATTATAGCAGGTGGCCTGCTATAATTGGTCCCCCCTTGTAAACTTTAAGAAATAAAGGTCAATCACATGCAAAGTTTCAGGAATGAATTGTCATCATAAAAGATGCTTATAAGCCAAAAAAGAAAAAGCTGGGACCTTTTTTGTTTGATTTAGACAGGGGAACCGATTATAGCAGGTGGCCTGCTATAATTTGTTACCCCCTTGTAACTTTAAGAAATAAAGGTCAATCAACTCCAAAGTTTCAGGGGTTAGTTGTCATGATAAAAGATGCTTATTGGCCAAAATTGAAAAAGCCGGGACCTTTTTTGTCTGATTTAGACAGGGGGAACAGATTATAGCAGGTGGCCTGCTATAATTTGTTCCCCTTTGTAACTTTAAGAAATAAAGGTAAATCACATCCAAAGTTTCAGGAATGAATTGTCATCATAAAAGATGCTTATAAGCCAAAAATGAAAAAGCTTGCACCTTTTTTGCTTGATTTAGACTGGGGAACATATTATAGCAGGTGGCCTGCTATAGTTGGTTCCCCCCTTGTAACTTTAAGAAATAAAGGTCAATCAACTCCAAAGTTTCAGGGGTTAGTTGTCATCATAAAAGATGCTTATAAGCCAAAAATGAAAAAGCTGGGACCTTTTTTTTGCCTGATTTAGACAGTGGGAACAGATTATAGCAGGTGGCCTGCTATAATTTGTTCCCACCTTATAAATTTAAGAAATAAAGGTCAATCACATCCAAAGTTTCAGGAATGGATTGTCATCATAAAAGATGCTTATAAGCCAAAAATGAAAAAGCTGGGACCTTTTTTGTCTGATTTAGACAGGGGAACAGATTATAGCAGGTGGCCTGCTATAGTTGGTTCCCCCCTTGTAACTTTAAGAAATAAAGGTCAATCAACTCCAAAGTTTCAGGAATTAATTTTCATAATAAAAGATGCTTATAAGCCAAAAATGAAAAAGCTGGGACCTTTTTTTTTTCCTGATTTAGACAGTGGGAACAGATTATAGCAGGTGGCCTGCTATAATTTGTTCCCACCTTATAACTTTAAGAAATAAAGGTCAATCACATCCAAAGTTTCAGGGGTTAGTTGTGATCATACAAGATGCTTATAAGCCAAAAATGAAAAAGCTGGGACCTTTTTTGTCTGATTTAGACAGGGGAACAGATTATAGCAGGTGGCCTGCTATAATTTGTTCCCCATTGTAACTCTAAGAAATAAAGTTTAATCAACTCCAAAGTTTCAGGGGTTAGTTGTCATGATAAAAGATGCTTATAAGCCAAAAATGAAAAAGCTGGGACCTTTTTTTGCCTGATTTAGACAGTGGGAACAGATTATAGCAGGTGGCCTGCTATAGTTGGTTCCCCCCTTGTAACTAAGAAATAAAGGTCAATCACATCCAAAGTTTCAGGAATTGATTGTCATCATAAAAGATGCTTATAAGCCAAAAATGAAAAAGCTGGGACCTTTTTTTGCCTGATTTAGACAGTGGGAACAGATTATAGCAGGTGGCCTGCTATAGTTGGTTCCCCCTTTGTAACTTTAAGAAATAAAGGTCAATCACATCCAAAGTTTCAGGAATTGATTGTCAACATAAAAGATGCTTATAAGCCAAAAATGAAAAAGCTGGGACCTTTTGTCTGATTTAGACAGGGGAACAGATTATAGCAAGTGGCCTGCTATAGTTGGTTCCCCCTTGTAACTTTAAGAAATAAAAGTCAATCATATCCAAAGTTTCAGGATTTGATTGTCATCATAAAAGATGCTTATGAGCCAAAAATGAAAAACCTGGGACCTTTTTTGTCTAATTTTAACAGGGGAACAGATCATAGCAGGTGGCCTGCTATAATTTGTTTCCCCTTTGTAACTCTAAGAAATAAAGGTCAATCAACTACAAAGTTTCAGGGGTTAGTTGTCATCTTAAAAGATGCTTATAAGCCAAAATTGAAAAAGCTGGGACCTTTTTTGTCTGATTTAGACAGGGGAACAGATTATACCAGGTGGCCTGCTATAATTTGTTCCCCCTTGTAACTTTAAGAAAAAAAGGTCAATGAACTCCAAAGTTTCAGGAATTAATTGTCATCATAAAAGATGCTTATAAGCCAAAAATGAAAAAGCTGGGACCTTTTTTGTCTGATTTAGAGAGGGGAACAGATTATAGCAGGTGGCCTGCTATAATTTGTTCCCCCTTGTAACTTTAAGAAAAAAAGGTCAATGAACTCCAAAGTTTCAGGAATTAATTGTCATCATAAAAGATGCTTATAAGCCAAAAATGAAAAAGCTGGGACCTTTTTTGTCTGATTTAGAGAGGGGAACAGATTATAGCAGGTGGCCTGCTATAGTTGGTTCCCCCCTTGTAACTGTAAGAAATAAAGGTCAATCAACTCCAAAGTTTCAGGGGTTAGTTGTCATCATAAAAGATGCTTATAAGCCAAAAATGAAAAAGCTGGGACCTTTTTTGTCTGATTTAGAGAGGGGAACAGATTATAGCAGGTGGCCTGCTATAATTGGTCCCCCCTTGTAACTTTAAGAAATAAAGGTCATTCACATCCAAAGTTTCAGGAATGAATTGTAATCATAAAAGATGCTTATAAGCCAAAAATGAAAAAGCTGGGACCTTTTTTGTCTGATTTAGACAGTGGGAACAGATTATAGCAGGTGGCCTGCTATAATTGGTCCCCCCTTGTAAACTTTAAGAAATAAAGGTCAATCACATGCAAAGTTTCAGGAATGAATTGTCATCATAAAAGATGCTTATAAGCCAAAAAAGAAAAAGCTGGGACCTTTTTTGTTTGATTTAGACAGGGGAACCGATTATAGCAGGTTGCCTGCTATAATTTGTTACCCCCTTGTAACTTTAAGAAATAAAGGTCAATCAACTCCAAAGTTTCAGGGGTTAGTTGTCATGATAAAAGATGCTTATTGGCCAAAATTGAAAAAGCCGGGACCTTTTTTGTCTGATTTAGACAGGGGGAACAGATTATAGCAGGTGGCCTGCTATAATTTGTTCCCCTTTGTAACTTTAAGAAATAAAGGTAAATCACATCCAAAGTTTCAGGAATGAATTGTCATCATAAAAGATGCTTATAAGCCAAAAATGAAAAAGCTTGCACCTTTTTTGCTTGATTTAGACTGGGGAACATATTATAGCAGGTGGCCTGCTATAGTTGGTTCCCCCCTTGTAACTTTAAGAAATAAAGGTCAATCAACTCCAAAGTTTCAGGGGTTAGTTGTCATCATAAAAGATGCTTATAAGCCAAAAATGAAAAAGCTGGGACCTTTTTTTTTGCCTGATTTAGACAGTGGGAACAGATTATAGCAGGTGGCCTGCTATAATTTGTTCCCACCTTATAAATTTAAGAAATAAAGGTCAATCACATCCAAAGTTTCAGGAATGGATTGTCATCATAAAAGATGCTTATAAGCCAAAAATGAAAAAGCTGGGACCTTTTTTGTCTGATTTAGACAGGGGAACAGATTATAGCAGGTGGCCTGCTATAGTTGGTTCCCCCCTTGTAACTTTAAGAAATAAAGGTCAATCAACTCCAAAGTTTCAGGAATTAATTTTCATAATAAAAGATGCTTATAAGCCAAAAATGAAAAAGCTGGGACCTTTTTTTTTTCCTGATTTAGACAGTGGGAACAGATTATAGCAGGTGGCCTGCTATAATTTGTTCCCACCTTATAACTTTAAGAAATAAAGGTCAATCACATCCAAAGTTTCAGGGGTTAGTTGTGATCATACAAGATGCTTATAAGCCAAAAATGAAAAAGCTGGGACCTTTTTTGTCTGATTTAGACAGGGGAACAGATTATAGCAGGTGGCCTGCTATAATTTGTTCCCCATTGTAACTCTAAGAAATAAAGTTTAATCAACTCCAAAGTTTCAGGGGTTAGTTGTCATGATAAAAGATGCTTATAAGCCAAAAATGAAAAAGCTGGGACCTTTTTTTGCCTGATTTAGACAGTGGGAACAGATTATAGCAGGTGGCCTGCTATAGTTGGTTCCCCCCTTGTAACTAAGAAATAAAGGTCAATCACATCCAAAGTTTCAGGAATTGATTGTCATCATAAAAGATGCTTATAAGCCAAAAATGAAAAAGCTGGGACCTTTTTTTGCCTGATTTAGACAGTGGGAACAGATTATAGCAGGTGGCCTGCTATAGTTGGTTCCCCCTTTGTAACTTTAAGAAATAAAGGTCAATCACATCCAAAGTTTCAGGAATTGATTGTCAACATAAAAGATGCTTATAAGCCAAAAATGAAAAAGCTGGGACCTTTTGTCTGATTTAGACAGGGGAACAGATTATAGCAAGTGGCCTGCTATAGTTGGTTCCCCCTTGTAACTTTAAGAAATAAAAGTCAATCATATCCAAAGTTTCAGGATTTGATTGTCATCATAAAAGATGCTTATGAGCCAAAAATGAAAAACCTGGGACCTTTTTTGTCTAATTTTAACAGGGGAACAGATCATAGCAGGTGGCCTGCTATAATTTGTTTCCCCTTTGTAACTCTAAGAAATAAAGGTCAATCAACTACAAAGTTTCAGGGGTTAGTTGTCATCTTAAAAGATGCTTATAAGCCAAAATTGAAAAAGCTGGGACCTTTTTTGTCTGATTTAGACAGGGGAACAGATTATACCAGGTGGCCTGCTATAATTTGTTCCCCCTTGTAACTTTAAGAAAAAAAGGTCAATGAACTCCAAAGTTTCAGGAATTAATTGTCATCATAAAAGATGCTTATAAGCCAAAAATGAAAAAGCTGGGACCTTTTTTGTCTGATTTAGAGAGGGGAACAGATTATAGCAGGTGGCCTGCTATAGTTGGTTCCCCCCTTGTAACTGTAAGAAATAAAGGTCAATCAACTCCAAAGTTTCAGGGGTTAGTTGTCATCATAAAAGATGCTTATAAGCCAAAAATGAAAAAGCTGGGACCTTTTTTGTCTGATTTAGACAGTGGGAACAGATTATAGCAGGTGGCCTGCTATAATTGGTCCCCCCTTGTAAACTTTAAGAAATAAAGGTCAATCACATGCAAAGTTTCAGGAATGAATTGTCATCATAAAAGATGCTTATAAGCCAAAAATGAAAAAGCTGGGACCTTTTTTGTCTGATTTAGAGAGGGGAACAGATTATAGCAGGTGGCCTGCTATAATTGGTCCCCCCTTGTAACTTTAAGAAATAAAGGTCATTCACATCCAAAGTTTCAGGAATGAATTGTAATCATAAAAGATGCTTATAAGCCAAAAATGAAAAAGCTGGGACCTTTTTTGTCTGATTTAGACAGTGGGAACAGATTATAGCAGGTGGCCTGCTATAATTGGTCCCCCCTTGTAAACTTTAAGAAATAAAGGTCAATCACATGCAAAGTTTCAGGAATGAATTGTCATCATAAAAGATGCTTATAAGCCAAAAATGAAAAAGCTGGGACCTTTTTTGTTTGATTTAGACAGGGGAACCGATTATAGCAGGTGGCCTGCTATAATTTGTTACCCCCTTGTAACTTTAAGAAATAAAGGTCAATCAACTCCAAAGTTTCAGGGGTTAGTTGTCATCATTAAAGATGCTTATTGGCCAAAATTGAAAAAGCTGGGACCTTTTTTGTCTCATTTAGACAGGGGGAACAGATGATAGCAGGTGGCCTGCTATAATTTGTTCCCCATTGTAACTTTAAGAAATAAGGGTCAATCAACTCCATAGTTTCAGGGGTTAGTTGTCATCATTAAAGATGCTTATTGACCAAAATTGAAGAAGCTGGGACCTTTTTTGTCTGATTTAGACAGTGGGAACAGATTATAGTAGGTGGCCTGCTATAGTTGGTTCTCCCCTTCTAGCTTTAAGAAATAAAGTTCAATCACATCCAAAGTTTCAGGAATTTATTGTCATCATAAAAGATGCTTTTAAGCCAAAAATGAAAAAGCTGGGACCTTTTTTGTCTGATTTAGACAGTGGGAACAGATTATAGCAGGTGGTCTGCTATAATTTGTTCCCCCCTTGTAACTTTAGGAAATAAAGGTCAATCACATCCAAAGTTTCAGAAATTAATTGTCATCATAAAAGATGCTTATGAGCCAAAAATGAAGAAGCTGGGACCTTGTTTGTCTAATTTTAACAGGGGAACAGATTATAGCAGGTGGCCTGCTATAATTTGTTTCCCCTTTGTAACTTTAACAAATAAAGGTCAATCAACTACAAAGTTTCAGGGGTTAGTTGTCATCATAAAAGATGCTTATAAGCCAAAAAACGAAAAAGCTTGGACCTTTTTTGCCTGATTTAGACAGTGGGAACAGATTATAGCAGGTTGCCGACTATAGTTGGTTCCCCCCTTGTAACTTGAAGAAATAAAGTTCCATAAACTCCAAAGTTTCAGGGGTTAGTTGTCATCATAAAAGATGCTTATAAGCCAAAATTAAAAAAGCTGGGACCTTTTTTGCCTGATTTAGACAGTGGGAACAGATTATAGCAGGTGGCTTGCTATAGTTGGTTCCCCCCTTGTAACTTTAAGAAATAAAGGTCATTAACATCCAAAGTTTCAGAAATGAATTGTCATCATAAAAGATGCTTATAAGGCAAAAATGAAAAAGCTGGGACCTTTTTTGCTTGATTTAGAAAGTGGGAACAAATTATAGCAGGTGGACTGCTATAATTTGTTCCTCCTTGTAACTTTAAGAAATAACGGTCAATCACATCCAAAGTTTCAGGGGTTAGTTGTCATCATAAAAGATGCTTATTAGCCAAAAATGAAAAAGCTGGGACCTTTTTTGTCTGATTTAGACATTGGGAACAGATTATAGCAGGTGGCCTGCTATAATTGGTCCCCTCTTGTAACTTTAAGAAATAAAGTTCAATCAACTCCAAAGTTTCAGGGGTTAGTTGTCATCATAAAAGATGCTTATTGGCCAAAATTGAAAAAGCTGGGACCTTTTTTGTCTGATTTAGACAGGGGAACAGATTATAGCAGGTGGCCTGCTATAATTTGTTCCCCCTTGTAACCTTAAGAAATAAAGGTCAATCAACTCCAAAGTTTCAGGGGTTAGTTTGTCATCATAAAAGATGCTTATAAGCCAAAAATGAAAAAGCTGGGACCTTTTTTGTCTGATTAAGACAGTGGGAACAGATTATAGCAGGTTGCCTGCTATAATTGGTCCCCCCTTGTAACTTTAAGAAATAAAGGTCTTTCAACTCCAAAGTTTTAGGGGTTAGTTTTCATCATAAAAGATGCTTATAAGCCAAAAATGAAAAAGCTGGGACCTTTTTTGTCTGATTTAGACAAGGGAACAGATTATATCAGGTGGCCTGCTATAGTTTGTTCCCCCCTTGTAACTTTAAGAAATAAAGGTCATTCACATCCAAAGTTTCAGGAATTAATTGTCATCATAAAAGATGCTTATAAGGCAAAAATGAAAAAGCTGGGACCTTTTTTGTCTGATTTAGACAGGGGAACAGATTATAGCAGGTGGCCTGCTATAGTTGGTTCCCCATTGTAACATTAAGAAATAAAGGTTAATCACACCCAAAGTTTCAGGAATTGATTGTCATCATAAAAGATGCTTATAAGCCAAAAATGAAAAATCTGGGACCTTTTTTGTCTGATTTAGACAGTGGGAACAGATTATAGCAGGTGGCCTGCTATAGTTGGTTTCCCCATTGTAACTTTAAGAAATAAAGGTCAATCACATCCAAAGTTTCAGGATTTAATTGTCATCATAAAAGATGCTTATAAGCCAAAAATTAAAAAGCTGTGACTTTTTTTGTCTGATTTAGACAGGGGAACAGATTATAGCAGGTGGCCTGCTATAGTTGGTTCCCCCATTGTAACATTAAGAAATAAAGGTTAATCACATCCAAAGTTTCAGGAATTGATTGTCATCATAAAAGATGCTTATGAGCCAAAAATGAAAAAGCTGGGACCTTTTTTGTCTGATTTAGACAGGGGGAACAGATTATAGCAGATGGCCTGCTATAATTTGTTTCCCCTTTGTAACTTTAAGAAATAATCGTCAATCAACTCCAAAGTTTCAGGGGTTAGTTGTCATCATAAAAGATGCTTATAAGCCAAAAATGAAAAAGCTGGGACCTTTTTTTCCTGATTTGGACAGTGGGAACAGATTATAGCAGGTGGCATGCTATAATTGGTTCCCCCCTTATAACTTTAAGAAATAAAGTTCAATCATATCCAAAGTTTCAGGAATTGATTGTCATCATAAAAGATACTTATAAACCAAAAATGAAAAAGCTGGGACCTTTTTTGCCTGATTTAGACAGTGGGAACACATTATATCAGGTGGCCTGCTATAGTTTGTAACTTTAAGAAAAAAAAGGTCAATCAACTCCAAAGTTTCAGGGGTTAGTTGTCATCATAAAAGATGCTTATAAGCCAAAAATGAAAAAGCTGGGACCGTTTTTGCCTGATTTGGACAGTGGGAACAGATTATAGCAGGTGGCCTGCTATAATTGGTTCCCCCCTCATAACTTTAAGGAATAAATGTCAATCACATCCAAAGTTTCAGGAATTAATTGTCATCATAAAAGATACTCATAAACCAAAAATGAAAAAGCTGGGACCTTTTTTGCCTGATTTAGACAGTGGGAACAGATTATAGCAGGTGGCCTGCTATAAGTTGTTTCCCCTTTGTAACTTTAAGAAATAATCGTCAATCAACTCCAAAGTTTCAGGGGTTAGTTGTCATCATAAAAGATGCTTATAAGCCAAAAATGAAAAAGCTGTGACCTTTTTTGCCTGATTTGGACAGTGGGAACAGATTATAGCAGGTGGCCTGCTGTAATTGGTTCCCCCCTTATAACTTTAAGAAATAAAGGTTAATCACATCCAAAGTTTCAGGAATTAATTGTCACCATAAAAGATGCTTATAAACCAAAAATGAAAAAGCTGGGACCTTTTTTGCCTGATTTGGACAGTGGGAACAAATTATAGCAGCTGGCCTGCTATAATTTGTTCCCCCCTTATAACTTTAAGAAATAAAGGTCAATCACATCCAAAGTTTCAGGAATTAATTGTCACCATAAAAGATGCTTATAAACCAAAAATGAAAAAGCTGGGACCTTTTTTGCCTGATTTGGACAGTGGGAACAGATTATAGCAGGTGGCATGCTATAATTGGTTCCCCCCTTATAACTTTAAGAAATAAAGTTCAATCATATCCAAAGTTTCAGAAATTAATTGTCATCATAAAAGATACTTATAAACCAAAAATGAAAAAGCTGGGACCTTTTTTGCCTGATTTAGACAATGGGAACACATTATATCAGGTGGCCTGCTATAGTTTGTAACTTTAAGAAATAAAGGTCAATCAACTCCAAAGTTTCAGGGGTTAGTTGTCATCATAAAAGATGCTTATAAGCCAAAAATGAAAAAGCTGGGACCGTTTTTGCCTGATTTGGACAGTGGGAACAGATTATAGCAGGTGGCCTGCTATAAGTTGTTTCCCCTTTGTAACTTTAAGAAATAATCGTCAATCAACTCCAAAGTTTCAGGGGTTAGTTGTCATCATAAAAGATGCTTATGAGCCAAAAATGAAAAAGCTGTGACCTTTTTTTGTCTGATTAGACAGGGGGAACAGATTTTAGCAGATGGCCTGCTATTATTTGTTTCCCCTTTGTAACTTTAAGAAATAATCGTCAATCAACTCCAAAGTTTCAGGGGTTAGTTGTCATCATAAAAGATGCTTATAAGCCGTAAATGAAAAAGCTGGGACCGTTTTTGCCTGATTTGGACAGTGGGAACAGATTATAGCAGGTGGCCTGCTATAAGTTGTTCCCCCATTGTAACTTTAAGAAATAAAGGTCAATCACATCCAAAGTTTCAGGAATTAATTTTCATCATAAAAGATACTTATAAACCAAAAATGAAAAAGCTGGGACCTTTTTTGCCTGAATTGGACAGTTGGAACAGATTATAGCAGGTGGCCTGCTATAGTTGGTTCCCCCATTGTAACTTTAAGAAATAAAGGTCAATCACATCCAAAGTTTCAGGAATTAATTGTCATCATAAAAGATGCTTATAAACCAAAAATGAAAAAGCTGGGACATTTTTTGCCTGATTTGGACAGTGGGAACAGATTATAGCAGGTGGCATGCTATAATTGGTTCCCCCCTCATAACTTTAAGGAATAAATGTCAATCACATCCAAAGTTTCAGGAATTAATTGTCATCATAAAAGATACTCATAAACCAAAAATGAAAAAGCTGGGACCTTTTTTGCCTGATTTAGACAGTGGGAACAGATTATAGCAGGTGGCCTGCTATAAGTTGTTTCCCCTTTGTAACTTTAAGAAATAATCGTCAATCAACTCCAAAGTTTCAGGGGTTAGTTGTCATCATAAAAGATGCTTATAAGCCAAAAATGAAAAAGCTGTGACCTTTTTTGCCTGATTTGGACAGTGGGAACAGATTATAGCAGGTGGCCTGCTGTAATTGGTTCCCCCCTTATAACTTTAAGAAATAAAGGTTAATCACATCCAAAGTTTCAGGAATTAATTGTCACCATAAAAGATGCTTATAAACCAAAAATGAAAAAGCTGGGACCTTTTTTGCCTGATTTGGACAGTGGGAACAAATTATAGCAGCTGGCCTGCTATAATTTGTTCCCCCCTTATAACTTTAAGAAATAAAGATCAATCACATCCAAAGTTTCAGGAATTAATTGTCACCATAAAAGATGCTTATAAACCAAAAATGAAAAAGCTGGGACCTTTTTTGCCTGATTTGGACAGTGGGAACAGATTATAGCAGGTGGCATGCTATAATTGGTTCCCCCCTTATAACTTTAAGAAATAAAGTTCAATCATATCCAAAGTTTCAGAAATTAATTGTCATCATAAAAGATACTTATAAACCAAAAATGAAAAAGCTGGGACCTTTTTTGCCTGATTTAGACAATGGGAACACATTATATCAGGTGGCCTGCTATAGTTTGTAACTTTAAGAAATAAAGGTCAATCAACTCCAAAGTTTCAGGGGTTAGTTGTCATCATAAAAGATGCTTATACGCCAAAAATGAAAAAGCTGGGACCGTTTTTGCCTGATTTGGACAGTGGGAACAGATTATAGCAGGTGGCCTGCTATAAGTTGTTTCCCCTTTGTAACTTTAAGAAATAATCGTCAATCAACTCCAAAGTTTCAGGGGTTAGTTGTCATCATAAAAGATGCTTATGAGCCAAAAATGAAAAAGCTGTGACCTTTTTTGTCTGATTAGACAGGGGGAACAGATTTTAGCAGATGGCCTGCTATTATTTGTTTCCCCTTTGTAACTTTAAGAAATAATCGTCAATCAACTCCAAAGTTTCAGGGGTTAGTTGTCATCATAAAAGATGCTTATAAGCCGTAAATGAAAAAGCTGGGACCGTTTTTGCCTGATTTGGACAGTGGGAACAGATTATAGCAGGTGGCCTGCTATAATTTGTTCCGCCATTTATAACTTTAAGGAATAAAGGTCAATCACATCCAAAGTTTCAGGAATTAATTTTCATCATAAAAGATACTTATAAACCAAAAATGAAAAAGCTGGGACCTTTTTTGCCTGAATTGGACAGTGGGAACAGATTATAGCAGGTGGCCTGCTATAATTGGTTCCCCCCTTATAACTTTAAGGAATAAAGGTCAATCACATCAAAAGTTTCAGGAATTAATTGTCATCATAAAAGATACTTATAAACCAAAAATGAAAAAGCTGGGACCTTTTTTGCCTGAATTGGACAGTTGGAACAGATTATAGCAGGTGGCCTGCTATAGTTGGTTCCCCCATTGTAACTTTAAGAAATAAAGGTCAATCACATCCAAAGTTTCAGGAATTAATTGTCATCATAAAAGATGCTTATAAACCAAAAATGAAAAAGCTGGGACATTTTTTGCCTGATTTGGACAGTGGGAACAGATTATAGCAGGTGGCATGCTATAATTGGTTTCCCCTTTGTAACTTTAAGAAATAATCGTCAATCAACTCCAAAGTTTCAGGGGTTAGTTGTCATCATAAAAGATGCTTATAAGCCGTAAATGAAAAAGCTGGGACCGTTTTTGCCTGATTTGGACAGTGGGAACAGATTATAGCAGGTGGCCTGCTATAATTTGTTCCCCCATTTATAACTTTAAGGAATAAAGGTCAATCACATCCAAAGTTTCAGGAATTAATTTTCATCATAAAAGATACTTATAAACCAAAAATGAAAAAGCTGGGACCTTATTTGCCTGAATTGGACAGTGGGAACAGATTATAGCAGGTGGCCTGCTATAGTTGGTTCCCCCATTGTAACTTTAAGAAATAAAGGTCAATCACATCCAAAGTTTCAGGAATTAATTGTCATCATAAAATATGCTTATAAACCAAAAATGAAAAAGCTGGGACCTTTTTTGCCTGATTTGGACAGTGGGAACAGATTTTAGCAGATGGCCAGCTATTATTTGTTTCCCCTTTGTAACTTTAAGAAATAATCGTCAATCAACTCCAAAGTTTCAGGGGTTAGTTGTCATCATAAAAGATGCTTATAAGCCGTAAATGAAAAAGCTGGGACCGTTTTTGCCTGATTTGGACAGTGGGAACAGATTATAGCAGGTGGCCTGCTATAATTTGTTCCCCCATTTATAACTTTAAGAAATAAAGGTCAATCACATCCAAAGTTTCAGGAATTAATTGTCATCATAAAATATGCTTATAAACCAAAAATGAAAAAGCTGGGACCTTTTTTGCCTGATTTGGACAGTGGGAACAGATTATAGCAGGTGGCATGCTATAATTGGTTCCACCCTTATAACTTTAAGAAATAAAGGTCAATCACATCCAAAGTTTCAGGAATTGATTGTCATCATAAAAGATGCTTATTGGCCAAAATTGAAAAAGCTGGGACCTTTTTTGTCTGATTTAGACAGTGGGAACAGATTATAGCAGGTGGCATGCTATAATTGGTTTCCCCTTTGTAACTTTAAGAAATAATCGTCAATCAACTCCAAAGTTTCAGGGGTTAGTTGTCATTATAAAAGATGCTTATAAGCCGTAAATGAAAAAGCTGGGACCGTTTTTGCCTGATTTGGACAGTGGGAACAGATTATAGCAGGTGGCCTGCTATAATTTGTTCCCCCATTTATAACTTTAAGGAATAAAGGTCAATCACATCCAAAGTTTCAGGAATTAATTTTCATCATAAAAGATACTTATAAACCAAAAATGAAAAAGCTGGGACCTTTTTTGCCTGATTTAGACAGTGGGAACAGATTATAGCAGGTGGCCTGCTATAAGTTGTTTCCCCTTTGTAACTTTAAGAAATAATCGTCAATCAACTCCAAAGTTTCAGGGGTTAGTTGTCATCATAAAAGATGCTTATAAGCCAAAAATGAAAAAGCTGTGACCTTTTTTGCCTGATTTGGACAGTGGGAACAGATTATAGCAGGTGGCCTGCTATAATTGGTTCCCCCCTTATAACTTTAAGAAATAAAGGTTAATCACATCCAAAGTTTCAGGAATTAATTGTCACCATAAAAGATGCTTATAAACCAAAAATGAAAAAGCTGGGACCCTTTTTGCCTGATTTGGACAGTGGGAACAAATTATAGCAGCTGGCCTGCTATAATTTGTTCCCCCCTTATAACTTTAAGAAATAAAGGTCAATCACATCCAAAGTTTCAGGAATTAATTGTCACCATAAAAGATGCTTATAAACCAAAAATGAAAAAGATGGGACCTTTTTTGCCATATTTGGACAGTGGGAACAGATTATAGCAGGTGGCATGCTATAATTTGTTCCCCCCTTATAACTTTAAGAAATAAAGTTCAATCATATCCAAAGTTTCAGAAATTAATTGTCATCATAAAAGATACTTATAAACCAAAAATGAAAAAGATGGGACCTTTTTTGCCTGATTTAGACAATGGGAACACATTATATCAGGTGGCCTGCTATAGTTTGTAACTTTAAGAAATAAAGGTCAATCAACTCCAAAGTTTCAGGGGTTAGTTGTCATCATAAAAGATGCTTATAAGCCAAAATGAAAAAGCTGGGACCGTTTTTGCCTGATTTGGACAGTGGGAACAGATTATAGCAGTTGGCCTGCTATGATTGGTTCCCCCCTTATAACTTTAAGGAAAAAATGTCAATCACATCAAAAGTTTCAGGAATTAATTGTCATCATAAAAGATACTTATAAACCAAAAATGAAAAAGCTGGGACCTTTTTTGCCTGATTTAGACAGTGGGAACAGATTATAGCAGGTGGCCTGCTATAAGTTGTTTCCCCTTTGTAACTTTAAGAAATAATCGTCAATCAACTCCAAAGTTTCAGGGGTTAGTTGTCATCATAAAAGATGCTTATAAGCCAAAAATGAAAAAGCTGTGACCTTTTTTGCCTGATTTGGACAGTGGGAACAGATTATAGCAGGTGGCCTGCTATAAATTGTTTCACCTTTGTAACTTTAAGAAATAATCGTCAATCAACTCCAAAGTTTCAGGGGTTAGTTGTCATCATAAAAGATGCTTATAAGCCGTAAATGAAAAAGCTGGGACCGTTTTTGCCTGATTTGGACAGTGGGAACAGATTATAGCAGGTGGCCTGCTATAATTTGTTCCCCCATTTATAACTTTAAGGAATAAAGGTCAATCACATCCAAAGTTTCAGGAATTAATTTTCATCATAAAAGATACTTATAAACCAAAAATGAAAAAGCTGGGACCTTTTTTGCCTGAATTGGACAGTGGGAACAGATTATAGCAGGTGGCCTGCTATAGTTGGTTCCCCCATTGTAACTTTAAGAAATAAAGGTCAATCACATCCAAAGTTTCAGGAATTAATTGTCATCATAAAAGATGCTTATAAACCAAAAATGAAAAAGCTGGGACATTTTTTGCCTGATTTGGACAGTGGGAACAGATTATAGCAGGTGGCATGCTATAATTGGTTTCCCCTTTGTAACTTTAAGAAATAATCGTCAATCAACTCCAAAGTTTCAGGGATTAGTTTTCATCATAAAAGATGCTTATAAGCCGTAAATGAAAAAGCTGGGACCGTTTTTGCCTGATTTGGACAGTGGGAACAGATTATAGCAGGTGGCCTGCTATAATTTGTTCCCCCATTTATAACTTTAAGGAATAAAGGTCAATCACATCCAAAGTTTAAGGAATTAATTTTCATCATAAAAGATACTTATAAACCAAAAATGAAAAAGCTGGGACCTTTTTTGCATGAATTGGACAGTGGGAACAGATTATAGCAGGTGGCCTGCTATAGTTGGTTCCCCCATTGTAACTTTAAGAAATAAAGGTCAATCACATCCAAAGTTTCAGGAATTAATTGTCATCATAAAATATGCTTATAAACCAAAAATGAAAAAGCTGGGACATTTTTTGCCTGATTTAGACAGTGGGAACACATATCAGGTGGCCTGCTAAAGTTTGTAACTTTAAGAAATAAAGGTCAATCAACTCCAAAGTTTCAGGGGTTAGTTGTCATCATAAAAGATGCTTATAAGCCAAAAATGAAAAAGCTGGGACCGTTTTTGCCTGATTTGGACAGTGGGAACAGATTATAGCAGGTGGCCTGCTATAATTGGTTCCCCCTTATAACTTTAAGGAATAAAGGTCAATCACATCCAAAGTTTCAGGAATTAATTGTCATCATAAAAGATGCTTATAAACCAAAAATGAAAAAGCTGGGACCTTTTTTGCCTGATTTGGACAGTGGGAACAGATTATAGCAGGTGGCATGCTATAATTGGTTCCCCCCTTATAACTTTAAGAAATAAAGTTCAATCATATCCAAAGTTTCAGGAATTAATTGTCATCATAAAAGATACTTATAAACCAAAAATGAAAAAGCTGGGACATTTTTTGTCTGATTTAGACAGTGGGAACACATATCAGGTGGCCTGCTAAAGTTTGTCACTTTAAGAAATAAAGGTCAATCAACTCCAAAGTTTCAGGGGTTAGTTGTCATGATAAAAGATGCTTATAAGCCAAAAATGAAAAAGCTGGGACCTTTTTTTGCCTGATTTAGACAGTGGGAACAGATTATAGCAGGTGGCCTGCTATAGTTGGTTCCCCCCTTGTAACTAAGAAATAAAGGTCAATCACATCCAAAGTTTCAGGAATTGATTGTCATCATAAAAGATGCTTATAAGCCAAAAATGAAAAAGCTGGGACCTTTTTTTGCCTGATTTAGACAGTGGGAACAGATTATAGCAGGTGGCCTGCTATAGTTGGTTCCCCCTTTGTAACTTTAAGAAATAAAGGTCAATCACATCCAAAGTTTCAGGAATTGATTGTCAACATAAAAGATGCTTATAAGCCAAAAATGAAAAAGCTGGGACCTTTTGTCTGATTTAGACAGGGGAACAGATTATAGCAAGTGGCCTGCTATAGTTGGTTCCCCCTTGTAACTTTAAGAAATAAAAGTCAATCATATCCAAAGTTTCAGGATTTGATTGTCATCATAAAAGATGCTTATGAGCCAAAAATGAAAAACCTGGGACCTTTTTTGTCTAATTTTAACAGGGGAACAGATCATAGCAGGTGGCCTGCTATAATTTGTTTCCCCTTTGTAACTCTAAGAAATAAAGGTCAATCAACTACAAAGTTTCAGGGGTTAGTTGTCATCTTAAAAGATGCTTATAAGCCAAAATTGAAAAAGCTGGGACCTTTTTTGTCTGATTTAGACAGGGGAACAGATTATACCAGGTGGCCTGCTATAATTTGTTCCCCCTTGTAACTTTAAGAAAAAAAGGTCAATGAACTCCAAAGTTTCAGGAATTAATTGTCATCATAAAAGATGCTTATAAGCCAAAAATGAAAAAGCTGGGACCTTTTTTGTCTGATTTAGAGAGGGGAACAGATTATAGCAGGTGGCCTGCTATAGTTGGTTCCCCCCTTGTAACTGTAAGAAATAAAGGTCAATCAACTCCAAAGTTTCAGGGGTTAGTTGTCATCATAAAAGATGCTTATAAGCCAAAAATGAAAAAGCTGGGACCTTTTTTGTCTGATTTAGACAGTGGGAACAGATTATAGCAGGTGGCCTGCTATAATTGGTCCCCCCTTGTAAACTTTAAGAAATAAAGGTCAATCACATGCAAAGTTTCAGGAATGAATTGTCATCATAAAAGATGCTTATAAGCCAAAAATGAAAAAGCTGGGACCTTTTTTGTCTGATTTAGAGAGGGGAACAGATTATAGCAGGTGGCCTGCTATAATTGGTCCCCCCTTGTAACTTTAAGAAATAAAGGTCATTCACATCCAAAGTTTCAGGAATGAATTGTAATCATAAAAGATGCTTATAAGCCAAAAATGAAAAAGCTGGGACCTTTTTTGTCTGATTTAGACAGTGGGAACAGATTATAGCAGGTGGCCTGCTATAATTGGTCCCCCCTTGTAAACTTTAAGAAATAAAGGTCAATCACATGCAAAGTTTCAGGAATGAATTGTCATCATAAAAGATGCTTATAAGCCAAAAATGAAAAAGCTGGGACCTTTTTTGTTTGATTTAGACAGGGGAACCGATTATAGCAGGTGGCCTGCTATAATTTGTTACCCCCTTGTAACTTTAAGAAATAAAGGTCAATCAACTCCAAAGTTTCAGGGGTTAGTTGTCATCATTAAAGATGCTTATTGGCCAAAATTGAAAAAGCTGGGACCTTTTTTGTCTCATTTAGACAGGGGGAACAGATGATAGCAGGTGGCCTGCTATAATTTGTTCCCCATTGTAACTTTAAGAAATAAGGGTCAATCAACTCCATAGTTTCAGGGGTTAGTTGTCATCATTAAAGATGCTTATTGACCAAAATTGAAGAAGCTGGGACCTTTTTTGTCTGATTTAGACAGTGGGAACAGATTATAGTAGGTGGCCTGCTATAGTTGGTTCTCCCCTTCTAGCTTTAAGAAATAAAGTTCAATCACATCCAAAGTTTCAGGAATTTATTGTCATCATAAAAGATGCTTTTAAGCCAAAAATGAAAAAGCTGGGACCTTTTTTGTCTGATTTAGACAGTGGGAACAGATTATAGCAGGTGGTCTGCTATAATTTGTTCCCCCCTTGTAACTTTAGGAAATAAAGGTCAATCACATCCAAAGTTTCAGAAATTAATTGTCATCATAAAAGATGCTTATGAGCCAAAAATGAAGAAGCTGGGACCTTGTTTGTCTAATTTTAACAGGGGAACAGATTATAGCAGGTGGCCTGCTATAATTTGTTTCCCCTTTGTAACTTTAACAAATAAAGGTCAATCAACTACAAAGTTTCAGGGGTTAGTTGTCATCATAAAAGATGCTTATAAGCCAAAAAACGAAAAAGCTTGGACCTTTTTTGCCTGATTTAGACAGTGGGAACAGATTATAGCAGGTTGCCGACTATAGTTGGTTCCCCCCTTGTAACTTGAAGAAATAAAGTTCCATAAACTCCAAAGTTTCAGGGGTTAGTTGTCATCATAAAAGATGCTTATAAGCCAAAATTAAAAAAGCTGGGACCTTTTTTGCCTGATTTAGACAGTGGGAACAGATTATAGCAGGTGGCTTGCTATAGTTGGTTCCCCCCTTGTAACTTTAAGAAATAAAGGTCATTAACATCCAAAGTTTCAGAAATGAATTGTCATCATAAAAGATGCTTATAAGGCAAAAATGAAAAAGCTGGGACCTTTTTTGCTTGATTTAGAAAGTGGGAACAAATTATAGCAGGTGGACTGCTATAATTTGTTCCTCCTTGTAACTTTAAGAAATAACGGTCAATCACATCCAAAGTTTCAGGGGTTAGTTGTCATCATAAAAGATGCTTATTAGCCAAAAATGAAAAAGCTGGGACCTTTTTTGTCTGATTTAGACATTGGGAACAGATTATAGCAGGTGGCCTGCTATAATTGGTCCCCTCTTGTAACTTTAAGAAATAAAGTTCAATCAACTCCAAAGTTTCAGGGGTTAGTTGTCATCATAAAAGATGCTTATTGGCCAAAATTGAAAAAGCTGGGACCTTTTTTGTCTGATTTAGACAGGGGAACAGATTATAGCAGGTGGCCTGCTATAATTTGTTCCCCCTTGTAACCTTAAGAAATAAAGGTCAATCAACTCCAAAGTTTCAGGGGTTAGTTTGTCATCATAAAAGATGCTTATAAGCCAAAAATGAAAAAGCTGGGACCTTTTTTGTCTGATTAAGACAGTGGGAACAGATTATAGCAGGTTGCCTGCTATAATTGGTCCCCCCTTGTAACTTTAAGAAATAAAGGTCTTTCAACTCCAAAGTTTTAGGGGTTAGTTTTCATCATAAAAGATGCTTATAAGCCAAAAATGAAAAAGCTGGGACCTTTTTTGTCTGATTTAGACAAGGGAACAGATTATATCAGGTGGCCTGCTATAGTTTGTTCCCCCCTTGTAACTTTAAGAAATAAAGGTCATTCACATCCAAAGTTTCAGGAATTAATTGTCATCATAAAAGATGCTTATAAGGCAAAAATGAAAAAGCTGGGACCTTTTTTGTCTGATTTAGACAGGGGAACAGATTATAGCAGGTGGCCTGCTATAGTTGGTTCCCCATTGTAACATTAAGAAATAAAGGTTAATCACACCCAAAGTTTCAGGAATTGATTGTCATCATAAAAGATGCTTATAAGCCAAAAATGAAAAATCTGGGACCTTTTTTGTCTGATTTAGACAGTGGGAACAGATTATAGCAGGTGGCCTGCTATAGTTGGTTTCCCCATTGTAACTTTAAGAAATAAAGGTCAATCACATCCAAAGTTTCAGGATTTAATTGTCATCATAAAAGATGCTTATAAGCCAAAAATTAAAAAGCTGGGACTTTTTTTGTCTGATTTAGACAGGGGAACAGATTATAGCAGGTGGCCTGCTATAGTTGGTTCCCCCATTGTAACATTAAGAAATAAAGGTTAATCACATCCAAAGTTTCAGGAATTGATTGTCATCATAAAAGATGCTTATGAGCCAAAAATGAAAAAGCTGGGACCTTTTTTGTCTGATTTAGACAGGGGGAACAGATTATAGCAGATGGCCTGCTATAATTTGTTTCCCCTTTGTAACTTTAAGAAATAATCGTCAATCAACTCCAAAGTTTCAGGGGTTAGTTGTCATCATAAAAGATGCTTATAAGCCAAAAATGAAAAAGCTGGGACCTTTTTTTCCTGATTTGGACAGTGGGAACAGATTATAGCAGGTGGCATGCTATAATTGGTTCCCCCCTTATAACTTTAAGAAATAAAGTTCAATCATATCCAAAGTTTCAGGAATTGATTGTCATCATAAAAGATACTTATAAACCAAAAATGAAAAAGCTGGGACCTTTTTTGCCTGATTTAGACAGTGGGAACACATTATATCAGGTGGCCTGCTATAGTTTGTAACTTTAAGAAAAAAAAGGTCAATCAACTCCAAAGTTTCAGGGGTTAGTTGTCATCATAAAAGATGCTTATAAGCCAAAAATGAAAAAGCTGGGACCGTTTTTGCCTGATTTGGACAGTGGGAACAGATTATAGCAGGTGGCCTGCTATAATTGGTTCCCCCCTCATAACTTTAAGGAATAAATGTCAATCACATCCAAAGTTTCAGGAATTAATTGTCATCATAAAAGATACTCATAAACCAAAAATGAAAAAGCTGGGACCTTTTTTGCCTGATTTAGACAGTGGGAACAGATTATAGCAGGTGGCCTGCTATAAGTTGTTTCCCCTTTGTAACTTTAAGAAATAATCGTCAATCAACTCCAAAGTTTCAGGGGTTAGTTGTCATCATAAAAGATGCTTATAAGCCAAAAATGAAAAAGCTGTGACCTTTTTTGCCTGATTTGGACAGTGGGAACAGATTATAGCAGGTGGCCTGCTGTAATTGGTTCCCCCCTTATAACTTTAAGAAATAAAGGTTAATCACATCCAAAGTTTCAGGAATTAATTGTCACCATAAAAGATGCTTATAAACCAAAAATGAAAAAGCTGGGACCTTTTTTGCCTGATTTGGACAGTGGGAACAAATTATAGCAGCTGGCCTGCTATAATTTGTTCCCCCCTTATAACTTTAAGAAATAAAGGTCAATCACATCCAAAGTTTCAGGAATTAATTGTCACCATAAAAGATGCTTATAAACCAAAAATGAAAAAGCTGGGACCTTTTTTGCCTGATTTGGACAGTGGGAACAGATTATAGCAGGTGGCATGCTATAATTGGTTCCCCCCTTATAACTTTAAGAAATAAAGTTCAATCATATCCAAAGTTTCAGAAATTAATTGTCATCATAAAAGATACTTATAAACCAAAAATGAAAAAGCTGGGACCTTTTTTGCCTGATTTAGACAATGGGAACACATTATATCAGGTGGCCTGCTATAGTTTGTAACTTTAAGAAATAAAGGTCAATCAACTCCAAAGTTTCAGGGGTTAGTTGTCATCATAAAAGATGCTTATAAGCCAAAAATGAAAAAGCTGGGACCGTTTTTGCCTGATTTGGACAGTGGGAACAGATTATAGCAGGTGGCCTGCTATAAGTTGTTTCCCCTTTGTAACTTTAAGAAATAATCGTCAATCAACTCCAAAGTTTCAGGGGTTAGTTGTCATCATAAAAGATGCTTATGAGCCAAAAATGAAAAAGCTGTGACCTTTTTTGTCTGATTAGACAGGGGGAACAGATTTTAGCAGATGGCCTGCTATTATTTGTTTCCCCTTTGTAACTTTAAGAAATAATCGTCAATCAACTCCAAAGTTTCAGGGGTTAGTTGTCATCATAAAAGATGCTTATAAGCCGTAAATGAAAAAGCTGGGACCGTTTTTGCCTGATTTGGACAGTGGGAACAGATTATAGCAGGTGGCCTGCTATAAGTTGTTCCCCCATTGTAACTTTAAGAAATAAAGGTCAATCACATCCAAAGTTTCAGGAATTAATTTTCATCATAAAAGATACTTATAAACCAAAAATGAAAAAGCTGGGACCTTTTTTGCCTGAATTGGACAGTTGGAACAGATTATAGCAGGTGGCCTGCTATAGTTGGTTCCCCCATTGTAACTTTAAGAAATAAAGGTCAATCACATCCAAAGTTTCAGGAATTAATTGTCATCATAAAAGATGCTTATAAACCAAAAATGAAAAAGCTGGGACATTTTTTGCCTGATTTGGACAGTGGGAACAGATTATAGCAGGTGGCATGCTATAATTGGTTCCCCCCTCATAACTTTAAGGAATAAATGTCAATCACATCCAAAGTTTCAGGAATTAATTGTCATCATAAAAGATACTCATAAACCAAAAATGAAAAAGCTGGGACCTTTTTTGCCTGATTTAGACAGTGGGAACAGATTATAGCAGGTGGCCTGCTATAAGTTGTTTCCCCTTTGTAACTTTAAGAAATAATCGTCAATCAACTCCAAAGTTTCAGGGGTTAGTTGTCATCATAAAAGATGCTTATAAGCCAAAAATGAAAAAGCTGTGACCTTTTTTGCCTGATTTGGACAGTGGGAACAGATTATAGCAGGTGGCCTGCTGTAATTGGTTCCCCCCTTATAACTTTAAGAAATAAAGGTTAATCACATCCAAAGTTTCAGGAATTAATTGTCACCATAAAAGATGCTTATAAACCAAAAATGAAAAAGCTGGGACCTTTTTTGCCTGATTTGGACAGTGGGAACAAATTATAGCAGCTGGCCTGCTATAATTTGTTCCCCCCTTATAACTTTAAGAAATAAAGATCAATCACATCCAAAGTTTCAGGAATTAATTGTCACCATAAAAGATGCTTATAAACCAAAAATGAAAAAGCTGGGACCTTTTTTGCCTGATTTGGACAGTGGGAACAGATTATAGCAGGTGGCATGCTATAATTGGTTCCCCCCTTATAACTTTAAGAAATAAAGTTCAATCATATCCAAAGTTTCAGAAATTAATTGTCATCATAAAAGATACTTATAAACCAAAAATGAAAAAGCTGGGACCTTTTTTGCCTGATTTAGACAATGGGAACACATTATATCAGGTGGCCTGCTATAGTTTGTAACTTTAAGAAATAAAGGTCAATCAACTCCAAAGTTTCAGGGGTTAGTTGTCATCATAAAAGATGCTTATACGCCAAAAATGAAAAAGCTGGGACCGTTTTTGCCTGATTTGGACAGTGGGAACAGATTATAGCAGGTGGCCTGCTATAAGTTGTTTCCCCTTTGTAACTTTAAGAAATAATCGTCAATCAACTCCAAAGTTTCAGGGGTTAGTTGTCATCATAAAAGATGCTTATGAGCCAAAAATGAAAAAGCTGTGACCTTTTTTGTCTGATTAGACAGGGGGAACAGATTTTAGCAGATGGCCTGCTATTATTTGTTTCCCCTTTGTAACTTTAAGAAATAATCGTCAATCAACTCCAAAGTTTCAGGGGTTAGTTGTCATCATAAAAGATGCTTATAAGCCGTAAATGAAAAAGCTGGGACCGTTTTTGCCTGATTTGGACAGTGGGAACAGATTATAGCAGGTGGCCTGCTATAATTTGTTCCGCCATTTATAACTTTAAGGAATAAAGGTCAATCACATCCAAAGTTTCAGGAATTAATTTTCATCATAAAAGATACTTATAAACCAAAAATGAAAAAGCTGGGACCTTTTTTGCCTGAATTGGACAGTGGGAACAGATTATAGCAGGTGGCCTGCTATAATTGGTTCCCCCCTTATAACTTTAAGGAATAAAGGTCAATCACATCAAAAGTTTCAGGAATTAATTGTCATCATAAAAGATACTTATAAACCAAAAATGAAAAAGCTGGGACCTTTTTTGCCTGAATTGGACAGTTGGAACAGATTATAGCAGGTGGCCTGCTATAGTTGGTTCCCCCATTGTAACTTTAAGAAATAAAGGTCAATCACATCCAAAGTTTCAGGAATTAATTGTCATCATAAAAGATGCTTATAAACCAAAAATGAAAAAGCTGGGACATTTTTTGCCTGATTTGGACAGTGGGAACAGATTATAGCAGGTGGCATGCTATAATTGGTTTCCCCTTTGTAACTTTAAGAAATAATCGTCAATCAACTCCAAAGTTTCAGGGGTTAGTTGTCATCATAAAAGATGCTTATAAGCCGTAAATGAAAAAGCTGGGACCGTTTTTGCCTGATTTGGACAGTGGGAACAGATTATAGCAGGTGGCCTGCTATAATTTGTTCCCCCATTTATAACTTTAAGGAATAAAGGTCAATCACATCCAAAGTTTCAGGAATTAATTTTCATCATAAAAGATACTTATAAACCAAAAATGAAAAAGCTGGGACCTTATTTGCCTGAATTGGACAGTGGGAACAGATTATAGCAGGTGGCCTGCTATAGTTGGTTCCCCCATTGTAACTTTAAGAAATAAAGGTCAATCACATCCAAAGTTTCAGGAATTAATTGTCATCATAAAATATGCTTATAAACCAAAAATGAAAAAGCTGGGACCTTTTTTGCCTGATTTGGACAGTGGGAACAGATTTTAGCAGATGGCCAGCTATTATTTGTTTCCCCTTTGTAACTTTAAGAAATAATCGTCAATCAACTCCAAAGTTTCAGGGGTTAGTTGTCATCATAAAAGATGCTTATAAGCCGTAAATGAAAAAGCTGGGACCGTTTTTGCCTGATTTGGACAGTGGGAACAGATTATAGCAGGTGGCCTGCTATAATTTGTTCCCCCATTTATAACTTTAAGAAATAAAGGTCAATCACATCCAAAGTTTCAGGAATTAATTGTCATCATAAAATATGCTTATAAACCAAAAATGAAAAAGCTGGGACCTTTTTTGCCTGATTTGGACAGTGGGAACAGATTATAGCAGGTGGCATGCTATAATTGGTTCCACCCTTATAACTTTAAGAAATAAAGGTCAATCACATCCAAAGTTTCAGGAATTGATTGTCATCATAAAAGATGCTTATTGGCCAAAATTGAAAAAGCTGGGACCTTTTTTGTCTGATTTAGACAGTGGGAACAGATTATAGCAGGTGGCATGCTATAATTGGTTTCCCCTTTGTAACTTTAAGAAATAATCGTCAATCAACTCCAAAGTTTCAGGGGTTAGTTGTCATTATAAAAGATGCTTATAAGCCGTAAATGAAAAAGCTGGGACCGTTTTTGCCTGATTTGGACAGTGGGAACAGATTATAGCAGGTGGCCTGCTATAATTTGTTCCCCCATTTATAACTTTAAGGAATAAAGGTCAATCACATCCAAAGTTTCAGGAATTAATTTTCATCATAAAAGATACTTATAAACCAAAAATGAAAAAGCTGGGACCTTTTTTGCCTGATTTAGACAGTGGGAACAGATTATAGCAGGTGGCCTGCTATAAGTTGTTTCCCCTTTGTAACTTTAAGAAATAATCGTCAATCAACTCCAAAGTTTCAGGGGTTAGTTGTCATCATAAAAGATGCTTATAAGCCAAAAATGAAAAAGCTGTGACCTTTTTTGCCTGATTTGGACAGTGGGAACAGATTATAGCAGGTGGCCTGCTATAATTGGTTCCCCCCTTATAACTTTAAGAAATAAAGGTTAATCACATCCAAAGTTTCAGGAATTAATTGTCACCATAAAAGATGCTTATAAACCAAAAATGAAAAAGCTGGGACCCTTTTTGCCTGATTTGGACAGTGGGAACAAATTATAGCAGCTGGCCTGCTATAATTTGTTCCCCCCTTATAACTTTAAGAAATAAAGGTCAATCACATCCAAAGTTTCAGGAATTAATTGTCACCATAAAAGATGCTTATAAACCAAAAATGAAAAAGATGGGACCTTTTTTGCCATATTTGGACAGTGGGAACAGATTATAGCAGGTGGCATGCTATAATTTGTTCCCCCCTTATAACTTTAAGAAATAAAGTTCAATCATATCCAAAGTTTCAGAAATTAATTGTCATCATAAAAGATACTTATAAACCAAAAATGAAAAAGATGGGACCTTTTTTGCCTGATTTAGACAATGGGAACACATTATATCAGGTGGCCTGCTATAGTTTGTAACTTTAAGAAATAAAGGTCAATCAACTCCAAAGTTTCAGGGGTTAGTTGTCATCATAAAAGATGCTTATAAGCCAAAATGAAAAAGCTGGGACCGTTTTTGCCTGATTTGGACAGTGGGAACAGATTATAGCAGTTGGCCTGCTATGATTGGTTCCCCCCTTATAACTTTAAGGAAAAAATGTCAATCACATCAAAAGTTTCAGGAATTAATTGTCATCATAAAAGATACTTATAAACCAAAAATGAAAAAGCTGGGACCTTTTTTGCCTGATTTAGACAGTGGGAACAGATTATAGCAGGTGGCCTGCTATAAGTTGTTTCCCCTTTGTAACTTTAAGAAATAATCGTCAATCAACTCCAAAGTTTCAGGGGTTAGTTGTCATCATAAAAGATGCTTATAAGCCAAAAATGAAAAAGCTGTGACCTTTTTTGCCTGATTTGGACAGTGGGAACAGATTATAGCAGGTGGCCTGCTATAAATTGTTTCACCTTTGTAACTTTAAGAAATAATCGTCAATCAACTCCAAAGTTTCAGGGGTTAGTTGTCATCATAAAAGATGCTTATAAGCCGTAAATGAAAAAGCTGGGACCGTTTTTGCCTGATTTGGACAGTGGGAACAGATTATAGCAGGTGGCCTGCTATAATTTGTTCCCCCATTTATAACTTTAAGGAATAAAGGTCAATCACATCCAAAGTTTCAGGAATTAATTTTCATCATAAAAGATACTTATAAACCAAAAATGAAAAAGCTGGGACCTTTTTTGCCTGAATTGGACAGTGGGAACAGATTATAGCAGGTGGCCTGCTATAGTTGGTTCCCCCATTGTAACTTTAAGAAATAAAGGTCAATCACATCCAAAGTTTCAGGAATTAATTGTCATCATAAAAGATGCTTATAAACCAAAAATGAAAAAGCTGGGACATTTTTTGCCTGATTTGGACAGTGGGAACAGATTATAGCAGGTGGCATGCTATAATTGGTTTCCCCTTTGTAACTTTAAGAAATAATCGTCAATCAACTCCAAAGTTTCAGGGATTAGTTTTCATCATAAAAGATGCTTATAAGCCGTAAATGAAAAAGCTGGGACCGTTTTTGCCTGATTTGGACAGTGGGAACAGATTATAGCAGGTGGCCTGCTATAATTTGTTCCCCCATTTATAACTTTAAGGAATAAAGGTCAATCACATCCAAAGTTTAAGGAATTAATTTTCATCATAAAAGATACTTATAAACCAAAAATGAAAAAGCTGGGACCTTTTTTGCATGAATTGGACAGTGGGAACAGATTATAGCAGGTGGCCTGCTATAGTTGGTTCCCCCATTGTAACTTTAAGAAATAAAGGTCAATCACATCCAAAGTTTCAGGAATTAATTGTCATCATAAAATATGCTTATAAACCAAAAATGAAAAAGCTGGGACATTTTTTGCCTGATTTAGACAGTGGGAACACATATCAGGTGGCCTGCTAAAGTTTGTAACTTTAAGAAATAAAGGTCAATCAACTCCAAAGTTTCAGGGGTTAGTTGTCATCATAAAAGATGCTTATAAGCCAAAAATGAAAAAGCTGGGACCGTTTTTGCCTGATTTGGACAGTGGGAACAGATTATAGCAGGTGGCCTGCTATAATTGGTTCCCCCTTATAACTTTAAGGAATAAAGGTCAATCACATCCAAAGTTTCAGGAATTAATTGTCATCATAAAAGATGCTTATAAACCAAAAATGAAAAAGCTGGGACCTTTTTTGCCTGATTTGGACAGTGGGAACAGATTATAGCAGGTGGCATGCTATAATTGGTTCCCCCCTTATAACTTTAAGAAATAAAGTTCAATCATATCCAAAGTTTCAGGAATTAATTGTCATCATAAAAGATACTTATAAACCAAAAATGAAAAAGCTGGGACATTTTTTGTCTGATTTAGACAGTGGGAACACATATCAGGTGGCCTGCTAAAGTTTGTCACTTTAAGAAATAAAGGTCAATCAACTCCAAAGTTTCAGGGGTAGTTGTCATCATAAAAGATGCTTATAAGCCAAAAATGAAAAAGCTGGGACCGTTTTTGCCTGATTTGGACAGTGGGAACAGATTATAGCAGGTGGCCTGCTATAATTTGTTCCCCCATTTATAACTTTAAGGAATAAAGGTCAATCACATCCAAAGTTTCAGGAATTAATTTTCATCATAAAAGATACTTATAAACCAAAAATGAAAAAGCTGGGACCTTTTTTGCCTGAATTGGACAGTGGGAACAGATTATAGCAGGTGGCCTGCTATAGTTGGTTCCCCCATTGTAACTTTAAGAAATAAAGGTCAATCACATCCAAAGTTTCAGGAATTAATTGTCATCATAAAATATGCTTATAAACCAAAAATGAAAAAGCTGGGACCTTTTTTGCCTGATTTGGACAGTGGGAACAGATTATAGCAGGTGGCATGCTATAATTGGTTCCACCCTTATAACTTTAAGAAATAAAGGTCAATCACATCCAAAGTTTCAGGAATTGATTGTCATCATAAAAGATGCTTATTGGCCAAAATTGAAAAAGCTGGGACCTTTTTTGTCTGATTAAGACAGTGGGAACAGATTATAGCAGGTTGCCTGCTATAATTGGTCCCCCCTTGTAACTTTAAGAAATAAAGGTCTTTCAACTCCAAAGTTTTAGGGGTTAGTTTTCATCATAAAAGATGCTTATAAGCCAAAAATGAAAAAGCTGGGACCTTTTTTGTCTGATTTAGACAAGGGAACAGATTATATCAGGTGGCCTGCTATAGTTTGTTCCCCCCTTGTAACTTTAAGAAATAAAGGTCATTCACATCCAAAGTTTCAGGAATTAATTGTCATCATAAAAGATGCTTATAAGGCAAAAATGAAAAAGCTGGGACCTTTTTTGTCTGATTTAGACAGGGGAACAGATTATAGCAGGTGGCCTGCTATAGTTGGTTCCCCATTGTAACATTAAGAAATAAAGGTTAATCACATCAAAAGTTTCAGGAATTAATTGTCATCATAAAAGATACTTATAAACCAAAAATGAAAAAGCTGGGACATTTTTTGCCTGATTTAGACAGTGGGAACACATATCAGGTGGCCTGCTAAAGTTTGTAACTTTAAGAAATAAAGGTCAATCAACTCCAAAGTTTCAGGGGTAGTTGTCATCATAAAAGATGCTTATAAGCCAAAAATGAAAAAGCTGGGACCGTTTTTGCCTGATTTGGACAGTGGGAACAGATTATAGCAGGTGGCCTGCTATAATTGGTTCCCCCCTTATAACTTTAAGGAATAAAGGTCAATCACATCCAAAGTTTCAGGAATTAATTGTCATCATAAAAGATGCTTATAAACCAAAAATGAAAAAGCTGGGACCTTTTTTGCCTGATTTGGACAGTGGGAACAGATTATAGCAGGTGGCATGCTATAATTGGTTCCACCCTTATAACTTTAAGAAATAAAGGTCAATCACATCCAAAGTTTCAGGAATTGATTGTCATCATAAAAGATGCTTATTGGCCAAAATTGAAAAAGCTGGGACCTTTTTTGTCTGATTAAGACAGTGGGAACAGATTATAGCAGGTTGCCTTCTATAATTGGTCCCCCCTTGTAACTTTAAGAAATAAAGGTCTTTCAACTCCAAAGTTTTAGGGGTTAGTTTTCATCATAAAAGATGCTTATAAGCCAAAAATGAAAAAGCTGGGACCTTTTTTGTCTGATTTAGACAAGGGAACAGATTATATCAGGTGGCCTGCTATAGTTTGTTCCCCCCTTGTAACTTTAAGAAATAAAGGTCATTCACATCCAAAGTTTCAGGAATTAATTGTCATCATAAAAGATGCTTATAAGGCAAAAATGAAAAAGCTGGGACCTTTTTTGTCTGATTTAGACAGGGGAACAGATTATAGCAGGTGGCCTGCTATAGTTGGTTCCCCATTGTAACATTAAGAAATAAAGGTTAATCACATCAAAAGTTTCAGGAATTAATTGTCATCATAAAAGATACTTATAAACCAAAAATGAAAAAGCTGGGACATTTTTTGCCTGATTTAGACAGTGGGAACACATATCAGGTGGCCTGCTAAAGTTTGTAACTTTAAGAAATAAAGGTCAATCAACTCCAAAGTTTCAGGGGTAGTTGTCATCATAAAAGATGCTTATAAGCCAAAAATGAAAAAGCTGGGACCGTTTTTGCCTGATTTGGACAGTGGGAACAGATTATAGCAGGTGGCCTGCTATAATTGGTTCCCCCCTTATAACTTTAAGGAATAAAGGTCAATCACATCCAAAGTTTCAGGAATTAATTGTCATCATAAAAGATGCTTATACGCCAAAAATGAAAAAGCTGGGACCGTTTTTGCCTGATTTGGACAGTGGGAACAGATTATAGCAGGTGGCCTGCTATAAGTTGTTTCCCCTTTGTAACTTTAAGAAATAATCGTCAATCAACTCCAAAGTTTCAGGGGTTAGTTGTCATCATAAAAGATGCTTATGAGCCAAAAATGAAAAAGCTGTGACCTTTTTTGTCTGATTAGACAGGGGGAACAGATTTTAGCAGATGGCCTGCTATTATTTGTTTCCCCTTTGTAACTTTAAGAAATAATCGTCAATCAACTCCAAAGTTTCAGGGGTTAGTTGTCATCATAAAAGATGCTTATAAGCCGTAAATGAAAAAGCTGGGACCGTTTTTGCCTGATTTGGACAGTGGGAACAGATTATAGCAGGTGGCCTGCTATAATTTGTTCCGCCATTTATAACTTTAAGGAATAAAGGTCAATCACATCCAAAGTTTCAGGAATTAATTTTCATCATAAAAGATACTTATAAACCAAAAATGAAAAAGCTGGGACCTTTTTTGCCTGAATTGGACAGTGGGAACAGATTATAGCAGGTGGCCTGCTATAATTGGTTCCCCCCTTATAACTTTAAGGAATAAAGGTCAATCACATCAAAAGTTTCAGGAATTAATTGTCATCATAAAAGATACTTATAAACCAAAAATGAAAAAGCTGGGACCTTTTTTGCCTGAATTGGACAGTTGGAACAGATTATAGCAGGTGGCCTGCTATAGTTGGTTCCCCCATTGTAACTTTAAGAAATAAAGGTCAATCACATCCAAAGTTTCAGGAATTAATTGTCATCATAAAAGATGCTTATAAACCAAAAATGAAAAAGCTGGGACATTTTTTGCCTGATTTGGACAGTGGGAACAGATTATAGCAGGTGGCATGCTATAATTGGTTTCCCCTTTGTAACTTTAAGAAATAATCGTCAATCAACTCCAAAGTTTCAGGGGTTAGTTGTCATCATAAAAGATGCTTATAAGCCGTAAATGAAAAAGCTGGGACCGTTTTTGCCTGATTTGGACAGTGGGAACAGATTATAGCAGGTGGCCTGCTATAATTTGTTCCCCCATTTATAACTTTAAGGAATAAAGGTCAATCACATCCAAAGTTTCAGGAATTAATTTTCATCATAAAAGATACTTATAAACCAAAAATGAAAAAGCTGGGACCTTATTTGCCTGAATTGGACAGTGGGAACAGATTATAGCAGGTGGCCTGCTATAGTTGGTTCCCCCATTGTAACTTTAAGAAATAAAGGTCAATCACATCCAAAGTTTCAGGAATTAATTGTCATCATAAAATATGCTTATAAACCAAAAATGAAAAAGCTGGGACCTTTTTTGCCTGATTTGGACAGTGGGAACAGATTTTAGCAGATGGCCAGCTATTATTTGTTTCCCCTTTGTAACTTTAAGAAATAATCGTCAATCAACTCCAAAGTTTCAGGGGTTAGTTGTCATCATAAAAGATGCTTATAAGCCGTAAATGAAAAAGCTGGGACCGTTTTTGCCTGATTTGGACAGTGGGAACAGATTATAGCAGGTGGCCTGCTATAATTTGTTCCCCCATTTATAACTTTAAGAAATAAAGGTCAATCACATCCAAAGTTTCAGGAATTAATTGTCATCATAAAATATGCTTATAAACCAAAAATGAAAAAGCTGGGACCTTTTTTGCCTGATTTGGACAGTGGGAACAGATTATAGCAGGTGGCATGCTATAATTGGTTCCACCCTTATAACTTTAAGAAATAAAGGTCAATCACATCCAAAGTTTCAGGAATTGATTGTCATCATAAAAGATGCTTATTGGCCAAAATTGAAAAAGCTGGGACCTTTTTTGTCTGATTTAGACAGTGGGAACAGATTATAGCAGGTGGCATGCTATAATTGGTTTCCCCTTTGTAACTTTAAGAAATAATCGTCAATCAACTCCAAAGTTTCAGGGGTTAGTTGTCATTATAAAAGATGCTTATAAGCCGTAAATGAAAAAGCTGGGACCGTTTTTGCCTGATTTGGACAGTGGGAACAGATTATAGCAGGTGGCCTGCTATAATTTGTTCCCCCATTTATAACTTTAAGGAATAAAGGTCAATCACATCCAAAGTTTCAGGAATTAATTTTCATCATAAAAGATACTTATAAACCAAAAATGAAAAAGCTGGGACCTTTTTTGCCTGATTTAGACAGTGGGAACAGATTATAGCAGGTGGCCTGCTATAAGTTGTTTCCCCTTTGTAACTTTAAGAAATAATCGTCAATCAACTCCAAAGTTTCAGGGGTTAGTTGTCATCATAAAAGATGCTTATAAGCCAAAAATGAAAAAGCTGTGACCTTTTTTGCCTGATTTGGACAGTGGGAACAGATTATAGCAGGTGGCCTGCTATAATTGGTTCCCCCCTTATAACTTTAAGAAATAAAGGTTAATCACATCCAAAGTTTCAGGAATTAATTGTCACCATAAAAGATGCTTATAAACCAAAAATGAAAAAGCTGGGACCCTTTTTGCCTGATTTGGACAGTGGGAACAAATTATAGCAGCTGGCCTGCTATAATTTGTTCCCCCCTTATAACTTTAAGAAATAAAGGTCAATCACATCCAAAGTTTCAGGAATTAATTGTCACCATAAAAGATGCTTATAAACCAAAAATGAAAAAGATGGGACCTTTTTTGCCATATTTGGACAGTGGGAACAGATTATAGCAGGTGGCATGCTATAATTTGTTCCCCCCTTATAACTTTAAGAAATAAAGTTCAATCATATCCAAAGTTTCAGAAATTAATTGTCATCATAAAAGATACTTATAAACCAAAAATGAAAAAGATGGGACCTTTTTTGCCTGATTTAGACAATGGGAACACATTATATCAGGTGGCCTGCTATAGTTTGTAACTTTAAGAAATAAAGGTCAATCAACTCCAAAGTTTCAGGGGTTAGTTGTCATCATAAAAGATGCTTATAAGCCAAAATGAAAAAGCTGGGACCGTTTTTGCCTGATTTGGACAGTGGGAACAGATTATAGCAGTTGGCCTGCTATGATTGGTTCCCCCCTTATAACTTTAAGGAAAAAATGTCAATCACATCAAAAGTTTCAGGAATTAATTGTCATCATAAAAGATACTTATAAACCAAAAATGAAAAAGCTGGGACCTTTTTTGCCTGATTTAGACAGTGGGAACAGATTATAGCAGGTGGCCTGCTATAAGTTGTTTCCCCTTTGTAACTTTAAGAAATAATCGTCAATCAACTCCAAAGTTTCAGGGGTTAGTTGTCATCATAAAAGATGCTTATAAGCCAAAAATGAAAAAGCTGTGACCTTTTTTGCCTGATTTGGACAGTGGGAACAGATTATAGCAGGTGGCCTGCTATAAATTGTTTCACCTTTGTAACTTTAAGAAATAATCGTCAATCAACTCCAAAGTTTCAGGGGTTAGTTGTCATCATAAAAGATGCTTATAAGCCGTAAATGAAAAAGCTGGGACCGTTTTTGCCTGATTTGGACAGTGGGAACAGATTATAGCAGGTGGCCTGCTATAATTTGTTCCCCCATTTATAACTTTAAGGAATAAAGGTCAATCACATCCAAAGTTTCAGGAATTAATTTTCATCATAAAAGATACTTATAAACCAAAAATGAAAAAGCTGGGACCTTTTTTGCCTGAATTGGACAGTGGGAACAGATTATAGCAGGTGGCCTGCTATAGTTGGTTCCCCCATTGTAACTTTAAGAAATAAAGGTCAATCACATCCAAAGTTTCAGGAATTAATTGTCATCATAAAAGATGCTTATAAACCAAAAATGAAAAAGCTGGGACATTTTTTGCCTGATTTGGACAGTGGGAACAGATTATAGCAGGTGGCATGCTATAATTGGTTTCCCCTTTGTAACTTTAAGAAATAATCGTCAATCAACTCCAAAGTTTCAGGGATTAGTTTTCATCATAAAAGATGCTTATAAGCCGTAAATGAAAAAGCTGGGACCGTTTTTGCCTGATTTGGACAGTGGGAACAGATTATAGCAGGTGGCCTGCTATAATTTGTTCCCCCATTTATAACTTTAAGGAATAAAGGTCAATCACATCCAAAGTTTAAGGAATTAATTTTCATCATAAAAGATACTTATAAACCAAAAATGAAAAAGCTGGGACCTTTTTTGCATGAATTGGACAGTGGGAACAGATTATAGCAGGTGGCCTGCTATAGTTGGTTCCCCCATTGTAACTTTAAGAAATAAAGGTCAATCACATCCAAAGTTTCAGGAATTAATTGTCATCATAAAATATGCTTATAAACCAAAAATGAAAAAGCTGGGACATTTTTTGCCTGATTTAGACAGTGGGAACACATATCAGGTGGCCTGCTAAAGTTTGTAACTTTAAGAAATAAAGGTCAATCAACTCCAAAGTTTCAGGGGTTAGTTGTCATCATAAAAGATGCTTATAAGCCAAAAATGAAAAAGCTGGGACCGTTTTTGCCTGATTTGGACAGTGGGAACAGATTATAGCAGGTGGCCTGCTATAATTGGTTCCCCCTTATAACTTTAAGGAATAAAGGTCAATCACATCCAAAGTTTCAGGAATTAATTGTCATCATAAAAGATGCTTATAAACCAAAAATGAAAAAGCTGGGACCTTTTTTGCCTGATTTGGACAGTGGGAACAGATTATAGCAGGTGGCATGCTATAATTGGTTCCCCCCTTATAACTTTAAGAAATAAAGTTCAATCATATCCAAAGTTTCAGGAATTAATTGTCATCATAAAAGATACTTATAAACCAAAAATGAAAAAGCTGGGACATTTTTTGTCTGATTTAGACAGTGGGAACACATATCAGGTGGCCTGCTAAAGTTTGTCACTTTAAGAAATAAAGGTCAATCAACTCCAAAGTTTCAGGGGTAGTTGTCATCATAAAAGATGCTTATAAGCCAAAAATGAAAAAGCTGGGACCGTTTTTGCCTGATTTGGACAGTGGGAACAGATTATAGCAGGTGGCCTGCTATAATTTGTTCCCCCATTTATAACTTTAAGGAATAAAGGTCAATCACATCCAAAGTTTCAGGAATTAATTTTCATCATAAAAGATACTTATAAACCAAAAATGAAAAAGCTGGGACCTTTTTTGCCTGAATTGGACAGTGGGAACAGATTATAGCAGGTGGCCTGCTATAGTTGGTTCCCCCATTGTAACTTTAAGAAATAAAGGTCAATCACATCCAAAGTTTCAGGAATTAATTGTCATCATAAAATATGCTTATAAACCAAAAATGAAAAAGCTGGGACCTTTTTTGCCTGATTTGGACAGTGGGAACAGATTATAGCAGGTGGCATGCTATAATTGGTTCCACCCTTATAACTTTAAGAAATAAAGGTCAATCACATCCAAAGTTTCAGGAATTGATTGTCATCATAAAAGATGCTTATTGGCCAAAATTGAAAAAGCTGGGACCTTTTTTGTCTGATTAAGACAGTGGGAACAGATTATAGCAGGTTGCCTGCTATAATTGGTCCCCCCTTGTAACTTTAAGAAATAAAGGTCTTTCAACTCCAAAGTTTTAGGGGTTAGTTTTCATCATAAAAGATGCTTATAAGCCAAAAATGAAAAAGCTGGGACCTTTTTTGTCTGATTTAGACAAGGGAACAGATTATATCAGGTGGCCTGCTATAGTTTGTTCCCCCCTTGTAACTTTAAGAAATAAAGGTCATTCACATCCAAAGTTTCAGGAATTAATTGTCATCATAAAAGATGCTTATAAGGCAAAAATGAAAAAGCTGGGACCTTTTTTGTCTGATTTAGACAGGGGAACAGATTATAGCAGGTGGCCTGCTATAGTTGGTTCCCCATTGTAACATTAAGAAATAAAGGTTAATCACATCAAAAGTTTCAGGAATTAATTGTCATCATAAAAGATACTTATAAACCAAAAATGAAAAAGCTGGGACATTTTTTGCCTGATTTAGACAGTGGGAACACATATCAGGTGGCCTGCTAAAGTTTGTAACTTTAAGAAATAAAGGTCAATCAACTCCAAAGTTTCAGGGGTAGTTGTCATCATAAAAGATGCTTATAAGCCAAAAATGAAAAAGCTGGGACCGTTTTTGCCTGATTTGGACAGTGGGAACAGATTATAGCAGGTGGCCTGCTATAATTGGTTCCCCCCTTATAACTTTAAGGAATAAAGGTCAATCACATCCAAAGTTTCAGGAATTAATTGTCATCATAAAAGATGCTTATAAACCAAAAATGAAAAAGCTGGGACCTTTTTTGCCTGATTTGGACAGTGGGAACAGATTATAGCAGGTGGCATGCTATAATTGGTTCCACCCTTATAACTTTAAGAAATAAAGGTCAATCACATCCAAAGTTTCAGGAATTGATTGTCATCATAAAAGATGCTTATTGGCCAAAATTGAAAAAGCTGGGACCTTTTTTGTCTGATTAAGACAGTGGGAACAGATTATAGCAGGTTGCCTTCTATAATTGGTCCCCCCTTGTAACTTTAAGAAATAAAGGTCTTTCAACTCCAAAGTTTTAGGGGTTAGTTTTCATCATAAAAGATGCTTATAAGCCAAAAATGAAAAAGCTGGGACCTTTTTTGTCTGATTTAGACAAGGGAACAGATTATATCAGGTGGCCTGCTATAGTTTGTTCCCCCCTTGTAACTTTAAGAAATAAAGGTCATTCACATCCAAAGTTTCAGGAATTAATTGTCATCATAAAAGATGCTTATAAGGCAAAAATGAAAAAGCTGGGACCTTTTTTGTCTGATTTAGACAGGGGAACAGATTATAGCAGGTGGCCTGCTATAGTTGGTTCCCCATTGTAACATTAAGAAATAAAGGTTAATCACATCAAAAGTTTCAGGAATTAATTGTCATCATAAAAGATACTTATAAACCAAAAATGAAAAAGCTGGGACATTTTTTGCCTGATTTAGACAGTGGGAACACATATCAGGTGGCCTGCTAAAGTTTGTAACTTTAAGAAATAAAGGTCAATCAACTCCAAAGTTTCAGGGGTAGTTGTCATCATAAAAGATGCTTATAAGCCAAAAATGAAAAAGCTGGGACCGTTTTTGCCTGATTTGGACAGTGGGAACAGATTATAGCAGGTGGCCTGCTATAATTGGTTCCCCCCTTATAACTTTAAGGAATAAAGGTCAATCACATCCAAAGTTTCAGGAATTAATTGTCATCATAAAAGATGCTTATAAACCAAAAATGAAAAAGCTGGGACCTTTTTTGCCTGATTTGGACAGTGGGAACAGATTATAGCAGGTGGCATGCTATAATTGGTTCCCCCCTTATAACTTTAAGAAATAAAGTTCAATCATATCCAAAGTTTCAGGAATTAATTGTCATCATAAAAGATACTTATAAACCAAAAATGAAAAAGCTGGGACCTTTTTTGCCTGATTTAGACAGTTGGAACACATTATATCAGGTGGCCTGCTATAGTTTGTAACTTTAAGAAATAAAGGTCAATCAACTCCAACGTTTCAGGGGTTAGCTGTCATCATAAAAAATGCTTATAAGCCAAAAATGAAAAAGCTGGGACCGTTTTTGCCTGATTTGGACAGTGGGAACAGATTATAGCAGGTGGCCTGCTATAAGTTGTTTCCCCTTTGTAACTTTAAGAAATAATCGTCAATCAACTCCAAAGTTTCAGGGGTTAGTTGTCATCATAAAAGATGCTTATAAGCAAAAAATGAAAAAGCTGTGACCTTTTTTGCCTGATTTGGACAGTGGGAACAGATTATAGCAGGTGGCCTGCTATAATTGGTTCCCCCCTTATAACTTTAAGAAATAAAGGTTAATCACATCCAAAGTTTCAGGAATTAATTGTCACCATAAAAGATGCTTATAAACCAAAAATGAAAAAGCTGGGACCCTTTTTGCCTGATTTGGACAGTGGGAACAAATTATAGCAGCTGGCCTGCTATAATTTGTTCCCCCCTTATAACTTTAAGAAATAAAGGTAAATCACATCCAAAGTTTCAGGAATTAATTGTCACCATAAAAGATGCTTATAAACCAAAAATGAAAAAGCTGGGACCTTTTTTGCCATATTTGGACAGTGGGAACAGATTATAGCAGGTGGCATGCTATAATTTGTTCCCCCCTTATAACTTTAAGAAATAAAGTTCAATCATATCCAAAGTTTCAGAAATTAATTGTCATCATAAAAGATACTTATAAACCAAAAATGAAAAAGCTGGGACCTTTTTTGCCTGATTTAGACAATGGGAACACATTATATCAGGTGGCCTGCTATAGTTTGTAACTTTAAGAAATAAAGGTCAATCAACTCCAAAGTTTCAGGGGTTAGTTGTCATCATAAAAGATGCTTATAAGCCAAAATGAAAAAGCTGGGACCGTTTTTGCCTGATTTGGACAGTGGGAACAGATTATAGCAGGTGGCCTGCTATAGTTGGTCCCCCCCTTATAACTTTAAGGAAAAAAGGTCAATCACATCAAAAGTTTCAGGAATTAATTGTCATCATAAAAGATACTTATAAACCAAAAATGAAAAAGCTGGGACCTTTTTTGCCTGATTTAGACAGTGGGAACAGATTATAGCAGGTGGCCTGCTATAAGTTGTTTCCCCTTTGTAACTTTAAGAAATAATCGTCAATCACCTCCAAAGTTTCAGGGGTTAGTTGTCATCATAAAAGATGCTTATAAGCCGTAAATGAAAAAGCTGGGACCGTTTTTGCCTGATTGGGACAGTGGGAACAGATTATAGCAGGTGGCATGCTATAATTGGTTCCCCCATTGTAACTTTAAGAAATAAAGGTCAATCACATCCAAAGTTTCAGGAATTAATTGTCACCATAAAAGATGCTTATAAACCAAAAATGAAAAAGCTGGGACCTTTTTTGCCTGATTTGGACAGTGGGAACAGATTATAGCAGGTGGCCTGCTATAATTGGTTCCCCCCTTATAACTTTAAGAAATAAAGTTCAATCATATCCAAAGTTTCAGGAATTAATTGTCATCATAAAAGATACTTATAAACCAAAAATGAAAAAGCTGGGACCTTTTTTGTCTGATTTAGACAGGGGGAACAGATTATAGCAGATGGCCTGCTATAATTTGTTTCCCCTTTGTAACTTTAAGAAATAATCGTCAATCAACTCCAAAGTTTCAGGGGTTAGTTGTCATTATAAAAGATGCTTATAAGCCGTAAATGAAAAAGCTGGGACCGTTTTTGCCTGATTTGGACAGTGGGAACAGATTATAGCAGGTGGCCTGCTATAATTTGTTCCCCCATTTATAACTTTAAGGAATAAAGGTCAATCACATCCAAAGTTTCAGGAATTAATTTTCATCATAAAAGATACTTATAAACCAAAAATGAAAAAGCTGGGACCTTTTTTGCCTGAATTGGACAGTGGGAACAGATTATAGCAGGTGGCCTGCTATAGTTGGTTCCCCCATTGTAACTTTAAGAAATAAAGGTCAATCACATCCAAAGTTTCAGGAATTAATTGTCATCATAAAAGATACTTATAAACCAAAAATGAAAAAGCTGGGACATTTTTTGCCTGATTTAGACAGTGGGAACACATATCAGGTGGCCTGCTAAAGTTTGTAACTTTAAGAAATAAAGGTCAATCAACTCCAAAGTTTCAGGGGTAGTTGTCATCATAAAAGATGCTTATAAGCCAAAAATGAAAAAGCTGGGACCGTTTTTGCCTGATTTGGACAGTGGGAACAGATTATAGCAGGTGGCCTGCTATAATTGGTTCCCCCCTTATAACTTTAAGGAATAAAGGTCAATCACATCCAAAGTTTCAGGAATTAATTGTCATCATAAAAGATGCTTATAAACCAAAAATGAAAAAGCTGGGACCTTTTTTGCCTGATTTAGACAGTGGGAACAGATTATAGCAGGTGGCCTGCTATAAGTTGTTTCAACTTTGTAACTTTAAGAAATAATTGTCAATCAACTCCAAAGTTTCAGGGGTTAGTTGTCATCATAAAAGATACTTATAAGCCAAAAATGAAAAAGCTTGGACCTTTTTTGCCTGATTTGGACAGTGGGAACAGATTATAGCAGGTGGCATGCTATAATTTGTTCCCCCCTTATAACTTTAAGAAATAGAGTTCAATCATATCCAAAGTTTCAGAAATTAATTGTCATCATAAAAGATACTTATAAACCAAAAATGAAAAAGCTGGGACCTTTTTTGCCTGATTTAGACAATGGGAACACATTATATCAGGTGGCCTGCTATAGTTTGTAACTTTAAGAAATAAAGGTCAATCAACTCCAAAGTTTCAGGGGTTAGTTGTCATCATAAAAGATGCTTATAAGCCAAAATGAAAAAGCTGGGACCGTTTTTGCCTGATTTGGACAGTGGGAACAGATTATAGCAGGTGGCCTGCTATAGTTGGTCCCCCCCTTATAACTTTAAGGAAAAAAGGTCAATCACATCAAAAGTTTCAGGAATTAATTGTCATCATAAAAGATACTTATAAACCAAAAATGAAAAAGCTGGGACCTTTTTTGCCTGATTTAGACAGTGGGAACAGATTATAGCAGGTGGCCTGCTATAAGTTGTTTCCCCTTTGTAACTTTAAGAAATAATCGTCAATCACCTCCAAAGTTTCAGGGGTTAGTTGTCATCATAAAAGATGCTTATAAGCCGTAAATGAAAAAGCTGGGACCGTTTTTGCCTGATTGGGACAGTGGGAACAGATTATAGCAGGTGGCATGCTATAATTGGTTCCCCCATTGTAACTTTAAGAAATAAAGGTCAATCACATCCAAAGTTTCAGGAATTAATTGTCACCATAAAAGATGCTTATAAACCAAAAATGAAAAAGCTGGGACCTTTTTTGCCTGATTTGGACAGTGGGAACAGATTATAGCAGGTGGCCTGCTATAATTGGTTCCCCCCTTATAACTTTAAGAAATAAAGTTCAATCATATCCAAAGTTTCAGGAATTAATTGTCATCATAAAAGATACTTATAAACCAAAAATGAAAAAGCTGGGACCTTTTTTGTCTGATTTAGACAGGGGGAACAGATTATAGCAGATGGCCTGCTATAATTTGTTTCCCCTTTGTAACTTTAAGAAATAATCGTCAATCAACTCCAAAGTTTCAGGGGTTAGTTGTCATCATAAAAGATGCTTATAAGCCGTAAATGAAAAAGCTGGGACCGTTTTTGCCTGATTTGGACAGTGGGAACAGATTATAGCAGGTGGCCTGCTATAATTTGTTCCCCCATTTATAACTTTAAGGAATAAAGGTCAATCACATCCAAAGTTTCAGGAATTAATTTTCATCATAAAAGATACTTATAAACCAAAAATGAAAAAGCTGGGACCTTTTTTGCCTGAATTGGACAGTGGGAACAGATTATAGCAGGTGGCCTGCTATAGTTGGTTCCCCCATTGTAACTTTAAGAAATAAAGGTCAATCACATCCAAAGTTTCAGGAATTAATTGTCATCATAAAATATGCTTATAAACCAAAAATGAAAAAGCTGGGACCTTTTTTGCCTGATTTGGACAGTGGGAACAGATTATAGCAGGTGGCATGCTATAATTGGTTCCCCCCTTATAACTTTAAGAAATAAAGGTCAATCACATCCAAAGTTTCAGGAATTAATTGTCATCATAAAAGATACTTATAAACCAAAAAAGAAAAAGCTGGGACATTTTTTGCCTGATTTAGACAGTGGGAACACATATCAGGTGGCCTGCTAAAGTTTGTAACTTTAAGAAATAAAGGTCAATCAACTCCAAAGTTTCAGGGGTAGTTGTCATCATAAAAGATGCTTATAAGCCAAAAATGAAAAAGCTGGGACCGTTTTTGCCTGATTTGGACAGTGGGAACAGATTATAGCAGGTGGCCTGCTATAATTGGTTCCCCCCTTATAACTTTAAGGAATAAAGGTCCATCACATCCAAAGTTTCAGGAATTAATTGTCATCATAAAAGATGCTTATAAACCAAAAATGAAAAAGCTGGGACCTTTTTTGGCTTATTTGGACAGTGGGAACAGATTATAGCAGGTGGCATGCTATAATTGGTTCCCCCCTTATAACTTTAAGAAATAAAGTTCAATCATATCCAAAGTTTCAGGAATTAATTGTCATCATAAAAGATACTTATAAACCAAAAATGAAAAAGCTGGGACCTTTTTTGCCTGATTTAGACAGTGGGAACACATTATATCAGGTGGCCTGCTATAGTTTGTAACTTTAAGAAATAAAGGTCAATAAACTCCAAAGTTTCAGGGGTTAGTTGTCATCATAAAAGATGCTTATAAGCCAAAAATGAAAAAGCTGGGACCGTTTTTGCCTGATTTGGACAGTGGGAACAGATTATAGCAAGTGGCTTGCTACAATTGGTTCCCCCCTTATAACTTTAAGGAATAAATGTCAATCACATCCAAAGTTTCAGGAATTAATTGTCATCATAAAAGATACTTATAAACCAAAAATGAAAAAGCTGGGACCTTTTTTGCCTGATTTAGACAGTGGGAACAGATTATAGCAGGTGGCCTGCTATAAGTTGTTTCCCCTTTGTAACTTTAAGAAATAATCGTCAATCAACTCCAAAGTTTCAGGGGTTAGTTGTCATCATAAAAGATGCTTATAAGCCAAAAATGAAAAAGCTGTGACCTTTTTTGCCTGATTTGGACAGTGGGAACAGATTATAGCAGGTGGCCTGCTATAATTGGTTCCCCCCTTATAACTTTAAGAAATAAAGGTTAATCACATCCAAAGTTTCAGGAATTAATTGTCACCATGAAAGATGCTTATAAACCAAAAATGAAAAAGCTGGGACCCTTTTTGCCTGATTTGGACAGTGGGAACAAATTATAGCAGCTGGCCTGCTATAATTTGTTCCCCCCTTATAACTTTAAGAAATAAAGGTCAATCACATCCAAAGTTTCAGGAATTAATTGTCACCATAAAAGATGCTTATAAACCAAAAATGAAAAAGCTGGGACCTTTTTTGCCTGATTTGGACAGTGGGAACAGATTATAGCAGGTGGCATGCTATAATTTGTCCCCCCCTTATAACTTTAAGAAATAAAGTTTCATCATATCCAAAGTTTCAGAAATTAATTGTCATCATAAAAGATACTTATAAACCAAAAATGAAAAAGCTGGGACCTTTTTTGCCTGATTTAGACAATGAGAACACATTATATCAGGTGGCCTGCTATAGTTTGTAACTTTAAGAAATAAAGGTCAATCAACTCCAAAGTTTCAGGGGTTAGTTGTCATCATAAAAGATGCTTATAAGCCAAAAATGAAAAAGCTGGGACCGTTTTTGCCTGATTTGGACAGTGGGAACAGATTATAGCAGTTGGCCTGCTATGATTGGTTCCCCCCTTATAACTTTAAGGAAAAAAGGTCAATCACATCAAAAGTTTCAGGAATTAATTGTCATCATAAAAGATACTTATAAACCAAAAATGAAAAAGCTGGGACCTTTTTTGCCTGATTTAGACAGTGGGAACAGATTATAGCAGGTGGCCTGCTATAAGTTGTTTCCCCTTTGTAACTTTAAGAAATAATCGTCAATCAACTCCAAAGTTTCAGGGGTTAGTTGTCATCATAAAAGATGCTTATAAGCCAAAAATGAAAAAGCTGTGACCTTTTTTGCCTGATTTGGACAGTGGGAACAGATTATAGCAGGTGGCCTGCTATAAATTGTTTCACCTTTGTAACTTTAAGAAATAATCGTCAATCAACTCCAAAGTTTCAGGGGTTAGTTGTCATCATAAAAGATGCTTATAAGCCGTAAATGAAAAAGCTGGGACCGTTTTTGCCTGATTTGGACAGTGGGAACAGATTATAGCAGGTGGCCTGCTATAATTTGTTCCCCCATTTATAACTTTAAGGAATAAAGGTCAATCACATCCAAAGTTTCAGGAATTAATTTTCATCATAAAAGATACTTATGAACCAAAAATGAAAAAGCTGGGACCTTTTTTGCCTGAATTGGACAGTGGGAACAGATTATAGCAGGTGGCCTGCTATAGTTGGTTCCCCCATTGTAACTTTAAGAAATAAAGGTCAATCACATCCAAAGTTTCAGGAATTAATTGTCATCATAAAAGATGCTTATAAACCAAAAATGAAAAAGCTGGGACATTTTTTGCCTGATTTGGACAGTGGGAACAGATTATAGCAGGTGGCATGCTATAATTGGTTTCCCCTTTGTAACTTTAAGAAATAATCGTCAATCAACTCCAAAGTTTCAGGGGTTAGTTGTCATCATAAAAGATGCTTATCAGCCGTAAATGAAAAAGCTGGGACCGTTTTTGCCTGATTTGGACAGTGGGAACAGATTATAGCAGGTGGCCTGCTATAGTTGGTTCCCACATTGTAACTTTAAGAAATAAAGGTCAATCACATCCAAAGTTTCAGGAATTAATTGTCATCATAAAATATGCTTATAAACCAAAAATGAAAAAGCTGGGACCTTTTTTGCCTGATTTGGACAGTGGGAACAGATTATAGCAGGTGGTGTGCTATAATTGGTTCCCCCCTTATAACTTTAAGAAATAAAGGTCAATCACATCCAAAGTTTCAGGAATTAATTGTCATCATAAAAGATACTTATAAACCAAAAATGAAAAAGCTGGGACATTTTTTGCCTGATTTAGACAGTGGGAACACATATCAGGTGGCCTGCTAAAGTTTGTAACTTTAAGAAATAAAGGTCAATCAACTCCAAAGATTCAGGGGTAGTTGTCATCATAAAAGATGCTTATAAGCCAAAAATGAAAAAGCTGGGACCGTTTTTGCCTGATTTGGACAGTGGGAACAGATTATAGCAGGTGGCCTGCTATAATTGGTTCCCCCCTTATAACTTTAAGGAATAAAGGTCCATCACATCCAAAGTTTCAGGAATTAATTGTCATCATAAAAGATGCTTATAAACCAAAAATGAAAAAGCTGGGACCTTTTTTGGCTTATTTGGACAGTGGGAACAGATTATAGCAGGTGGCATGCTATAATTGGTTCCCCCCTTATAACTTTAAGAAATAAAGTTCAATCATATCCAAAGTTTCAGGAATTAATTGTCATCATAAAAGATACTTATAAACCAAAAATGAAAAAGCTGGGACCTTTTTTGCCTGATTTAGACAGTGGGAACACATTATATCAGGTGGCCTGCTATAGTTTGTAACTTTAAGAAATAAAGGTCAATAAACTCCAAAGTTTCAGGGGTTAGTTGTCATCATAAAAGATGCTTATAAGCCAAAAATGAAAAAGCTGTGACCTTTTTTGCCTGATTTGGACAGTGGGAACAGATTATAGCAGGTGGCCTACTATAATTGGTTCCCCCCTTATAACTTTAAGAAATAAAGGTTAATCACATCCAAAGTTTCAGGAATTAATTGTCACCATGAAAGATGCTTATAAACCAAAAATGAAAAAGCTGGGACCCTTTTTGCCTGATTTGGACAGTGGGAACAAATTATAGCAGCTGGCCTGCTATAATTTGTTCCCCCCTTATAACTTTAAGAAATAAAGGTCAATCACATCCAAAGTTTCAGGAATTAATTGTCACCATAAAAGATGCTTATAAACCAAAAATGAAAAAGCTGGGACCTTTTTTGCCTGATTTGGACAGTGGGAACAGATTATAGCAGGTGGCATGCTATAATTTGTCCCCCCCTTATAACTTTAAGAAATAAAGTTTCATCATATCCAAAGTTTCAGAAATTAATTGTCATCATAAAAGATACTTATAAACCAAAAATGAAAAAGCTGGGACCTTTTTTGCCTGATTTAGACAATGGGAACACATTATATCAGGTGGCCTGCTATAGTTTGTAACTTTAAGAAATAAAGGTCAATCAACTCCAAAGTTTCAGGGGTTAGTTGTCATCATAAAAGATGCTTATAAGCCAAAAATGAAAAAGCTGGGACCGTTTTTGCCTGATTTGGACAGTGGGAACAGATTATAGCAGTTGGCCTGCTATGATTGGTTCCCCCCTTATAACTTTAAGGAAAAAAGGTCAATCACATCAAAAGTTTCAGGAATTAATTGTCATCATAAAAGATACTTATAAACCAAAAATGAAAAAGCTGGGACCTTTTTTGCCTGATTTAGACAGTGGGAACAGATTATAGCAGGTGGCCTGCTATAAGTTGTTTCCCCTTTGTAACTTTAAGAAATAATCGTCAATCAACTCCAAAGTTTCAGGGGTTAGTTATCATCATAAAAGATGCTTATAAGCCAAAAATGAAAAAGCTGTGACCTTTTTTGCCTGATTTGGACAGTGGGAACAGATTATAGCAGGTGGCCTGCTATAAATTGTTTCACCTTTGTAACTTTAAGAAATAATCGTCAATCAACTCCAAAGTTTCAGGGGTTAGTTGTCATCATAAAAGATGCTTATAAGCCGTAAATGAAAAAGCTGGGACCGTTTTTGCCTGATTTGGACAGTGGGAACAGATTATAGCAGGTGGCATGCTATAATTGGTTCCCCCATTGTAACTTTAAGAAATAAAGGTCAATCACATCAAAAGTTTCAGGAATTAATTGTCACCATAAAAGATGCTTATAAACCAAAAATGAAAAAGCTGGGACCTTTTTTGCCTGATTTGGACAGTGGGAACAGATTATATTAGGTGGCATGCTATAATTGGTTCCCCCTTATAACTTTAAGAAATAAAGGTCAATCACATCCAAAGTTTCAGGAATTAATTGTCATCATAAAAGATACTTATAAACCAAAAATGAAAAAGCTGGGATATTTTTTGCCTGATTTAGACAGTGGGAACACATATCAGGTGGCCTGCTAAAGTTTGTAACTTTAAGAAATAAAGGTCAATCAACTCCAAAGTTTCAGGGGTAGTTGTCATCATAAAAGATGCTTATAAGCCAAAAATGAAAAAGCTGGGACCGTTTTTGCCTGATTTGGACAGTGGGAACAGATTATAGCAGGTGGCCTGCTATAATTGGTTCCCCCCTTATAACTTTAAGGAATAAAGGTCCATCACATCCAAAGTTTCAGGAATTAATTGTCATCATAAAAGATGCTTATAAACCAAAAATGAAAAAGCTGGGACCTTTTTTGGCTGATTTGGACAGTGGGAACAGATTATAGCAGGTGGCATGCTATAATTGGTTCCCCCCTTATAACTTTAAGAAATAAAGTTCAATCATATCCAAAGTTTCAGGAATTAATTGTCATCATAAAAGATACTTATAAACCAAAAATGAAAAAGCTGGGACCTTTTTTGCCTGATTTAGACAGTGGGAACACATTATATCAGGTGGCCTGCTATAGTTTGTAACTTTAAGAAATAAAGGTCAATCAACTCCAAAGTTTCAGGGGTTAGTTGTCATCATAAAAGATGCTTATAAGCCAAAAATGAAAAAGCTGGGACCGTTTTTGCCTGATTTGGACAGTGGGAACAGATTATAGCAGGTGGCCTGATATAATTGGTTCCCCCCTTATAACTTTAAGGAATAAATGTCAATCACATCCAAAGTTTCAGGAATTAATTGTCATCATAAAAGATACTTATAAACCAAAAATGAAAAAGCTGGGACCTTTTTTGCCTGATTTAGACAGTGGGAACAGATTATAGCAGGTGGCCTGCTATAAGTTGTTTCCCCTTTGTAACTTTAAGAAATAATCGTCAATCAACTCCAAAGTTTCAGGGGTTAGTTGTCATCATAAAAGATGCTTATAAGCCAAAAATGAAAAAGCTGTGACCTTTTTTGCCTGATTTGGACAGTGGGAACAGATTATAGCAGGTGGCCTGCTATAATTGCTTCCCCCCTTATAACTTTAAGAAATAAAGGTTAATCACATCCAAAGTTTCAGGAATTAATTGTCACCATGAAAGATGCTTATAAACCAAAAATGAAAAAGCTGGGACCCTTTTTGCCTGATTTGGACAGTGGGAACAAATTATAGCAGCTGGCCTGCTATAATTTGTTCCCCCCTTATAACTTTAAGAAATAAAGGTCAATCACATCCAAAGTTTCAGAAATTAATTGTCATCATAAAAGATACTTATAAACCAAAAATGAAAAAGCTGGGACCTTTTTTGCCTGATTTAGACAATGGGAACACATTATATCAGGTGGCCTGCTATAGTTTGTAACTTTAAGAAATAAAGGTCAATCAACTCCAAAGTTTCAGGGGTTAGTTGTCATCATAAAAGATGCTTATAAGCCAAAAATGAAAAAGCTGGGACCGTTTTTGCCTGATTTGGACAGTGGGAACAGATTATAGCAGGTGGCCTGCTATAATTGGTTCCCCCCTTATAACTTTAAGGAATAAAGGTCAATCACATCCAAAGTTTCAGGAATTAATTGTCATCATAAAAGATACTTATAAACCAAAAATGAAAAAGCTGGGACATTTTTTGCCTGATTTAGACAGTGGGAACACATATCAGGTGGCCTGCTAAAGTTTGTAACTTTAAGAAATAAAGGTCAATCAACTCCAACGTTTCAGGGGTAGTTGTCATCATAAAAGATGCTTATAAGCCAAAAATGAAAAAGCTGGGACCGTTTTTGCCTGATTTGGACAGTGGGAACAGATTATAGCAGGTGGCCTGCTATAATTGGTTCCCCCCTTATAACTTTAAGGAATAAAGGTCAATCACATCCAAAGTTTCAGGAATTAATTGTCATCATAAAATATGCTTATAAACCAAAAATGAAAAAGCTGGGACCTTTTTTGCCTGATTTGGACAGTGGGAACAGATTATAGCAGGTGGCATGCTATAATTGGTTCCCCCCTTATAACTTTAAGAAATAAAGGTCAATCACATCCAAAGTTTCAGGAATTAATTGTCATCATAAAAGATACTTATAAACCAAAAAAGAAAAAGCTGGGACATTTTTTGCCTGATTTAGACAGTGGGAACACATATCAGGTGGCCTGCTAAAGTTTGTAACTTTAAGAAATAAAGGTCAATCAACTCCAAAGTTTCAGGGGTAGTTGTCATCATAAAAGATGCTTATAAGCCAAAAATGAAAAAGCTGGGACCGTTTTTGCCTGATTTGGACAGTGGGAACAGATTATAGCAGGTGGCCTGCTATAATTGGTTCCCCCCTTATAACTTTAAGGAATAAAGGTCCATCACATCCAAAGTTTCAGGAATTAATTGTCATCATAAAAGATGCTTATAAACCAAAAATGAAAAAGCTGGGACCTTTTTTGGCTTATTTGGACAGTGGGAACAGATTATAGCAGGTGGCATGCTATAATTGGTTCCCCCCTTATAACTTTAAGAAATAAAGTTCAATCATATCCAAAGTTTCAGGAATTAATTGTCATCATAAAAGATACTTATAAACCAAAAATGAAAAAGCTGGGACCTTTTTTGCCTGATTTAGACAGTGGGAACACATTATATCAGGTGGCCTGCTATAGTTTGTAACTTTAAGAAATAAAGGTCAATAAACTCCAAAGTTTCAGGGGTTAGTTGTCATCATAAAAGATGCTTATAAGCCAAAAATGAAAAAGCTGGGACCGTTTTTGCCTGATTTGGACAGTGGGAACAGATTATAGCAAGTGGCTTGCTACAATTGGTTCCCCCCTTATAACTTTAAGGAATAAATGTCAATCACATCCAAAGTTTCAGGAATTAATTGTCATCATAAAAGATACTTATAAACCAAAAATGAAAAAGCTGGGACCTTTTTTGCCTGATTTAGACAGTGGGAACAGATTATAGCAGGTGGCCTGCTATAAGTTGTTTCCCCTTTGTAACTTTAAGAAATAATCGTCAATCAACTCCAAAGTTTCAGGGGTTAGTTGTCATCATAAAAGATGCTTATAAGCCAAAAATGAAAAAGCTGTGACCTTTTTTGCCTGATTTGGACAGTGGGAACAGATTATAGCAGGTGGCCTGCTATAATTGGTTCCCCCCTTATAACTTTAAGAAATAAAGGTTAATCACATCCAAAGTTTCAGGAATTAATTGTCACCATGAAAGATGCTTATAAACCAAAAATGAAAAAGCTGGGACCCTTTTTGCCTGATTTGGACAGTGGGAACAAATTATAGCAGCTGGCCTGCTATAATATGTTCCCCCCTTATAACTTTAAGAAATAAAGGTCAATCACATCCAAAGTTTCAGGAATTAATTGTCACCATAAAAGATGCTTATAAACCAAAAATGAAAAAGCTGGGACCTTTTTTGCCTGATTTGGACAGTGGGAACAGATTATAGCAGGTGGCATGCTATAATTTGTCCCCCCCTTATAACTTTAAGAAATAAAGTTTCATCATATCCAAAGTTTCAGAAATTAATTGTCATCATAAAAGATACTTATAAACCAAAAATGAAAAAGCTGGGACCTTTTTTGCCTGATTTAGACAATGAGAACACATTATATCAGGTGGCCTGCTATAGTTTGTAACTTTAAGAAATAAAGGTCAATCAACTCCAAAGTTTCAGGGGTTAGTTGTCATCATAAAAGATGCTTATAAGCCAAAAATGAAAAAGCTGGGACCGTTTTTGCCTGATTTGGACAGTGGGAACAGATTATAGCAGTTGGCCTGCTATGATTGGTTCCCCCCTTATAACTTTAAGGAAAAAAGGTCAATCACATCAAAAGTTTCAGGAATTAATTGTCATCATAAAAGATACTTATAAACCAAAAATGAAAAAGCTGGGACCTTTTTTGCCTGATTTAGACAGTGGGAACAGATTATAGCAGGTGGCCTGCTATAAGTTGTTTCCCCTTTGTAACTTTAAGAAATAATCGTCAATCAACTCCAAAGTTTCAGGGGTTAGTTGTCATCATAAAAGATGCTTATAAGCCAAAAATGAAAAAGCTGTGACCTTTTTTGCCTGATTTGGACAGTGGGAACAGATTATAGCAGGTGGCCTGCTATAAATTGTTTCACCTTTGTAACTTTAAGAAATAATCGTCAATCAACTCCAAAGTTTCAGGGGTTAGTTGTCATCATAAAAGATGCTTATAAGCCGTAAATGAAAAAGCTGGGACCGTTTTTGCCTGATTTGGACAGTGGGAACAGATTATAGCAGGTGGCCTGCTATAATTTGTTCCCCCATTTATAACTTTAAGGAATAAAGGTCAATCACATCCAAAGTTTCAGGAATTAATTTTCATCATAAAAGATACTTATGAACCAAAAATGAAAAAGCTGGGACCTTTTTTGCCTGAATTGGACAGTGGGAACAGATTATAGCAGGTGGCCTGCTATAGTTGGTTCCCCCATTGTAACTTTAAGAAATAAAGGTCAATCACATCCAAAGTTTCAGGAATTAATTGTCATCATAAAAGATGCTTATAAACCAAAAATGAAAAAGCTGGGACATTTTTTGCCTGATTTGGACAGTGGGAACAGATTATAGCAGGTGGCATGCTATAATTGGTTTCCCCTTTGTAACTTTAAGAAATAATCGTCAATCAACTCCAAAGTTTCAGGGGTTAGTTGTCATCATAAAAGATGCTTATCAGCCGTAAATGAAAAAGCTGGGACCGTTTTTGCCTGATTTGGACAGTGGGAACAGATTATAGCAGGTGGCCTGCTATAGTTGGTTCCCACATTGTAACTTTAAGAAATAAAGGTCAATCACATCCAAAGTTTCAGGAATTAATTGTCATCATAAAATATGCTTATAAACCAAAAATGAAAAAGCTGGGACCTTTTTTGCCTGATTTGGACAGTGGGAACAGATTATAGCAGGTGGTGTGCTATAATTGGTTCCCCCCTTATAACTTTAAGAAATAAAGGTCAATCACATCCAAAGTTTCAGGAATTAATTGTCATCATAAAAGATACTTATAAACCAAAAATGAAAAAGCTGGGACATTTTTTGCCTGATTTAGACAGTGGGAACACATATCAGGTGGCCTGCTAAAGTTTGTAACTTTAAGAAATAAAGGTCAATCAACTCCAAAGATTCAGGGGTAGTTGTCATCATAAAAGATGCTTATAAGCCAAAAATGAAAAAGCTGGGACCGTTTTTGCCTGATTTGGACAGTGGGAACAGATTATAGCAGGTGGCCTGCTATAATTGGTTCCCCCCTTATAACTTTAAGGAATAAAGGTCCATCACATCCAAAGTTTCAGGAATTAATTGTCATCATAAAAGATGCTTATAAACCAAAAATGAAAAAGCTGGGACCTTTTTTGGCTTATTTGGACAGTGGGAACAGATTATAGCAGGTGGCATGCTATAATTGGTTCCCCCCTTATAACTTTAAGAAATAAAGTTCAATCATATCCAAAGTTTCAGGAATTAATTGTCATCATAAAAGATACTTATAAACCAAAAATGAAAAAGCTGGGACCTTTTTTGCCTGATTTAGACAGTGGGAACACATTATATCAGGTGGCCTGCTATAGTTTGTAACTTTAAGAAATAAAGGTCAATAAACTCCAAAGTTTCAGGGGTTAGTTGTCATCATAAAAGATGCTTATAAGCCAAAAATGAAAAAGCTGTGACCTTTTTTGCCTGATTTGGACAGTGGGAACAGATTATAGCAGGTGGCCTACTATAATTGGTTCCCCCCTTATAACTTTAAGAAATAAAGGTTAATCACATCCAAAGTTTCAGGAATTAATTGTCACCATGAAAGATGCTTATAAACCAAAAATGAAAAAGCTGGGACCCTTTTTGCCTGATTTGGACAGTGGGAACAAATTATAGCAGCTGGCCTGCTATAATTTGTTCCCCCCTTATAACTTTAAGAAATAAAGGTCAATCACATCCAAAGTTTCAGGAATTAATTGTCACCATAAAAGATGCTTATAAACCAAAAATGAAAAAGCTGGGACCTTTTTTGCCTGATTTGGACAGTGGGAACAGATTATAGCAGGTGGCATGCTATAATTTGTCCCCCCCTTATAACTTTAAGAAATAAAGTTTCATCATATCCAAAGTTTCAGAAATTAATTGTCATCATAAAAGATACTTATAAACCAAAAATGAAAAAGCTGGGACCTTTTTTGCCTGATTTAGACAATGGGAACACATTATATCAGGTGGCCTGCTATAGTTTGTAACTTTAAGAAATAAAGGTCAATCAACTCCAAAGTTTCAGGGGTTAGTTGTCATCATAAAAGATGCTTATAAGCCAAAAATGAAAAAGCTGGGACCGTTTTTGCCTGATTTGGACAGTGGGAACAGATTATAGCAGTTGGCCTGCTATGATTGGTTCCCCCCTTATAACTTTAAGGAAAAAAGGTCAATCACATCAAAAGTTTCAGGAATTAATTGTCATCATAAAAGATACTTATAAACCAAAAATGAAAAAGCTGGGACCTTTTTTGCCTGATTTAGACAGTGGGAACAGATTATAGCAGGTGGCCTGCTATAAGTTGTTTCCCCTTTGTAACTTTAAGAAATAATCGTCAATCAACTCCAAAGTTTCAGGGGTTAGTTATCATCATAAAAGATGCTTATAAGCCAAAAATGAAAAAGCTGTGACCTTTTTTGCCTGATTTGGACAGTGGGAACAGATTATAGCAGGTGGCCTGCTATAAATTGTTTCACCTTTGTAACTTTAAGAAATAATCGTCAATCAACTCCAAAGTTTCAGGGGTTAGTTGTCATCATAAAAGATGCTTATAAGCCGTAAATGAAAAAGCTGGGACCGTTTTTGCCTGATTTGGACAGTGGGAACAGATTATAGCAGGTGGCATGCTATAATTGGTTCCCCCATTGTAACTTTAAGAAATAAAGGTCAATCACATCAAAAGTTTCAGGAATTAATTGTCACCATAAAAGATGCTTATAAACCAAAAATGAAAAAGCTGGGACCTTTTTTGCCTGATTTGGACAGTGGGAACAGATTATATTAGGTGGCATGCTATAATTGGTTCCCCCTTATAACTTTAAGAAATAAAGGTCAATCACATCCAAAGTTTCAGGAATTAATTGTCATCATAAAAGATACTTATAAACCAAAAATGAAAAAGCTGGGATATTTTTTGCCTGATTTAGACAGTGGGAACACATATCAGGTGGCCTGCTAAAGTTTGTAACTTTAAGAAATAAAGGTCAATCAACTCCAAAGTTTCAGGGGTAGTTGTCATCATAAAAGATGCTTATAAGCCAAAAATGAAAAAGCTGGGACCGTTTTTGCCTGATTTGGACAGTGGGAACAGATTATAGCAGGTGGCCTGCTATAATTGGTTCCCCCCTTATAACTTTAAGGAATAAAGGTCCATCACATCCAAAGTTTCAGGAATTAATTGTCATCATAAAAGATGCTTATAAACCAAAAATGAAAAAGCTGGGACCTTTTTTGGCTGATTTGGACAGTGGGAACAGATTATAGCAGGTGGCATGCTATAATTGGTTCCCCCCTTATAACTTTAAGAAATAAAGTTCAATCATATCCAAAGTTTCAGGAATTAATTGTCATCATAAAAGATACTTATAAACCAAAAATGAAAAAGCTGGGACCTTTTTTGCCTGATTTAGACAGTGGGAACACATTATATCAGGTGGCCTGCTATAGTTTGTAACTTTAAGAAATAAAGGTCAATCAACTCCAAAGTTTCAGGGGTTAGTTGTCATCATAAAAGATGCTTATAAGCCAAAAATGAAAAAGCTGGGACCGTTTTTGCCTGATTTGGACAGTGGGAACAGATTATAGCAGGTGGCCTGATATAATTGGTTCCCCCCTTATAACTTTAAGGAATAAATGTCAATCACATCCAAAGTTTCAGGAATTAATTGTCATCATAAAAGATACTTATAAACCAAAAATGAAAAAGCTGGGACCTTTTTTGCCTGATTTAGACAGTGGGAACAGATTATAGCAGGTGGCCTGCTATAAGTTGTTTCCCCTTTGTAACTTTAAGAAATAATCGTCAATCAACTCCAAAGTTTCAGGGGTTAGTTGTCATCATAAAAGATGCTTATAAGCCAAAAATGAAAAAGCTGTGACCTTTTTTGCCTGATTTGGACAGTGGGAACAGATTATAGCAGGTGGCCTGCTATAATTGCTTCCCCCCTTATAACTTTAAGAAATAAAGGTTAATCACATCCAAAGTTTCAGGAATTAATTGTCACCATGAAAGATGCTTATAAACCAAAAATGAAAAAGCTGGGACCCTTTTTGCCTGATTTGGACAGTGGGAACAAATTATAGCAGCTGGCCTGCTATAATTTGTTCCCCCCTTATAACTTTAAGAAATAAAGGTCAATCACATCCAAAGTTTCAGAAATTAATTGTCATCATAAAAGATACTTATAAACCAAAAATGAAAAAGCTGGGACCTTTTTTGCCTGATTTAGACAATGGGAACACATTATATCAGGTGGCCTGCTATAGTTTGTAACTTTAAGAAATAAAGGTCAATCAACTCCAAAGTTTCAGGGGTTAGTTGTCATCATAAAAGATGCTTATAAGCCAAAAATGAAAAAGCTGGGACCGTTTTTGCCTGATTTGGACAGTGGGAAAAGATTATAGCAGGTGGCCTGCTATAATTGGTTCCCCCCTTATAACTTTAAGGAAAAAAGGTCAATCACATCAAAAGTTTCAGGAATTAATTGTCATCATAAAAGATACTTATAAACCAAAAATGAAAAAGCTGGTACCTTTTTTGCCTGATTTAGACAGTGGGAACAGATTATAGCAGGTGGCCTGCTATAAGTTGTTTCCCCTTTGTAACTTTAAGAAATAATCGTCAATCAACTCCAAAGTTTCAGGGGTTAGTTGTCATCATAAAAGATGCTTATAAGCCAAAAATGAAAAAGCTGTGACCTTTTTTGCCTGATTTGGACAGTGGGAACAGATTATAGCAGGTGGCCTGCTATAAATTGTTTCACCTTTGTAACTTTAAGAAATAATCGTCAATCAACTCCAAAGTTTCAGGGGTTAGTTGTCATCATAAAAGATGCTTATAAGCCGTAAATGAAAAAGCTGGGACCGTTTTTGCCTGATTTGGACAGTGGGAACAGATTATAGCAGGTGGCATGCTATAATTTGTTCCCCCATTGTAACTTTAA
>JARPUW010000944.1:0-63580 GCA_030533445.1 Cyprinodon diabolis
TGCTTATAAGCCAAAAATGAAAAAGCTGGGACCTTTTTTGCCTGATTTGGACAGTGGGAACAGATTATAGCAGGTGGCCTGCTATAATTGGTTCCCCCCTTATAACTTTAAGAAATAAAGTTCAATCATATCCAAAGTTTCAGGAATTAATTGTCATCATAAAAGATACTTATAAACCAAAAATGAAAAAGCTGGGACCTTTTTTGTCTGATTTAGACAGGGGGAACAGATTATAGCAGATGGCCTGCTATAATTTGTTTCCCCTTTGTAACTTTAAGAAATAATCGTCAATCAACTCCAAAGTTTCAGGGGTTAGTTGTCATCATAAAAGATGCTTATAAGCCGTAAATGAAAAAGCTGGGACCGTTTTTGCCTGATTTGGACAGTGGGAACAGATTATAGCAGGTGGCCTGCTATAATTTGTTCCCCCCTTATAACTTTAAGGAATAAAGGTCAATCAAATCCAAAGTTTCAGGAATTAATTGTCATCATAAAAGATACTCATAAACCAAAAATGAAAAAGCTGGGACCTTTTTGCCTGATTTGGACAGTGGGAACAGATTATAGCAGGTGGCCTGCTATAATTTGTTCCCCCATTTATAACTTTAAGGAACAAAGGTCAATCATATCCAAAGTTTTAGGAATTAATTGTCATCATAAAAGATACTTATAAACCAAAAATGAAAAAGCTGGGACCTTTTTTGCCTGATTTAGACAGTGGGAACACATTATATCAGGTGGCCTGCTATAGTTTGTAACTTTAAGAAATAAAGGTCAATCAACTCCAAAGTTTCAGGGGTTAGTTGTCATCATAAAAGATGCTTATAAGCAAAAAATGAAAAAGCTGGGACCGTTTTTGCCTGATTTGGACAGTGGGAACAGATTATAGCAGGTGGCCTGCTATAATTGGTTCCCCCCTTATAACTTTAAGGAATAAATGTCAATCACATCCAAAGTTTCAGGAATTAATTGTCATCATAAAATATGCTTATAAACCAAAAATGAAAAAGCTTGGACCTTTTTTGCCTGATTTGGACAGTGGGAACAGATTATAGCAGGTGGCATGCTATAATTGGTTCCCCCCTTATAACTTTAAGGAATAAAGGTCAATCACATCCAAAGTTTCAGGAATTAATTTTCATCATAAAAGATACTTATAAACCAAAAATGAAAAAGCTGGGACCTTTTTTGCCTGAATTGGACAGTGGGAACAGATTATAGCAGGTGGCCTGCTATAGTTGGTTCCCCCATTGTAACTTTAAGAAATAAAGGTCAATCACATCCAAAGTTTCAGGAATTAATTGTCATCATAAAAGATGCTTATAAACCAAAAATGAAAAAGCTGGGACCTTTTTTGCCTGATTTGGACAGTGGGAACAGATTATAGCAGGTGGCATGCTATAATATGTTCCCCCCTTATAACTTTAAGAAATAAAGGTCAATCACATCCAAAGTTTCAGGACTTAATTGTCATCATAAAAGATACTTATAAACCAAAAATGAAAAAGCTGGGACATTTTTTGCCTGATTTAGACAGTGAGAACAGATTATAGCAGGTGGCCTGCTATAGTTTGTAACTTTAAGAAATAAAGGTCAATCAACTCCAAAGTTTCAGGAATTAATTGTCATCATAAAAGATACTTATAAACCAAAAATTAAAAAGCTGGGACCTTTTTTGCCTGATTTAGACAGTGAGAACAGATTATAGCAGGTGGCCTGCTATAAGTTGTTTCCCCTTTGTAACTTTAAGAAATAATCGTCAATCACCTCCAAAGTTTCAGGGGTTAGTTGTCATCATAAAAGATGCTTATAAGCCGTAAATGAAAAAGCTGGGACCGTTTTTGCCTGATTTGGACAGTGGGAACAGATTATAGCAGGTGGCCTGCTATAATTTGTTCCCCCCTTATAACTTTAAGGAATAAAGGTCAATCACATCCAAAGTTTCAGGAATTAATTTTCATCATAAAAGATACTTATAAACCAAAAATGAAAAAGCTGGGACCTTTTTTGCCTGAATTGGACAGTGGGAACAGATTATAGCAGGTGGCATGCTATAATATGTTCCCCCCTTATAACTTTAAGAAATAAAGGTCAATCACATCCAAAGTTTCAGGACTTAATTGTCATCATAAAAGATACTTATAAACCAAAAATGAAAAAGCTGGGACATTTTTTGCCTGATTTAGACAGTGGGAACACATTATATCAGGTGGCCTGCTATAGTTTGTAACTTTAAGAAATAAAGGTCAATCAACTCCAAAGTTTCAGGGGTTAGTTGTCATCATAAAAGATGCTTATAAGCCAAAAATGAAAAAGCTGGGACCGTTTTTGCCTGATTTGGACAGTGGGAACAGATTATAGCAGGTGGCCTGCTATAATTGGTTCCCCCCTTATAACTTTAAGAAATAAAGGTCAATCAACTCCAAAGTTTCAGGGGTTAGTTGTCATCATAAAAGATGCTTATAAGCCAAAAATGAAAAAGCTGGGACCGTTTTTGCCTGATTGGGACAGTGGGAACAGATTATAGCAGGTGGCATGCTATAATTGGTTCCCCCATTGTAACCTTAAGAAATAAAGGTCAATCACATCCAAAGTTTCAGGAATTAATTGTCACCATAAAAGATGCTTATAAACCAAAAATGAAAAAGCTGGGACCTTTTTTGCCTGATTTGGACAGTGGGAACAGATTATAGCAGGTGGCCTGCTATAATTGGTTCCCCCCTTATAACTATAAGAAATAAAGTTCAATCATATCCAAAGTTTCAGGAATTAATTGTCATCATAAAAGATACTTATAAACCAAAAATGAAAAAGCTGGGACCTTTTTTGTCTGATTTAGACAGGGGGAACAGATTATAGCAGATGGCCTGCTATAATTTGTTTCCCCTTTGTAACTTTAAGAAATAATCGTCAATCAACTCCAAAGTTTCAGGGGTTAGTTGTCATCATAAAAGATGCTTATAAGCCGTAAATGAAAAAGCTGGGACCGTTTTTGCCTGATTTGGACAGTGGGAACAGATTATAGCAGGTGGCCTGCTATAATTTGTTCCCCCATTTATAACTTTAAGGAATAAAGGTCAATCATATCCAAAGTTTTAGGAATTAATTGTCATCATAAAAGATACTTATAAACCAAAAATGAAAAAGCTGGGACCTTTTTTGCCTGATTTAGACAGTGGGAACACATTATATCAGGTGGCCTGCTATAGTTTGTAGCTTTAAGAAATAAAGGTCAATCAACTCCAAAGTTTCAGGGGTTAGTTGTCATCATAAAAGATGCTTATAAGCAAAAAATGAAAAAGCTGGGACCGTTTTTGCCTGATTTGGACAGTGGGAACAGATTATAGCAGGTGGCCTGCTATAATTGGTTCCCCCCTTATAACTTTAAGGAATAAATGTCAATCACATCCAAAGTTTCAGGAATTAATTGTCATCATAAAATATGCTTATAAACCAAAAATGAAAAAGCTTGGACCTTTTTTGCCTGATTTGGACAGTGGGAACAGATTATAGCAGGTGGCATGCTATAATTGGTTCCCCCCTTATAACTTTAAGGAATAAAGGTCAATCACATCCAAAGTTTCAGGAATTAATTGTCATCATAAAAGATACTTATAAACCAAAAATGAAAAAGCTGGGACCTTTTTGCCTGATTTAGACAGTGTGAACACATTATATCAGGTGGCCTGCTATACTTTGTAACTTTAAGAAATAAAGGTCAATCAACTCCAAAGTTTCAGGAATTAATTGTCATCATAAAAGATACTTATAAACCAAAAATGAAAAAGCTGGGACCTTTTTTGCCTGATTTAGACAGTGAGAACAGATTATAGCAGGTGGCCTGCTATAAGTTGTTTCCCCTTTGTAACTTTAAGAAATAATCGTCAATCACCTCCAAAGTTTCAGGGGTTAGTTGTCATCATAAAAGATGCTTATAAGCCGTAAATGAAAAAGCTGGGACCTTTTTTGCCTGATTTGGACAGTGGGAACAGATTATAGCAGGTGGCCTGCTATAATTTGTTCCCCCCTTATAACTTTAAGGAATAAAGGTCAATCACATCCAAAGTTTCAGGAATTAATTTTCATCATAAAAGATACTTATAAACCAAAAATGAAAAAGCTGGGACCTTTTTTGCCTGAATTGGACAGTGGGAACAGATTATAGCAGGTGGCCTGCTATAGTTGGTTCCCCCATTGTAACTTTAAGAAATAAAGGTCAATCACATCCAAAGTTTCAGGAATTAATTGTCATCATAAAAGATGCTTATAAACCAAAAATGAAAAAGCTGGGACCTTTTTTGCCTGATTTGGACAGTGGGAACAGATTATAGCAGGTGGCATGCTATAATATGTTCCCCCCTTATAACTTTAAGAAATAAAGGTCAATCACATCCAAAGTTTCAGGACTTAATTGTCATCATAAAAGATACTTATAAACCAAAAATGAAAAAGCTGGGACATTTTTTGCCTGATTTAGACAGTGGGAACACATTATATCAGGTGGCCTGCTATAGTTTGTAACTTTAAGAAATAAAGGTCAATCAACTCCAAAGTTTCAGGGGTTAGTTGTCATCATAAAAGATGCTTATAAGCCAAAAATGAAAAAGCTGGGACCGTTTTTGCCTGATTTGGACAGTGGGAACAGATTATAGCAGGTGGCCTGCTATAATTGGTTCCCCCCTTATAACTTTAAGAAATAAAGGTCAATCAACTCCAAAGTTTCAGGGGTTAGTTGTCATCATAAAAGATGCTTATAAGCCAAAAATGAAAAAGCTGGGACCGTTTTTGCCTGATTGGGACAGTGGGAACAGATTATAGCAGGTGGCATGCTATAATTGGTTCCCCCATTGTAACCTTAAGAAATAAAGGTCAATCACATCCAAAGTTTCAGGAATTAATTGTCACCATAAAAGATGCTTATAAACCAAAAATGAAAAAGCTGGGACCTTTTTTGCCTGATTTGGACAGTGGGAACAGATTATAGCAGGTGGCCTGCTATAATTGGTTCCCCCCTTATAACTTTAAGAAATAAAGTTCAATCATATCCAAAGTTTCAGGAATTAATTGTCATCATAAAAGATACTTATAAACCAAAAATGAAAAAGCTGGGACCTTTTTTGTCTGATTTAGACAGGGGGAACAGATTATAGCAGATGGCCTGCTATAATTTGTTTCCCCTTTGTAACTTTAAGAAATAATCGTCAATCAACTCCAAAGTTTCAGGGGTTAGTTGTCATCATAAAAGATGCTTATAAGCCGTAAATGAAAAAGCTGGGACCGTTTTTGCCTGATTTGGACAGTGGGAACAGATTATAGCAGGTGGCCTGCTATAATTTGTTCCCCCCTTATAACTTTAAGGAATAAAGGTCAATCAAATCCAAAGTTTCAGGAATTAATTGTCATCATAAAAGATACTCATAAACCAAAAATGAAAAAGCTGGGACCTTTTTGCCTGATTTGGACAGTGGGAACAGATTATAGCAGGTGGCCTGCTATAATTTGTTCCCCCATTTATAACTTTAAGGAATAAAGGTCAATCATATCCAAAGTTTTAGGAATTAATTGTCATCATAAAAGATACTTATAAACCAAAAATGAAAAAGCTGGGACCTTTTTTGCCTGATTTAGACAGTGGGAACACATTATATCAGGTGGCCTGCTATAGTTTGTAGCTTTAAGAAATAAAGGTCAATCAACTCCAAAGTTTCAGGGGTTAGTTGTCATCATAAAAGATGCTTATAAGCAAAAAATGAAAAAGCTGGGACCGTTTTTGCCTGATTTGGACAGTGGGAACAGATTATAGCAGGTGGCCTGCTATAATTGGTTCCCCCCTTATAACTTTAAGGAATAAATGTCAATCACATCCAAAGTTTCAGGAATTAATTGTCATCATAAAATATGCTTATAAACCAAAAATGAAAAAGCTTGGACCTTTTTTGCCTGATTTGGACAGTGGGAACAGATTATAGCAGGTGGCATGCTATAATTGGTTCCCCCCTTATAACTTTAAGGAATAAAGGTCAATCACATCCAAAGTTTCAGGAATTAATTGTCATCATAAAAGATGCTTATAAGCCGTAAATGAAAAAGCTGGGACCGTTTTTGCCTGATTTGGACAGTGGGAACAGATTATAGCAGGTGGCCTGCTATAATTTGTTCCCCCCTTATAACTTTAAGGAATAAAGGTCAATCACATCCAAAGTTTCAGGAATTAATTTTCATCATAAAAGATACTTATAAACCAAAAATGAAAAAGCTGGGACCTTTTTTGCCTGAATTGGACAGTGGGAACAGATTATAGCAGGTGGCATGCTATAATATGTTCCCCCCTTATAACTTTAAGAAATAAAGGTCAATCACATCCAAAGTTTCAGGACTTAATTGTCATCATAAAAGATACTTATAAACCAAAAATGAAAAAGCTGGGACATTTTTTGCCTGATTTAGACAGTGGGAACACATTATATCAGGTGGCCTGCTATAGTTTGTAACTTTAAGAAATAAAGGTCAATCAACTCCAAAGTTTCAGGGGTTAGTTGTCATCATAAAAGATGCTTATAAGCCAAAAATGAAAAAGCTGGGACCGTTTTTGCCTGATTTGGACAGTGGGAACAGATTATAGCAGGTGGCCTGCTATAATTGGTTCCCCCCTTATAACTTTAAGAAATAAAGGTCAATCAACTCCAAAGTTTCAGGGGTTAGTTGTCATCATAAAAGATGCTTATAAGCCAAAAATGAAAAAGCTGGGACCGTTTTTGCCTGATTGGGACAGTGGGAACAGATTATAGCAGGTGGCATGCTATAATTGGTTCCCCCATTGTAACCTTAAGAAATAAAGGTCAATCACATCCAAAGTTTCAGGAATTAATTGTCACCATAAAAGATGCTTATAAACCAAAAATGAAAAAGCTGGGACCTTTTTTGCCTGATTTGGACAGTGGGAACAGATTATAGCAGGTGGCCTGCTATAATTGGTTCCCCCCTTATAACTATAAGAAATAAAGTTCAATCATATCCAAAGTTTCAGGAATTAATTGTCATCATAAAAGATACTTATAAACCAAAAATGAAAAAGCTGGGACCTTTTTTGTCTGATTTAGACAGGGGGAACAGATTATAGCAGATGGCCTGCTATAATTTGTTTCCCCTTTGTAACTTTAAGAAATAATCGTCAATCAACTCCAAAGTTTCAGGGGTTAGTTGTCATCATAAAAGATGCTTATAAGCCGTAAATGAAAAAGCTGGGACCGTTTTTGCCTGATTTGGACAGTGGGAACAGATTATAGCAGGTGGCCTGCTATAATTTGTTCCCCCATTTATAACTTTAAGGAATAAAGGTCAATCATATCCAAAGTTTTAGGAATTAATTGTCATCATAAAAGATACTTATAAACCAAAAATGAAAAAGCTGGGACCTTTTTTGCCTGATTTAGACAGTGGGAACACATTATATCAGGTGGCCTGCTATAGTTTGTAGCTTTAAGAAATAAAGGTCAATCAACTCCAAAGTTTCAGGGGTTAGTTGTCATCATAAAAGATGCTTATAAGCAAAAAATGAAAAAGCTGGGACCGTTTTTGCCTGATTTGGACAGTGGGAACAGATTATAGCAGGTGGCCTGCTATAATTGGTTCCCCCCTTATAACTTTAAGGAATAAATGTCAATCACATCCAAAGTTTCAGGAATTAATTGTCATCATAAAATATGCTTATAAACCAAAAATGAAAAAGCTTGGACCTTTTTTGCCTGATTTGGACAGTGGGAACAGATTATAGCAGGTGGCATGCTATAATTGGTTCCCCCCTTATAACTTTAAGGAATAAAGGTCAATCACATCCAAAGTTTCAGGAATTAATTGTCATCATAAAAGATACTTATAAACCAAAAATGAAAAAGCTGGGACCTTTTTGCCTGATTTAGACAGTGTGAACACATTATATCAGGTGGCCTGCTATACTTTGTAACTTTAAGAAATAAAGGTCAATCAACTCCAAAGTTTCAGGAATTAATTGTCATCATAAAAGATACTTATAAACCAAAAATGAAAAAGCTGGGACCTTTTTTGCCTGATTTAGACAGTGAGAACAGATTATAGCAGGTGGCCTGCTATAAGTTGTTTCCCCTTTGTAACTTTAAGAAATAATCGTCAATCACCTCCAAAGTTTCAGGGGTTAGTTGTCATCATAAAAGATGCTTATAAGCCGTAAATGAAAAAGCTGGGACCTTTTTTGCCTGATTTGGACAGTGGGAACAGATTATAGCAGGTGGCCTGCTATAATTTGTTCCCCCCTTATAACTTTAAGGAATAAAGGTCAATCACATCCAAAGTTTCAGGAATTAATTTTCATCATAAAAGATACTTATAAACCAAAAATGAAAAAGCTGGGACCTTTTTTGCCTGAATTGGACAGTGGGAACAGATTATAGCAGGTGGCCTGCTATAGTTGGTTCCCCCATTGTAACTTTAAGAAATAAAGGTCAATCACATCCAAAGTTTCAGGAATTAATTGTCATCATAAAAGATGCTTATAAACCAAAAATGAAAAAGCTGGGACCTTTTTTGCCTGATTTGGACAGTGGGAACAGATTATAGCAGGTGGCATGCTATAATATGTTCCCCCCTTATAACTTTAAGAAATAAAGGTCAATCACATCCAAAGTTTCAGGACTTAATTGTCATCATAAAAGATACTTATAAACCAAAAATGAAAAAGCTGGGACATTTTTTGCCTGATTTAGACAGTGGGAACACATTATATCAGGTGGCCTGCTATAGTTTGTAACTTTAAGAAATAAAGGTCAATCAACTCCAAAGTTTCAGGGGTTAGTTGTCATCATAAAAGATGCTTATAAGCCAAAAATGAAAAAGCTGGGACCGTTTTTGCCTGATTTGGACAGTGGGAACAGATTATAGCAGGTGGCCTGCTATAATTGGTTCCCCCCTTATAACTTTAAGAAATAAAGGTCAATCAACTCCAAAGTTTCAGGGGTTAGTTGTCATCATAAAAGATGCTTATAAGCCAAAAATGAAAAAGCTGGGACCGTTTTTGCCTGATTGGGACAGTGGGAACAGATTATAGCAGGTGGCATGCTATAATTGGTTCCCCCATTGTAACCTTAAGAAATAAAGGTCAATCACATCCAAAGTTTCAGGAATTAATTGTCACCATAAAAGATGCTTATAAACCAAAAATGAAAAAGCTGGGACCTTTTTTGCCTGATTTGGACAGTGGGAACAGATTATAGCAGGTGGCCTGCTATAATTGGTTCCCCCCTTATAACTTTAAGAAATAAAGTTCAATCATATCCAAAGTTTCAGGAATTAATTGTCATCATAAAAGATACTTATAAACCAAAAATGAAAAAGCTGGGACCTTTTTTGTCTGATTTAGACAGGGGGAACAGATTATAGCAGATGGCCTGCTATAATTTGTTTCCCCTTTGTAACTTTAAGAAATAATCGTCAATCAACTCCAAAGTTTCAGGGGTTAGTTGTCATCATAAAAGATGCTTATAAGCCGTAAATGAAAAAGCTGGGACCGTTTTTGCCTGATTTGGACAGTGGGAACAGATTATAGCAGGTGGCCTGCTATAATTTGTTCCCCCCTTATAACTTTAAGGAATAAAGGTCAATCAAATCCAAAGTTTCAGGAATTAATTGTCATCATAAAAGATACTCATAAACCAAAAATGAAAAAGCTGGGACCTTTTTGCCTGATTTGGACAGTGGGAACAGATTATAGCAGGTGGCCTGCTATAATTTGTTCCCCCATTTATAACTTTAAGGAATAAAGGTCAATCATATCCAAAGTTTTAGGAATTAATTGTCATCATAAAAGATACTTATAAACCAAAAATGAAAAAGCTGGGACCTTTTTTGCCTGATTTAGACAGTGGGAACACATTATATCAGGTGGCCTGCTATAGTTTGTAGCTTTAAGAAATAAAGGTCAATCAACTCCAAAGTTTCAGGGGTTAGTTGTCATCATAAAAGATGCTTATAAGCAAAAAATGAAAAAGCTGGGACCGTTTTTGCCTGATTTGGACAGTGGGAACAGATTATAGCAGGTGGCCTGCTATAATTGGTTCCCCCCTTATAACTTTAAGGAATAAATGTCAATCACATCCAAAGTTTCAGGAATTAATTGTCATCATAAAATATGCTTATAAACCAAAAATGAAAAAGCTTGGACCTTTTTTGCCTGATTTGGACAGTGGGAACAGATTATAGCAGGTGGCATGCTATAATTGGTTCCCCCCTTATAACTTTAAGGAATAAAGGTCAATCACATCCAAAGTTTCAGGAATTAATTGTCATCATAAAAGATGCTTATAAGCCGTAAATGAAAAAGCTGGGACCGTTTTTGCCTGATTTGGACAGTGGGAACAGATTATAGCAGGTGGCCTGCTATAATTTGTTCCCCCCTTATAACTTTAAGGAATAAAGGTCAATCACATCCAAAGTTTCAGGAATTAATTTTCATCATAAAAGATACTTATAAACCAAAAATGAAAAAGCTGGGACCTTTTTTGCCTGAATTGGACAGTGGGAACAGATTATAGCAGGTGGCATGCTATAATATGTTCCCCCCTTATAACTTTAAGAAATAAAGGTCAATCACATCCAAAGTTTCAGGACTTAATTGTCATCATAAAAGATACTTATAAACCAAAAATGAAAAAGCTGGGACATTTTTTGCCTGATTTAGACAGTGGGAACACATTATATCAGGTGGCCTGCTATAGTTTGTAACTTTAAGAAATAAAGGTCAATCAACTCCAAAGTTTCAGGGGTTAGTTGTCATCATAAAAGATGCTTATAAGCCAAAAATGAAAAAGCTGGGACCGTTTTTGCCTGATTTGGACAGTGGGAACAGATTATAGCAGGTGGCCTGCTATAATTGGTTCCCCCCTTATAACTTTAAGAAATAAAGGTCAATCAACTCCAAAGTTTCAGGGGTTAGTTGTCATCATAAAAGATGCTTATAAGCCAAAAATGAAAAAGCTGGGACCGTTTTTGCCTGATTGGGACAGTGGGAACAGATTATAGCAGGTGGCATGCTATAATTGGTTCCCCCATTGTAACCTTAAGAAATAAAGGTCAATCACATCCAAAGTTTCAGGAATTAATTGTCACCATAAAAGATGCTTATAAACCAAAAATGAAAAAGCTGGGACCTTTTTTGCCTGATTTGGACAGTGGGAACAGATTATAGCAGGTGGCCTGCTATAATTGGTTCCCCCCTTATAACTTTAAGAAATAAAGTTCAATCATATCCAAAGTTTCAGGAATTAATTGTCACCATAAAAGATGCTTATAAACCAAAAATGAAAAAGCTGGGACCTTTTTTGTCTGATTTAGACAGGGGGAACAGATTATAGCAGATGGCCTGCTATAATTTGTTTACCCTTTGTAACTTTAAGAAATAATCGTCAATCAACTCCAAAGTTTCAGGGGTTAGTTGTCATCATAAAAGATGCTTATAAGCCGTAAATGAAAAAGCTGGGACCGTTTTTGCCTGATTTGGACAGTGGGAACAGATTATAGCAGGTGGCCTGCTATAATTTGTTCCCCCCTTATAACTTTAAGGAATAAAGGTCAATCAAATCCAAAGTTTCAGGAATTAATTGTCATCATAAAAGATACTCATAAACCAAAAATGAAAAAGCTGGGACCTTTTTGCCTGATTTGGACAGTGGGAACAGATTATAGCAGGTGGCCTGCTATAATTTGTTCCCCCATTTATAACTTTAAGGAATAAAGGTCAATCATATCCAAAGTTTTAGGAATTAATTGTCATCATAAAAGATACTTATAAACCAAAAATGAAAAAGCTGGGACCTTTTTTGCCTGATTTAGACAGTGGGAACACATTATATCAGGTGGCCTGCTATAGTTTGTAGCTTTAAGAAATAAAGGTCAATCAACTCCAAAGTTTCAGGGGTTAGTTGTCATCATAAAAGATGCTTATAAGCAAAAAATGAAAAAGCTGGGACCGTTTTTGCCTGATTTGGACAGTGGGAACAGATTATAGCAGGTGGCATGCTATAATTGGTTCCCCCATTGTAACCTTAAGAAATAAAGGTCAATCACATCCAAAGTTTCAGGAATTAATTGTCACCATAAAAGATGCTTATAAACCAAAAATGAAAAAGCTGGGACCTTTTTTGCCTGATTTGGACAGTGGGAACAGATTATAGCAGGTGGCCTGCTATAATTGGTTCCCCCCTTATAACTTTAAGAAATAAAGTTCAATCATATCCAAAGTTTCAGGAATTAATTGTCATCATAAAAGATACTTATAAACCAAAAATGAAAAAGCTGGGACCTTTTTTGTCTGATTTAGACAGGGGGAACAGATTATAGCAGATGGCCTGCTATAATTTGTTTCCCCTTTGTAACTTTAAGAAATAATCGTCAATCAACTCCAAAGTTTCAGGGGTTAGTTGTCATCATAAAAGATGCTTATAAGCCGTAAATGAAAAAGCTGGGACCGTTTTTGCCTGATTTGGACAGTGGGAACAGATTATAGCAGGTGGCCTGCTATAATTTGTTCCCCCCTTATAACTTTAAGGAATAAAGGTCAATCAAATCCAAAGTTTCAGGAATTAATTGTCATCATAAAAGATACTCATAAACCAAAAATGAAAAAGCTGGGACCTTTTTGCCTGATTTGGACAGTGGGAACAGATTATAGCAGGTGGCCTGCTATAATTTGTTCCCCCATTTATAACTTTAAGGAATAAAGGTCAATCATATCCAAAGTTTTAGGAATTAATTGTCATCATAAAAGATACTTATAAACCAAAAATGAAAAAGCTGGGACCTTTTTTGCCTGATTTAGACAGTGGGAACACATTATATCAGGTGGCCTGCTATAGTTTGTAGCTTTAAGAAATAAAGGTCAATCAACTCCAAAGTTTCAGGGGTTAGTTGTCATCATAAAAGATGCTTATAAGCAAAAAATGAAAAAGCTGGGACCGTTTTTGCCTGATTTGGACAGTGGGAACAGATTATAGCAGGTGGCCTGCTATAATTGGTTCCCCCCTTATAACTTTAAGGAATAAATGTCAATCACATCCAAAGTTTCAGGAATTAATTGTCATCATAAAATATGCTTATAAACCAAAAATGAAAAAGCTTGGACCTTTTTTGCCTGATTTGGACAGTGGGAACAGATTATAGCAGGTGGCATGCTATAATTGGTTCCCCCCTTATAACTTTAAGGAATAAAGGTCAATCACATCCAAAGTTTCAGGAATTAATTGTCATCATAAAAGATGCTTATAAGCCGTAAATGAAAAAGCTGGGACCGTTTTTGCCTGATTTGGACAGTGGGAACAGATTATAGCAGGTGGCCTGCTATAATTTGTTCCCCCCTTATAACTTTAAGGAATAAAGGTCAATCACATCCAAAGTTTCAGGAATTAATTTTCATCATAAAAGATACTTATAAACCAAAAATGAAAAAGCTGGGACCTTTTTTGCCTGAATTGGACAGTGGGAACAGATTATAGCAGGTGGCATGCTATAATATGTTCCCCCCTTATAACTTTAAGAAATAAAGGTCAATCACATCCAAAGTTTCAGGACTTAATTGTCATCATAAAAGATACTTATAAACCAAAAATGAAAAAGCTGGGACATTTTTTGCCTGATTTAGACAGTGGGAACACATTATATCAGGTGGCCTGCTATAGTTTGTAACTTTAAGAAATAAAGGTCAATCAACTCCAAAGTTTCAGGGGTTAGTTGTCATCATAAAAGATGCTTATAAGCCAAAAATGAAAAAGCTGGGACCGTTTTTGCCTGATTTGGACAGTGGGAACAGATTATAGCAGGTGGCCTGCTATAATTGGTTCCCCCCTTATAACTTTAAGAAATAAAGGTCAATCAACTCCAAAGTTTCAGGGGTTAGTTGTCATCATAAAAGATGCTTATAAGCCAAAAATGAAAAAGCTGGGACCGTTTTTGCCTGATTGGGACAGTGGGAACAGATTATAGCAGGTGGCATGCTATAATTGGTTCCCCCATTGTAACCTTAAGAAATAAAGGTCAATCACATCCAAAGTTTCAGGAATTAATTGTCACCATAAAAGATGCTTATAAACCAAAAATGAAAAAGCTGGGACCTTTTTTGCCTGATTTGGACAGTGGGAACAGATTATAGCAGGTGGCCTGCTATAATTGGTTCCCCCCTTATAACTTTAAGAAATAAAGTTCAATCATATCCAAAGTTTCAGGAATTAATTGTCACCATAAAAGATGCTTATAAACCAAAAATGAAAAAGCTGGGACCTTTTTTGTCTGATTTAGACAGGGGGAACAGATTATAGCAGATGGCCTGCTATAATTTGTTTACCCTTTGTAACTTTAAGAAATAATCGTCAATCAACTCCAAAGTTTCAGGGGTTAGTTGTCATCATAAAAGATGCTTATAAGCCGTAAATGAAAAAGCTGGGACCGTTTTTGCCTGATTTGGACAGTGGGAACAGATTATAGCAGGTGGCCTGCTATAATTTGTTCCCCCCTTATAACTTTAAGGAATAAAGGTCAATCAAATCCAAAGTTTCAGGAATTAATTGTCATCATAAAAGATACTCATAAACCAAAAATGAAAAAGCTGGGACCTTTTTGCCTGATTTGGACAGTGGGAACAGATTATAGCAGGTGGCCTGCTATAATTTGTTCCCCCATTTATAACTTTAAGGAATAAAGGTCAATCATATCCAAAGTTTTAGGAATTAATTGTCATCATAAAAGATACTTATAAACCAAAAATGAAAAAGCTGGGACCTTTTTTGCCTGATTTAGACAGTGGGAACACATTATATCAGGTGGCCTGCTATAGTTTGTAGCTTTAAGAAATAAAGGTCAATCAACTCCAAAGTTTCAGGGGTTAGTTGTCATCATAAAAGATGCTTATAAGCAAAAAATGAAAAAGCTGGGACCGTTTTTGCCTGATTTGGACAGTGGGAACAGATTATAGCAGGTGGCCTGCTATAATTGGTTCCCCCCTTATAACTTTAAGGAATAAATGTCAATCACATCCAAAGTTTCAGGAATTAATTGTCATCATAAAATATGCTTATAAACCAAAAATGAAAAAGCTTGGACCTTTTTTGCCTGATTTGGACAGTGGGAACAGATTATAGCAGGTGGCATGCTATAATTGGTTCCCCCCTTATAACTTTAAGGAATAAAGGTCAATCACATCCAAAGTTTCAGGAATTAATTGTCATCATAAAAGATACTTATAAACCAAAAATGAAAAAGCTGGGACCTTTTTGCCTGATTTAGACAGTGTGAACACATTATATCAGGTGGCCTGCTATACTTTGTAACTTTAAGAAATAAAGGTCAATCAACTCCAAAGTTTCAGGAATTAATTGTCATCATAAAAGATACTTATAAACCAAAAATGAAAAAGCTGGGACCTTTTTTGCCTGATTTAGACAGTGAGAACAGATTATAGCAGGTGGCCTGCTATAAGTTGTTTCCCCTTTGTAACTTTAAGAAATAATCGTCAATCACCTCCAAAGTTTCAGGGGTTAGTTGTCATCATAAAAGATGCTTATAAGCCGTAAATGAAAAAGCTGGGACCGTTTTTGCCTGATTTGGACAGTGGGAACAGATTATAGCAGGTGGCCTGCTATAATTTGTTCCCCCCTTATAACTTTAAGGAATAAAGGTCAATCACATCCAAAGTTTCAGGAATTAATTTCCATCATAAAAGATACTTATAAACCAAAAATGAAAAAGCTGGGACCTTTTTTGCCTGAATTGGACAGTGGGAACAGATTATAGCAGGTGGCCTGCTATAGTTGGTTCCCCCATTGTAACTTTAAGAAATAAAGGTCAATCACATCCAAAGTTTCAGGAATTAATTGTCATCATAAAAGATGCTTATAAACCAAAAATGAAAAAGCTGGGACCTTTTTTGCCTGATTTGGACAGTGGGAACAGATTATAGCAGGTGGCATGCTATAATATGTTCCCCCCTTATAACTTTAAGAAATAAAGGTCAATCACATCCAAAGTTTCAGGACTTAATTGTCATCATAAAAGATACTTATAAACCAAAAATGAAAAAGCTGGGACATTTTTTGCCTGATTTAGACAGTGGGAACACATTATATCAGGTGGCCTGCTATAGTTTGTAACTTTAAGAAATAAAGGTCAATCAACTCCAAAGTTTCAGGGGTTAGTTGTCATCATAAAAGATGCTTATAAGCCAAAAATGAAAAAGCTGGGACCGTTTTTGCCTGATTTGGACAGTGGGAACAGATTATAGCAGGTGGCCTGCTATAATTGGTTCCCCCCTTATAACTTTAAGAAATAAAGGTCAATCAACTCCAAAGTTTCAGGGGTTAGTTGTCATCATAAAAGATGCTTATAAGCCAAAAATGAAAAAGCTGGGACCGTTTTTGCCTGATTGGGACAGTGGGAACAGATTATAGCAGGTGGCATGCTATAATTGGTTCCCCCATTGTAACCTTAAGAAATAAAGGTCAATCACATCCAAAGTTTCAGGAATTAATTGTCACCATAAAAGATGCTTATAAACCAAAAATGAAAAAGCTGGGACCTTTTTTGCCTGATTTGGACAGTGGGAACAGATTATAGCAGGTGGCCTGCTATAATTGGTTCCCCCCTTATAACTTTAAGAAATAAAGTTCAATCATATCCAAAGTTTCAGGAATTAATTGTCATCATAAAAGATACTTATAAACCAAAAATGAAAAAGCTGGGACCTTTTTTGTCTGATTTAGACAGGGGGAACAGATTATAGCAGATGGCCTGCTATAATTTGTTTCCCCTTTGTAACTTTAAGAAATAATCGTCAATCAACTCCAAAGTTTCAGGGGTTAGTTGTCATCATAAAAGATGCTTATAAGCCGTCAATGAAAAAGCTGGGACCGTTTTTGCCTGATTTGGACAGTGGGAACAGATTATAGCAGGTGGCCTGCTATAATTTGTTCCCCCCTTATAACTTTAAGGAATAAAGGTCAATCAAATCCAAAGATTCAGGAATTAATTGTCATCATAAAAGATACTCATAAACCAAAAATGAAAAAGCTGGGACCTTTTTGCCTGATTTGGACAGTGGGAACAGATTATAGCAGGTGGCCTGCTATAATTTGTTCCCCCATTTATAACTTTAAGGAATAAAGGTCAATCATATCCAAAGTTTTAGGAATTAATTGTCATCATAAAAGATACTTATAAACCAAAAATGAAAAAGCTGGGACCTTTTTTGCCTGATTTAGACAGTGGGAACACATTATATCAGGTGGCCTGCTATAGTTTGTAACTTTAAGAAATAAAGGTCAATCAACTCCAAAGTTTCAGGGGTTAGTTGTCATCATAAAAGATGCTTATAAGCAAAAAATGAAAAAGCTGGGACCGTTTTTGCCTGATTTGGACAGTGGGAACAGATTATAGCAGGTTGCCTGCTATAATTGGTTCCCCCCTTATAACTTTAAGGAATAAATGTCAATCACATCCAAAGTTTCAGGAATTAATTGTCATCATAAAATATGCTTATAAACCAAAAATGAAAAAGCTTGGACCTTTTTTGCCTGATTTGGACAGTGGGAACAGATTATAGCAGGTGGCATGCTATAATCTGTTCCCACCTTATAACTTTAAGAAATAAAGGTCAATCAACTCCAAAGTTTCAGGGGTAGTTGTCATCATAAAAGATGCTTATAAGCCAAAAATGAAAAAGCTGGGACCGTTTTTGCCTGAATTGGACAGTGGGAACAGATTATAGCAGGTGGCCTGCTATAATTTGTTCCCACCTTATAACTTTAAGAAATAAAGGTCAATCACATCCAAAGTTTCAGGAATTAATTGTCTTCATAAAAGATGCTTATAAACCAAAAATGAAAAAGCTGGGACCTTTTTTGCCTGATTTGGACAGTGGGAACAGATTATAGCAGGTGGCATGCTATAATTGGTTCCCCCCTTATAACTTTAAGAAATAAAGTTCAATCATATCCAAAGTTTCAGGAATTAATTGTCATCATAAAAGATACTTATAAACCAAAAATGAAAAAGCTGGGACCTTTTTTGCCTGATTTAGACAGTGGGAACACATTATATCAGGTGGCCTGCTATAGTTTGTAACTTTAAGAAATAAAGGTCAATCAACTCCAAAGTTTCAGGGGTTAGTTGTCATCATAAAAGATGCTTATAAGCCAAAAATGAAAAAGCTGGGACCGTTTTTGCCTGATTTGGACAGTGGGAACAGATTATAGCAGGTGGCCTGCTATAATTGGTTCCCCCCTTATAACTTTAAGGAATAAATGTCAATCACATCCAAAGTTTCAGGAATTAATTGTCATCATAAAATATGCTTAGAAACCAAAAATGAAAAAGCTTGGACCTTTTTTGCCTGATTTGGACAGTGGGAACAGATTATAGCAGGTGGCATGCTATAATTGGTTCCCCCCTTATAACTTTAAGGAATAAAGGTCAATCACATCCAAAGTTTCAGGAATTAATTGTCATCATAAAAGATACTTATAAACCAAAAATGAAAAAGCTGGGACCTTTTTGCCTGATTTAGACAGTGTGAACACATTATATCAGGTGGCCTGCTATACTTTGTAACTTTAAGAAATAAAGGTCAATCAACTCCAAAGTTTCAGGAATTAATTGTCATCATAAAAGATACTTATAAACCAAAAATGAAAAAGCTGGGACCTTTTTTGCCTCATTTAGACAGTGAGAACAGATTATAGCAGGTGGCCTGCTATAAGTTGTTTCCCCTTTGTAACTTTAAGAAATAATCGTCAATCACCTCCAAAGTTTCAGGGGTTAGTTGTCATCATAAAAGATGCTTATAAGCCGTAAATGAAAAAGCTGGGACCGTTTTTGCCTGATTTGGACAGTGGGAACAGATTATAGCAGGTGGCCTGCTATAATTTGTTCCCCCCTTATAACTTTAAGGAATAAAGGTCAATCACATCCAAAGTTTCAGGAATTAATTTTCATCATAAAAGATACTTATAAACCAAAAATGAAAAAGCTGGGACCTTTTTTGCCTGAATTGGACAGTGGGAACAGATTATAGCAGGTGGCCTGCTATAGTTGGTTCCCCCATTGTAACTTTAAGAAATAAAGGTCAATCACATCCAAAGTTTCAGGAATTAATTGTCATCATAAAAGATGCTTATAAACCAAAAATGAAAAAGCTGGGACCTTTTTTGCCTGATTTGGACAGTGGGAACAGATTATAGCAGGTGGCATGCTATAATACGTTCCCCCCTTATAACTTTAAGAAATAAAGGTCAATCACATCCAAAGTTTCAGGACTTAATTGTCATCATAAAAGATACTTATAAACCAAAAATGAAAAAGCTGGGACATTTTTTGCCTGATTTAGACAGTGGGAACACATTATATCAGGTGGCCTGCTATAGTTTGTAACTTTAAGAAATAAAGGTCAATCAACTCCAAAGTTTCAGGGGTTAGTTGTCATCATAAAAGATGCTTATAAGCCAAAAATGAAAAAGCTGGGACCGTTTTTGCCTGATTTGGACAGTGGGAACAGATTATAGCAGGTGGCCTGCTATAATTGGTTCCCCCCTTATAACTTTAAGAAATAAAGGTCAATCAACTCCAAAGTTTCAGGGGTTAGTTGTCATCATAAAAGATGCTTATAAGCCAAAAATGAAAAAGCTGGGACCGTTTTTGCCTGATTGGGACAGTGGGAACACATTATATCAGGTGGCCTGCTATAGTTTGTAACTTTAAGAAATAAAGGTCAATCAACTCCAAAGTTTCAGGGGTTAGTTGTCATCATAAAAGATGCTTATAAGCCAAAAATGAAAAAGCTGGGACCGTTTTTGCCTGATTTGGACAGTGGGAACAGATTATAGCAGGTGGCCTGCTATAATTGGTTCCCCCCTTATAACTTTAAGAAATAAAGGTCAATCAACTCCAAAGTTTCAGGGGTTAGTTGTCATCATAAAAGATGCTTATAAACCAAAAATGAAAAAGCTGGGACCTTTTTTTTCTGATTTAGACAGGGGGAACAGATTATAGCAGATGGCCTGCTATAATTTGTTTCCCCTTTGTAACTTTAAGAAATAATCGTCAATCAACTCCAAAGTTTCAGGGGTTAGTTGTCATCATAAAAGATGCTTATAAGCCGTAAATGAAAAAGCTGGGACCGTTTTTGCCTGATTTGGACAGTGGGAACAGATTATAGCAGGTGGCCTGCTATAATTTGTTCCCCCCTTATAACTTTAAGGAATAAAGGTCAATCAAATCCAAAGTTTCAGGAATTAATTGTCATCATAAAAGATACTCATAAACCAAAAATGAAAAAGCTGGGACCTTTTTGCCTGATTTGGACAGTGGGAACAGATTATAGCAGGTGGCCTGCTATAATTTGTTCCCCCATTTATAACTTTAAGGAATAAAGGTCAATCATATCCAAAGTTTTAGGAATTAATTGTCATCATAAAAGATACTTATAAACCAAAAATGAAAAAGCTGGGACCTTTTTTGCCTGATTTAGACAGTGGGAACACATTATATCAGGTGGCCTGCTATAGTTTGTAACTTTAAGAAATAAAGGTCAATCAACTCCAAAGTTTCAGGGGTTAGTTGTCATCATAAAAGATGCTTATAAGCAAAAAATGAAAAAGCTGGGACCGTTTTTGCCTGATTTGGACAGTGGGAACAGATTATAGCAGGTGGCCTGCTATAATTGGTTCCCCCCTTATAACTTTAAGGAATAAATGTCAATCACATCCAAAGTTTCAGGAATTAATTGTCATCATAAAATATGCTTATAAACCAAAAATGAAAAAGCTTGGACCTTTTTTGCCTGATTTGGACAGTGGGAACAGATTATAGCAGGTGGCATGCTATAATTGGTTCCCCCCTTATAACTTTAAGGAATAAAGGTCAATCACATCCAAAGTTTCAGGAATTAATTGTCATCATAAAAGATACTTATAAACCAAAAATGAAAAAGCTGGGACATTTTTTGCCTGATTTAGACAGTGGGAACACATATCAGGTGGCCTGCTAAAGTTTGTAACTTTAAGAAATAAAGGTCAATCAACTCCAAAGTTTCAGGGGTAGTTGTCATCATAAAAGATGCTTATAAGCCAAAAATGAAAAAGCTGGGACCGTTTTTGCCTGAATTGGACAGTGGGAACAGATTATAGCAGGTGGCCTGCTATAATTTGTTCCCACCTTATAACTTTAAGAAATAAAGGTCAATCACATCCAAAGTTTCAGGAATTAATTGTCTTCATAAAAGATGCTTATAAACCAAAAATGAAAAAGCTGGGACCTTTTTTGCCTGATTTGGACAGTGGGAACAGATTATAGCAGGTGGCATGCTATAATTGGTTCCCCCTTATAACTTTAAGAAATAAAGTTCAATCATATCCAAAGTTTCAGGAATTAATTGTCATCATAAAAGATACTTATAAACCAAAAATGAAAAAGCTGGGACCTTTTTTGCCTGATTTAGACAGTGGGAACACATTATATCAGGTGGCCTGCTATAGTTTGTAACTTTAAGAAATAAAGGTCAATCAACTCCAAAGTTTCAGGGGTTAGTTGTCATCATAAAAGATGCTTATAAGCCAAAAATGAAAAAGCTGGGACCGTTTTTGCCTGATTTGGACAGTGGGAACAGATTATAGCAGGTGGCCTGCTATAATTTGTTCCCCCCTTATAACTTTAAGGAATAAAGGTCAATCACATCCAAAGTTTCAGGAATTAATTGTCATCATAAAAGATACTTTTAAACCAAAAATGAAAAAGCTGGGACCTTTTTTGCCTGATTTAGACAGTGGGAACAGATTATAGCAGGTGGCCTGCTATAAGTTGTTTCCCCTTTGTAACATTAAGAAATAATCGTCAATCAACTCCAAAGTTTCAGGGGTTAGTTGTCATCATAAAAGATGCTTATAAGCCAAAAATGAAAAAGCTGGAACCGTTTTTGCCTGATTTGGACAGTGGGAACAGATTATAGCAGGTGGCCTGCTATAATTGGTTCCCCCCTTATAACTTTAAGGAATAAAGGTCAATCAACTCCAAAGTTTCAGGAATTAATTGTCATCATAAAAGATGCTTATAAGCCAAAAATGAAAAAGCTGTGACCTTTTTTGCCTGATTTGGACAGTGGGAACAGATTATAGCAGGTGGCCTGCTATAATTTGTTTCCCCTTTGTAACTTTAAGAAATAAAGGTCAATCGACTCCAAAGTTTCAGGGGTTAGTTGTCATCATAAAAGATGCTTATAAGCCAAAAATGAAAAAGCTGGGACCTTTTTTGTCTGATTTAGACAGGGGGAACAGATTATAGCAGATGGCCTGCTATAATTTGTTTCCCCTTTGTAACTTTAAGAAATAATCGTCAATCAACTCCAAAGTTTCAGGGGTTAGTTGTCATCATAAAAGATGCTTATAAGCCAAAAATGAAAAAGCTGGGACCGTTTTTGCCTGATTTGGACAGTGGGAACAGATTATAGCAGGTGGCCTGCTATAATTTGTTCCCCCCTTATAACTATAAGGAATAAAGGTCAATCACATCCAAAGTTTCAGGAATTAATTGTCATCATAAAAGATGCTTATAAACCAAAAATGAAAAAGCTGGGACCTTTTTTGCCTGATTTGGACAGTGGGAACAGATTATAGCAGGTGGCATGCTATAATATGTTCCCCCCTTATAACTTTAAGAAATAAAGGTCAATCACATCCAAAGTTTCAGGACTTAATTGTCATCATAAAAGATACTTATAAACCAAAAATGAAAAAGCTGGGACATTTTTTGCCTGATTTAGACAGTGGGAACACATTATATCAGGTGGCCTGCTATAGTTTGTAACTTTAAGAAATAAAGGTCAATCAACTCCAAAGTTTCAGGGCTTAGTTGTCATCATAAAAGATGCTTATTAATCAAAAATGAAAAAGCTGGGACCGTTTTTGCCTGATTTGGACAGTGGGAACAGATTATAGCAGGTGGCCTGCTATAATTGGTTCCCCCCTTATAACTTTAAGAAATAAAGGTCAATCAACTCCAAAGTTTCAGGGGTTAGTTGTCATCATAAAAGATGCTTATAAGCCAAAAATGAAAAAGCTGGGACCTTTTTTGCCTGATTTGGACAGTGGGAACAGATTATAGCAGGAGGCCTGCTATAATTTGTTCCCCCCTTATAACTTTACGAAATAAAAGTCAATCACATCCAAAGTTTCAGGAATTAATTGTCATCATAAAAGATGCGTATAAACCAAAAATGAAAAAGCTGTGACCTTTTTTGCCTGATTTGGACAGTGGGAACAGATTATAGCAGGTGGCCTGCTATAATTTGTTCCCCCCTTATAACTTTAAGAAAGAAAGGTACATCACATCCAAAGTTTCAGGAATTAATTGTCACCATAAAAGATGCTTATAAACTAAAAATGAAAAAGCTGGGACCTTTTTTGCCTGATTTAGACAGTGGGAACAGATTATAGCAGGTGGCCTGCTATAATTTGTTTCCCCTTTGTAACTTTAAGAAATAAAGGTCAATCAACTCCAAAGTTTCAGGGGTTAGTTGTCATCATAAAAGATGCTTATAAGCCAAAAATGAAAAAGCTGTGACCTTTTTTGCCTGATTTGGACAGTGGGAACAGATTAAAGCAGGTGGCCTGCTATAATTTGTTTCCCCTTTGTAACTTTAAGAAATAAAGGTCAATCGACTCCAAAGTTTCAGGGGTTAGTTGTCATCATAAAAGATGCTTATAAGCCAAAAATGAAAAAGCTGGGACCTTTTTTGTCTGATTTAGACAGGGGGAACAGATTATAGCAGATGGCCTGCTATAATTTGTTTCCCCTTTGTAACTTTAAGAAATAATCGTCAATCAACTCCAAAGTTTCAGGGGTTAGTTGTCATCATAAAAGATGCTTATAAGCCAAAAATGAAAAAGCTGGGACCGTTTTTGCCTGATTTGGAGAGTGGGAACAGATTATAGCAGGTGGCCTGCTATAATTTGTTCCCCCCTTATAACTTTAAGGAATAAAGGTCAATCACATCCAAAGTTTCAGGAATTAATTGTCATCATAAAAGATGCTTATAAACCAAAAATGAAAAAGCTGGGACCTTTTTTGCCTGATTTAGACAGTGGGAACACATTATATCAGGTGGCCTGCTATAGTTTGTAACTTTAAGAAATAAAGGTCAATCAACTCCAAAGTTTCAGGGCTTAGTTGTCATCATAAAAGATGCTTATTAGCCAAAAATGAAAAAGCTGGGACCGTTTTTGCCTGATTTGGACAGTGGGAACAGATTATAGCAGGTGGCCTGCTATAATTTGTTCCCCCCTTATAACTTTAAGGAATAAAGGTCAATCAAATCCAAAGTTTCAGGAATTAATTGTCATCATAAAAGATACTCATAAACCAAAAATGAAAAAGCTGGGACCTTTTTGCCTGATTTGGACAGTGGGAACAGATTATAGCAGGTGGCCTGCTATAATTTGTTCCCCCATTTATAACTTTAAGGAATAAAGGTCAATCATATCCAAAGTTTTAGGAATTAATTGTCATCATAAAAGATACTTATAAACCAAAAATGAAAAAGCTGGGACCTTTTTTGCCTGATTTAGACAGTGGGAACACATTATATCAGGTGGCCTGCTATAGTTTGTAACTTTAAGAAATAAAGGTCAATCAACTCCAAAGTTTCAGGGGTTAGTTGTCATCATAAAAGATGCTTATAAGCAAAAAATGAAAAAGCTGGGACCGTTTTTGCCTGATTTGGACAGTGGGAACAGATTATAGCAGGTGGCCTGCTATAATTGGTTCCCCCCTTATAACTTTAAGGAATAAATGTCAATCACATCCAAAGTTTCAGGAATTAATTGTCATCATAAAATATGCTTATAAACCAAAAATGAAAAAGCTTGGACCTTTTTTGCCTGATTTGGACAGTGGGAACAGATTATAGCAGGTGGCATGCTATAATTGGTTCCCCCCTTATAACTTTAAGGAATAAAGGTCAATCACATCCAAAGTTTCAGGAATTAATTGTCATCATAAAAGATACTTATAAACCAAAAATGAAAAAGCTGGGACATTTTTTGCCTGATTTAGACAGTGGGAACACATATCAGGTGGCCTGCTAAAGTTTGTAACTTTAAGAAATAAAGGTCAATCAACTCCAAAGTTTCAGGGGTAGTTGTCATCATAAAAGATGCTTATAAGCCAAAAATGAAAAAGCTGGGACCGTTTTTGCCTGAATTGGACAGTGGGAACAGATTATAGCAGGTGGCCTGCTATAATTTGTTCCCACCTTATAACTTTAAGAAATAAAGGTCAATCACATCCAAAGTTTCAGGAATTAATTGTCTTCATAAAAGATGCTTATAAACCAAAAATGAAAAAGCTGGGACCTTTTTTGCCTGATTTGGACAGTGGGAACAGATTATAGCAGGTGGCATGCTATAATTGGTTCCCCCTTATAACTTTAAGAAATAAAGTTCAATCATATCCAAAGTTTCAGGAATTAATTGTCATCATAAAAGATACTTATAAACCAAAAATGAAAAAGCTGGGACCTTTTTTGCCTGATTTAGACAGTGGGAACACATTATATCAGGTGGCCTGCTATAGTTTGTAACTTTAAGAAATAAAGGTCAATCAACTCCAAAGTTTCAGGGGTTAGTTGTCATCATAAAAGATGCTTATAAGCCAAAAATGAAAAAGCTGGGACCGTTTTTGCCTGATTTGGACAGTGGGAACAGATTATAGCAGGTGGCCTGCTATAATTTGTTCCCCCCTTATAACTTTAAGGAATAAAGGTCAATCACATCCAAAGTTTCAGGAATTAATTGTCATCATAAAAGATACTTTTAAACCAAAAATGAAAAAGCTGGGACCTTTTTTGCCTGATTTAGACAGTGGGAACAGATTATAGCAGGTGGCCTGCTATAAGTTGTTTCCCCTTTGTAACATTAAGAAATAATCGTCAATCAACTCCAAAGTTTCAGGGGTTAGTTGTCATCATAAAAGATGCTTATAAGCCAAAAATGAAAAAGCTGGAACCGTTTTTGCCTGATTTGGACAGTGGGAACAGATTATAGCAGGTGGCCTGCTATAATTGGTTCCCCCCTTATAACTTTAAGGAATAAAGGTCAATCAACTCCAAAGTTTCAGGAATTAATTGTCATCATAAAAGATGCTTATAAGCCAAAAATGAAAAAGCTGTGACCTTTTTTGCCTGATTTGGACAGTGGGAACAGATTATAGCAGGTGGCCTGCTATAATTTGTTTCCCCTTTGTAACTTTAAGAAATAAAGGTCAATCGACTCCAAAGTTTCAGGGGTTAGTTGTCATCATAAAAGATGCTTATAAGCCAAAAATGAAAAAGCTGGGACCTTTTTTGTCTGATTTAGACAGGGGGAACAGATTATAGCAGATGGCCTGCTATAATTTGTTTCCCCTTTGTAACTTTAAGAAATAATCGTCAATCAACTCCAAAGTTTCAGGGGTTAGTTGTCATCATAAAAGATGCTTATAAGCCAAAAATGAAAAAGCTGGGACCGTTTTTGCCTGATTTGGACAGTGGGAACAGATTATAGCAGGTGGCCTGCTATAATTTGTTCCCCCCTTATAACTATAAGGAATAAAGGTCAATCACATCCAAAGTTTCAGGAATTAATTGTCATCATAAAAGATGCTTATAAACCAAAAATGAAAAAGCTGGGACCTTTTTTGCCTGATTTGGACAGTGGGAACAGATTATAGCAGGTGGCATGCTATAATATGTTCCCCCCTTATAACTTTAAGAAATAAAGGTCAATCACATCCAAAGTTTCAGGACTTAATTGTCATCATAAAAGATACTTATAAACCAAAAATGAAAAAGCTGGGACATTTTTTGCCTGATTTAGACAGTGGGAACACATTATATCAGGTGGCCTGCTATAGTTTGTAACTTTAAGAAATAAAGGTCAATCAACTCCAAAGTTTCAGGGCTTAGTTGTCATCATAAAAGATGCTTATTAATCAAAAATGAAAAAGCTGGGACCGTTTTTGCCTGATTTGGACAGTGGGAACAGATTATAGCAGGTGGCCTGCTATAATTGGTTCCCCCCTTATAACTTTAAGAAATAAAGGTCAATCAACTCCAAAGTTTCAGGGGTTAGTTGTCATCATAAAAGATGCTTATAAGCCAAAAATGAAAAAGCTGGGACCTTTTTTGCCTGATTTGGACAGTGGGAACAGATTATAGCAGGAGGCCTGCTATAATTTGTTCCCCCCTTATAACTTTACGAAATAAAAGTCAATCACATCCAAAGTTTCAGGAATTAATTGTCATCATAAAAGATGCGTATAAACCAAAAATGAAAAAGCTGTGACCTTTTTTGCCTGATTTGGACAGTGGGAACAGATTATAGCAGGTGGCCTGCTATAATTTGTTCCCCCCTTATAACTTTAAGAAAGAAAGGTACATCACATCCAAAGTTTCAGGAATTAATTGTCACCATAAAAGATGCTTATAAACTAAAAATGAAAAAGCTGGGACCTTTTTTGCCTGATTTAGACAGTGGGAACAGATTATAGCAGGTGGCCTGCTATAATTTGTTTCCCCTTTGTAACTTTAAGAAATAAAGGTCAATCAACTCCAAAGTTTCAGGGGTTAGTTGTCATCATAAAAGATGCTTATAAGCCAAAAATGAAAAAGCTGTGACCTTTTTTGCCTGATTTGGACAGTGGGAACAGATTAAAGCAGGTGGCCTGCTATAATTTGTTTCCCCTTTGTAACTTTAAGAAATAAAGGTCAATCGACTCCAAAGTTTCAGGGGTTAGTTGTCATCATAAAAGATGCTTATAAGCCAAAAATGAAAAAGCTGGGACCTTTTTTGTCTGATTTAGACAGGGGGAACAGATTATAGCAGATGGCCTGCTATAATTTGTTTCCCCTTTGTAACTTTAAGAAATAATCGTCAATCAACTCCAAAGTTTCAGGGGTTAGTTGTCATCATAAAAGATGCTTATAAGCCAAAAATGAAAAAGCTGGGACCGTTTTTGCCTGATTTGGAGAGTGGGAACAGATTATAGCAGGTGGCCTGCTATAATTTGTTCCCCCCTTATAACTTTAAGGAATAAAGGTCAATCACATCCAAAGTTTCAGGAATTAATTGTCATCATAAAAGATGCTTATAAACCAAAAATGAAAAAGCTGGGACCTTTTTTGCCTGATTTGGACAGTGGGAACAGATTATAGCAGGTGGCATGCTATAATATGTTCCCCCCTTATAACTTTAAGAAATAAAGGTCAATCACATCCAAAGTTTCAGGACTTAATTGTCATCATAAAAGATACTTATAAACCAAAAATGAAAAAGCTGGGACATTTTTTGCCTGATTTAGACAGCGGGAACACATTATATCAGGTGGCCTGCTATAGTTTGTAACTTTAAGAAATAAAGGTCAATCAACTCCAAAGTTTCAGGGCTTAGTTGTCATCATAAAAGATGCTTATTAGCCAAAAATGAAAAAGCTGGGACCGTTTTTGCCTGATTTGGACAGTGGGAACAGATTATAGCAGGTGGCCTGCTATAATTGGTTCCCCCCTTATAACTTTAAGAAATAAAGGTCAATCAACTCCAAAGTTTCAGGGGTTAGTTGTCATCATAAAAGATGCTTATAAGCCAAAAATGAAAAAGCTGGGACCTTTTTTGCCTGATTTGGACAGTGGGAACAGATTATAGCAGGAGGCCTGCTATAATTTGTTCCCCCCTTATAACTTTAAGAAATAAAAGTCAATCACATCCAAAGTTTCAGGAATTAATTGTCATCATAAAAGATGCGTATAAACCAAAAATGAAAAAGCTGTGACCTTTTTTGCCTGATTTGGACAGTGGGAACAGATTATAGCAGGTGGCCTGCTATAATTTGTTCCCCCCTTATAACTTTAAGAAAGAAAGGTACATCACATCCAAAGTTTCAGGAATTAATTGTCACCATAAAAGATGCTTATAAACTAAAAATGAAAAAGCTGGGACCTTTTTTGCCTGATTTAGACAGTGGGAACAGATTATAGCAGGTGGCCTGCTATAATTTGTTTCCCCTTTGTAACTTTAAGAAATAAAGGTCAATCAACTCCAAAGTTTCAGGGGTTAGTTGTCATCATAAAAGATGCTTATAAGCCAAAAATGAAAAAGCTGGGACCTTTTTTGCCTGATTTAGACAGTGGGAACAGATTATAGCAGGCCACCTGCTATAATTTGTTTCCCCTTTTTAACTTTAAGAAATAATCGTCAATCAACTCCAAAGTTTCAGGGGTTAGTTGTCATCATAAAAGATGCTTATAAGCCAAAAATGAAAAAGCTGGGACCGTTTTTGCCTGATTTGGACAATGGGAACAGATTATAGCAGGTGGCCTGCTATAATTAGTTCCCCCCTTATAACTTTAAGAAATAAAGGTCAATCACATCCAAAGTTTCAGGACTTAATTGTCATCATAAAAGATACTTATAAACCAAAAATGAAAAAGCTGGGACATTTTTTGCCTGATTTAGACAGTGGGAACACATTATATCAGGTGGCCTGCTATAGTTTGTAACTTTAAGAAATAAAGGTCAATCAACTCCAAAGTTTCAGGGGTTAGTTGTCATCATAAAAGATGCTTATAAGCCAAAAATGAAAAAGCTGGGACCGTTTTTGCCTGATTTGGACAGTGGGAACAGATTATAGCAGGTGGCCTGCTATAATTGGTTCCCCCCTTATAACTTTAAGAAATAAAGGTCAATCAACTCCAAAGTTTCAGGGGTTAGTTGTCATCATAAAAGATGCTTATAAGCCAAAAATGAAAAAGCTGGGACCTTTTTTGCCTGATTTGGACAGTGGGAACAGATTATAGCAGGAGGCCTGCTATAATTTGTTCCCCCCTTATAACTTTAAGAAATAAAAGTCAATCACATCCAAAGTTTCAGGAATTAATTGTCATCATAAAAGATGCGTATAAACCAAAAATGAAAAAGCTGTGACCTTTTTTGCCTGATTTGGACAGTGGGAACAGATTATAGCAGGTGGCCTGCTATAATTTGTTCCCCCCTTATAACTTTAAGAAAGAAAGGTACATCACATCCAAAGTTTCAGGGGTTAGTTGTCATCATAAAAGATGCTTATAAGCCAAAAATGAAAAAGCTGGGACTGTTTTTGCCTGATTTGGACAATGGGAACAGATTATAGCAGGTGGCCTGCTATAATTTGTTCCCCCCTTATAACTTTAAGGAATAAAGGTCAATCACATCCAAAGTTTCAGGAATTAATTTTCATCATAAAAGATACTTATAAACCTAAAATGAAAAAGCTGGGACCTTTTTTGCCTGATTTGGACAGTGGGAACAGATTATAGCAGGTGGCCTGCTCTAGTTGGTTCCCCCATTGTAACTTTAAGAAATAAAGGTCAATCACATCCAAAGTTTCAGGAATTAATTGTCATCATAAAAGATGCTTATAAACCAAAAATGAAAAAGCTGGGACCTTTTTTGCCTGATTTGGACAGTGGGAACAGATTATAGCAGGTGGCCTGCTATAATTGGTTCCCCCCTTATAACTTTAAGGAATAAAGGTCAATCAAATCCAAAGTTTCAGAAATTAATTGTCATCATAAAAGATACTTATAAACCAAAAATGAAAAAGCTGGGACCTTTTTGCCTGATTTAGACAGTGGGAACACTTTATATCAGGTGGCCTGCTATAGTTTGTAATTTTAAGAAATAAAGGTCAATCAAATCCAAAGTTTCAGGAATTAATTGTCATCATAAAAGATACTTATAAACCAAAAATGAAAAAGCTGGGACCTTTTTTGCCTGATTTAGACAGTGGGAACAGATTATAGCAGGTGGCCTGCTATAATTTGTTTCCCCTTTGTAAGTTTAAGAAATAAAGGTCAATCAACTCCAAAGTTTCAGGGGTTAGTTGTCATCATAAAATATGCTTATAAGCCAAAAATGAAAAAGCTGTGACCTTTTTTGCCTGATTTGGACAGTGGGAACAGATTATAGCAGGTGGCCTGCTATAATTTGTTTCCCCTTTGTAACTGTAAGAAATAAAGGTCAATCGACTCCAAAGTTTCAGGGGTTAGTTGGCATCATAAAAGATGCTTATAAGCCAAAAATGAAAAAGCTGGGACCTTTTTTGTCTGATTTAGACAGGGGGAACAGATTATAGCAGATGGCCTGCTATAATTTGTTTCCCCTTTGTAACTTTAAGAAATAATCGTCAATCAACTCCAAAGTTTCAGGGGTTAGTTGTCATCATAAAAGATGCTTATAAGCCAAAAATGAAAAAGCTGGGACCGTTTTTGCCTGATTTGGACAGTGGGAACAGATTATAGCAGGTGGCCTGCTATAATTTGTTCCCCCCTTATAACTTTAAGGAATAAAGGTCAATCACATCCAAAGTTTCAGTAATTAATTTTCATCATAAAAGATACTTATAAACCAAAAATGAAAAAGCTGGGACCTTTTTTGCCTGAATTGGACAGTGGGAACAGATTATAGCAGGTTGCCTGCTATAGTTGGTTCCCCCATTGTAACTTTAAGAAATAAAGGTCAATCACATCCAAAGTTTCAGGAATTAATTGTCATCATAAAAGATGCTTATAAACCAAAAATGAAAAAGCTGGGACCTTTTTTGCCTGATTTGGACAGTGGGAACAGATTATAGCAGGTGGCATGCTATAATATGTTCCCCCCTTATAACTTTAAGAAATAAAGGTCAATCACATCCAAAGTTTCAGGACTTAATTGTCATCATAAAAGATACTTATAAACCAAAAATGAAAAAGCTGGGACATTTTTTGCCTGATTTAGACAGTGGGAACACATTATATCAGGTGGCCTGCTATAGTTTGTAACTTTAAGAAATAAAGGTCAATCAACTCCAAAGTTTCAGGGGTTAGTTGTCATCATAAAAGATGCTTATAAGCCAAAAATGAAAAAGCTGGGACCGTTTTTGCCTGATTTGGACAGTGGGAACAGATTATAGCAGGAGGCCTGCTATAATTTGTTCCCCCCTTATAACTTTAAGAAATAAAAGTCAATCACATCCAAAGTTTCGGGAATTAATTGTCATCATAAAAGATGCGTATAAACCAAAAATGAAAAAGCTGTGACCTTTTTTGCCTGATTTGGACAGTGGGAACAGATTATAGCAGGTGGCCTGCTATAATTTGTTCCCCCCTTATAACTTTAAGAAAGAAAGGTACATCACATCCAAAGTTTCAGGAATTAATTGTCACCATAAAAGATGCTTATAAACTAAAAATGAAAAAGCTGGGACCTTTTTTGCCTGATTTAGACAGTGGGAACAGATTATAGCAGGTGGCCTGCTATAATTTGTTTCCCCTTTGTAACTTTAAGAAATAAAGGTCAATCAACTCCAAAGTTTCAGGGGTTAGTTGTCATCATAAAAGATGCTTATAAGCCAAAAATGAAAAAGCTGGGACCTTTTTTGCCTGATTTAGACAGTGGGAACAGATTATAGCAGGTGGCCTGCTATAATTTGTTTCCCCTTTGTAACTTTAAGAAATAAAGGTCAATCAACTCCACAGTTTCAGGGGTTAGTTGTCATCATAAAAGATGCTTATAAGCCAAAAATGAAAAAGCTGGGACCTTTTTTGCCTGATTTGGACAGTGGGAACAGATTATAGCAGGTGGCCTGCTATAATTTGTTTCCCCTTTTTAACTTTAAGAAATAATCGTCAATCAACTCCAAAGTTTCAGGGGTTAGTTGTCATCATAAAAGATGCTTATAAGCCAAAAATGAAAAAGCTGGGACCGTTTTTGCCTGATTTGGACAATGGGAACAGATTATGGCAGGTGGCCTGCTATAATTTTTCCCCCCTTATAACTTTAAGGAATAAAGGTCAATCACATCCAAAGTTTCAGGAATTAATTTTCATCATAAAAGATACTTATAAACCAAAAATGAAAAAGCTGGGACCTTTTTGCCTGATTTAGACAGTGGGAACACATTATATCAGGTGGCCTGCTATAGTTTGTAACTTTAAGAAATAAAGGTCAATCAACTCCAAAGTTTCAGGAATTAATTGTCATCATAAAAGATACTTATAAACCAAAAATGAAAAAGCTGGGACCTTTTTTGCCTGATTTAGACAGTGGGAACAGATTATAGCAGGTGGCCTGCTATAATTTGTTTCCCCTTTGTAACTTTAAGAAATAAAGGTCAATAAACTCCAAAGTTTCAGGGGTTAGTTGTCATCATAAAAGATGCTTATAAGCCAAAAATGAAAAAGCTGTGACCTTTTTTGCCTGATTTGGACAGTGGGAACAGATTATAGCAGGTGGCCTGCTATAATTTGTTTCCCCTTTGTAACTTTAAGAAATAAAGGTCAATCGACTCCAAAGTTTCAGGGGTTAGTTGGCATCATAAAAGATGCTTATAAGCCAAAAATGAAAAAGCTGGGACCTTTTTTGTCTGATTTAGACAGGGGGAACAGATTATAGCAGATGGCCTGCTATAATTTGTTTCCCCTTTGTAACTTTAAGAAATAATCGTCAATCAACTCCAAAGTTTCAGGGGTTAGTTGTCATCATAAAAGATGCTTATAAGCCAAAAATGAAAAAGCTGGGACCGTTTTTGCCTGATTTGGACAGTGGGAACAGATTATAGCAGGTGGCCTGCTATAATTTGTTCCCCCCTTATAACTTTAAGGAATAAAGGTCAATCACATCCAAAGTTTCAGTAATTAATTTTCATCATAAAAGATACTTATAAACCAAAAATGAAAAAGCTGGGACCTTTTTTGCCTGAATTGGACAGTGGGAACAGATTATAGCAGGTGGCCTGCTATAGTTGGTTCCCCCATTGTAACTTTAAGAAATAAAGGTCAATCACATCCAAAGTTTCAGGAATTAATTGTCATCATAAAAGATGCTTATAAACCAAAAATGAAAAAGCTGGGACCTTTTTTGCCTGATTTGGACAGTGGGAACAGATTATAGCAGGTGGCATGCTATAATATGTTCCCCCCTTATAACTTTAAGAAATAAAGGTCAATCACATCCAAAGTTTCAGGACTTAATTGTCATCATAAAAGATACTTATAAACCAAAAATGAAAAAGCTGGGACATTTTTTGCCTGATTTAGACAGTGGGAACACATTATATCAGGTGGCCTGCTATAGTTTGTAACTTTAAGAAATAAAGGTCAATCAACTCCAAAGTTTCAGGGGTTAGTTGTCATCATAAAAGATGCTTATAAGCCAAAAATGAAAAAGCTGGGACCGTTTTTGCCTGATTTGGACAGTGGGAACAGATTATAGCAGGTGGCCTGCTATAATTGGTTCCCCCCTTATAACTTTAAGAAATAAAGGTCAATCAACTCCAAAGTTTCAGGGGTTAGATGTCATCATAAAAGATGCTTATAAGCCAAAAATGAAAAAGCTGGGACCTTTTTTGCCTGATTTGGACAGTGGGAACAGATTATAGCAGGAGGCCTGCTATAATTTGTTCCCCCCTTATAACTTTAAGAAATAAAAGTCAATCACATCCAAAGTTTCAGGAATTAATTGTCATCATAAAAGATGCGTATAAACCAAAAATGAAAAAGCTGGGACCTTTTTTGCCTGATTTGGACAGTGGGAACAGATTATAGCAGGTGGCATGCTATAATATGTTCCCCCCTTATAACTTTAAGAAATAAAGGTCAATCACATCCAAAGTTTCAGGACTTAATTGTCATCATAAAAGATACTTATAAACCAAAAATGAAAAAGCTGGGACATTTTTTGCCTGATTTAGACAGTGGGAACACATTATATCAGGTGGCCTGCTATAGTTTGTAACTTTAAGAAATAAAGGTCAATCAACTCCAAAGTTTCAGGGGTTAGTTGTCATCATAAAAGATGCTTATAAGCCAAAAATGAAAAAGCTGGGACCGTTTTTGCCTGATTTGGACAGTGGGAACAGATTATAGCAGGTGGCCTGCTATAATTGGTTCCCCCCTTATAACTTTAAGAAATAAAGGTCAATCAACTCCAAAGTTTCAGGGGTTAGTTGTCATCATAAAAGATGCTTATAAGCCAAAAATGAAAAAGCTGGGACCTTTTTTGCCTGATTTGGACAGTGGGAACAGATTATAGCAGGAGGCCTGCTATAATTTGTTCCCCCCTTATAACTTTAAGAAATAAAAGTCAATCACATCCAAAGTTTCAGGAATTAATTGTCATCATAAAAGATGCGTATAAACCAAAAATGAAAAAGCTGTGACCTTTTTTGCCTGATTTGGACAGTGGGAACAGATTATAGCAGGTGGCCTGCTATAATTTGTTCCCCCCTTATAACTTTAAGAAAGAAAGGTACATCACATCCAAAGTTTCAGGAATTAATTGTCACCATAAAAGATGCTTATAAACTAAAAATGAAAAAGCTGGGACCTTTTTTGCCTGATTTAGACAGTGGGAACAGATTATAGCAGGTGGCCTGCTATAATTTGTTTCCCCTTTGTAACTTTAAGAAATAAAGGTCAATCAACTCCAAAGTTTCAGGGGTTAGTTGTCATCATAAAAGATGCTTATAAGCCAAAAATGAAAAAGCTGGGACCTTTTTTGCCTGATTTAGACAGTGGGAACAGATTATAGCAGGTGGCCTGCTATAATTTGTTTCCCCTTTGTAACTTTAAGAAATAAAGGTCAATCAACTCCAAAGTTTCAGGGGTTAGTTGTCATCATAAAAGATGCTTATAAGCCAAAAATGAAAAAGCTGGGACCTTTTTTGCCTGATTTGGACAGTGGGAACAGATTATAGCAGGTGGCCTGCTATAATTTGTTTCCCCTTTTTAACTTTAAGAAATAATCGTCAATCAACTCCAAAGTTTCAGGGGTTAGTTGTCATCATAAAAGATGCTTATAAGCCAAAAATGAAAAAGCTGGGACCGTTTTTGCCTGATTTGGACAATGGGAACAGATTATGGCAGGTGGCCTGCTATAATTTTTCCCCCCTTATAACTTTAAGGAATAAAGGTCAATCACATCCAAAGTTTCAGGAATTAATTTTCATCATAAAAGATACTTATAAACCAAAAATGAAAAAGCTGGGACCTTTTTGCCTGATTTAGACAGTGGGAACACATTATATCAGGTGGCCTGCTATAGTTTGTAACTTTAAGAAATAAAGGTCAATCAACTCCAAAGTTTCAGGAATTAATTGTCATCATAAAAGATACTTATAAACCAAAAATGAAAAAGCTGGGACCTTTTTTGCCTGATTTAGACAGTGGGAACAGATTATAGCAGGTGGCCTGCTATAATTTGTTTCCCCTTTGTAACTTTAAGAAATAAAGGTCAATCAACTCCAAAGTTTCAGGGGTTAGTTGTCATCATAAAAGATGCTTATAAGCCAAAAATGAAAAAGCTGTGACCTTTTTTGCCTGATTTGGACAGTGGGAACAGATTATAGCAGGTGGCCTGCTATAATTTGTTTCCCCTTTGTAACTTTAAGAAATAAAGGTCAATCGACTCCAAAGTTTCAGGGGTTAGTTGTCATCATAAAAGATGCTTATAAGCCAAAAATGAAAAAGCTGGGACCTTTTTTGTCTGATTTAGACAGGGGGAACAGATTATAGCAGATGGCCTGCTATAGTTGGTTCCCCTTTGTAACTTTAAGAAATAATTGTCAATCAACTCCAAAGTTTCAGGGGTTAGTTGTCATCATAAAAGATGCTTATAAGCCAAAAATGAAAAAGCTGGGACCGTTTTTGCCTGATTTGGACAGCGGGAACAGATTATAGCAGGTGGCCTGCTATAATTTGTTCCCCCCTTATAACTTTAAGGAATAAAGGTCAATCACATCCAAAGTTTCAGGAATTAATTTTCATCATAAAAGATACTAATAAACCAAAAATGAAAAAGCTGGGACCTTTTTTGCCTGAATTGGACAGTGGGAACAGATTATAGCAGGTGGCCTGCTATAGTTGGTTCCCCCATTGTAACTTTAAGAAATAAAGGTCAATCACATCCAAAGTTTCAGGAATTAATTGTCATCATAAAAGATGCTTATAAACCAAAAATGAAAAAGCTGGGACCTTTTTTGCCTGATTTGGACAGTGGGAACAGATTATAGCAGGTGGCATGCTATAATATGTTCCCCCCTTATAACTTTAAGAAATAAAGGTCAATCACATCTAAAGTTTCAGGACTTAATTGTCATCATAAAAGATACTTATAAACCAAAAATGAAAAAGCTGGGACATTTTTTGCCTGATTTAGACAGTGGGAACACATTATATCAGGTGGCCTGCTATAGTTTGTAACTTTAAGAAATAAAGGTCAATCAACTCCAAAGTTTCAGGGGTTAGTTGTCATCATAAAAGATGCTTATAAGCCAAAAATGAAAAAGCTGGGACCGTTTTTGCCTGATTTGGACAGTGGGAACAGATTATAGCAGGTGGCCTGCTATAATTGGTTCCCCCCTTATAACTTTAAGAAATAAAGGTCAATCAACTCCAAAGTTTCAGGGGTTAGTTGTCATCATAAAAGATGCTTATAAGCCAAAAATGAAAAAGCTGGGACCTTTTTTGCCTGATTTGGACAGTGGGAACAGATTATAGCAGGAGGCCTGCTATAATTTGTTCCCCCCTTTTAACTTTAAGAAAGAAAGGTACATCACATCCAAAGTTTCAGGAATTAATTGTCACCATAAAAGATGCTTATAAACTAAAAATGAAAAAGCTGGGACCTTTTTTGCCTGATTTAGACAGTGGGAACAGATTATAGCAGGTGGCCTGCTATAATTTGTTTCCCCTTTGTAACTTTAAGAAATAAAGGTCAATCAACTCCAAAGTTTCAGGGGTTAGTTGTCATCATAAAAGATGCTTATAAGCCAAAAATGAAAAAGCTGGGACCTTTTTTGCCTGATTTAGACAGTGGGAACAGATTATAGCAGGTGGCCTGCTATAATTTGTTTCCCCTTTGTAACTTTAAGAAATAAAGGTCAATCAACTCCAAAGTTTCAGGGGTTAGTTGTCATCATAAAAGATGCTTATAAGCCAAAAATGAAAAAGCTGTGACCTTTTTTGCCTGATTTGGACAGTGGGAACAGATTATAGCAGGTGGCCTGCTATAATTTGTTTCCCCTTTTTAACTTTAAGAAATAATCGTCAATCAACTCCAAAGTTTCAGGGGTTAGTTGTCATCATAAAAGATGCTTATAAGCCAAAAATGAAAAAGCTGGGACCGTTTTTGCCTGATTTGGACAATGGGAACAGATTATGGCAGGTGGCCTGCTATAATTTTTCCCCCCTTATAACTTTAAGGAATAAAGGTCAATCACATCCAAAGTTTCAGGAAATAATTTTCATCATAAAAGATACTTATAAACCAAAAATGAAAAAGCTGGGACCTTTTTGCCTGATTTAGACAGTGGGAACACATTATATCAGGTGGCCTGCTATAGTTTGTAACTTTAAGAAATAAAGGTCAATCAACTCCAAAGTTTCAGGAATTAATTGTCATCATAAAAGATACTTATAAACCAAAAATGAAAAAGCTGGGACCTTTTTTGCCTGATTTAGACAGTGGGAACAGATTATAGCAGGTGGCCTGCTATAATTTGTTTCCCCTTTGTAACTTTAAGAAATAAAGGTCAATCAACTCCAAAGTTTCAGGGGTTAGTTGTCATCATAAAAGATGCTTATAAGCCAAAAATGAAAAAGCTGTGACCTTTTTTGCCTGATTTGGACAGTGGGAACAGATTATAGCAGGTGGCCTGCTATAATTTGTTTCCCCTTTGTAACTTTAAGAAATAAAGGTCAATCGACTCCAAAGTTTCAGGGGTTAGTTGTCATCATAAAAGATGCTTATAAGCCAAAAATGAAAAAGCTGGGACCTTTTTTGTCTGATTTAGACAGGGGGAACAGATTATAGCAGATGGCCTGCTATAATTTGTTTCCCCTTTGTAACTTTAAGAAATAATCGTCAATCAACTCCAAAGTTTCAGGGGTTAGTTGTCATCATAAAAGATGCTTATAAGCCAAAAATGAAAAAGCTGGGACCGTTTTTGCCTGATTTGGACAGCGGGAACAGATTATAGCAGGTGGCCTGCTATAATTTGTTCCCCCCTTATAACTTTAAGGAATAAAGGTCAATCACATCCAAAGTTTCAGGAATTAATTTTCATCATAAAAGATACTTATAAACCAAAAATGAAAAAGCTGGGACCTTTTTTGCCTGAATTGGACAGTGGGAACAGATTATAGCAGGTGGCCTGCTATAGTTGGTTCCCCCATTGTAACTTTAAGAAATAAAAGTCAATCACATCCAAAGTTTCAGGAATTAATTGTCATCATAAAAGATGCTTATAAACCAAAAATGAAAAAGCTGGGACCTTTTTTGCCTGATTTGGACAGTGGGAACAGATTATAGCAGGTGGCATGCTATAATATGTTCCCCCCTTATAACTTTAAGAAATAAAGGTCAATCACATCCAAAGTTTCAGGACTTAATTGTCATCATAAAAGATACTTATAAACCAAAAATGAAAAAGCTGGGACATTTTTTGCCTGATTTAGACAGTGGGAACACATTATATCAGGTGGCCTGCTATAGTTTGTAACTTTAAGAAATAAAGGTCAATCAACTCCAAAGTTTCAGGGGTTAGTTGTCATCATAAAAGATGCTTATAAGCCAAAAATGAAAAAGCTGGGACCGTTTTTGCCTGATTTGGACAGTGGGAACAGATTATAGCAGGTGGCCTGCTATAATTGGTTCCCCCCTTATAACTTTAAGAAATAAAGGTCAATCAACTCCAAAGTTTCAGGGGTTAGTTGTCATCATAAAAGATGCTTATAAGCCAAAAATGAAAAAGCTGGGACCTTTTTTGCCTGATTTGGACAGTGGGAACAGATTATAGCAGGAGGCCTGCTATAATTTGTTCCCCCCTTATAACTTTAAGAAATAAAAGTCAATCACATCCAAAGTTTCAGGAATTAATTGACATCATAAAAGATGCGTAAAACCAAAAATGAAAAAGCTGTGACCTTTTTTGCCTGATTTGGACAGTGGGAACAGATTATAGCAGGTGGCCTGCTATAATTTGTTCCCCCCTTATAACTTTAAGAAAGAAAGGTACATCACATCCAAAGTTTCAGGAATTAATTGTCACCATAAAAGATGCTTATAAAATAAAAATGAAAAAGCTGGGACCTTTTTTGCCTGATTTAGACAGTGGGAACACATTATATCAGGTGGCCTGCTATAGTTTGTAACTTTAAGAAATAAAGGTCAATCAACTCCAAAGTTTCAGGGGTTAGTTGTCATCATAAAAGATGCTTATAAGCCAAAAATGAAAAAGCTGGGACCGTTTTTGCCTGATTTGGACAGTGGGAACAGATTATAGCAGGTGGCCTGCTATAATTGGTTCCCCCCTTATAACTTTAAGAAATAAAGGTCAATCAACTCCAAAGTTTCAGGGGTTAGTTGTCATCATAAAAGATGCTTATAAGCCAAAAATGAAAAAGCTGGGACCTTTTTTGCCTGATTTGGACAGTGGGAACAGATTATAGCAGGTGGCCTGCTATAATTTGTTCCCCCCTTATAACTTTAAGAAAGAAAGGTACATCACATCCAAAGTTTCAGGAATTAATTGTCACCATAAAAGATGCTTATAAACTAAAAATGAAAAAGCTGGGACCTTTTTTGCCTGATTTAGACAGTGGGAACAGATTATAGCAGGTGGCCTGCTATAATTTGTTTCCCCTTTGTAACTTTAAGAAATAAAGGTCAATCAACTCCAAAGTTTCAGGGGTTAGTTGTCATCATAAAAGATGCTTATAAGCCAAAAATGAAAAAGCTGGGACCTTTTTTGCCTGATTTAGACAGTGGGAACAGATTATAGCAGGTGGCCTGCTATAATTTGTTTCCCCTTTGTAACTTTAAGAAATAAAGGTCAATCAACTCCAAAGTTTCAGGGGTTAGTTGTCATCATAAAAGATGCTTATAAGCCAAAAATGAAAAAGCTGTGACCTTTTTTGCCTGATTTGGACAGTGGGAACAGATTATAGCAGGTGGCCTGCTATAATTTGTTTCCCCTTTTTAACTTTAAGAAATAATCGTCAATCAACTCCAAAGTTTCAGGGGTTAGTTGTCATCATAAAAGATGCTTATAAGCCAAAAATGAAAAAGCTGGGACCTTTTTTGCCTGATTTAGACAGTGGGAACAGATTATAGCAGGTGGCCTGCTATAATTTGTTTCCCCTTTGTAACTTTAAGAAATAAAGGTCAATCAACTCCAAAGTTTCAGGGGTTAGTTGTCATCATAAAAGATGCTTATAAGCCAAAAATGAAAAAGCTGGGACCGTTTTTGCCTGATTTGGACAATGGGAACAGATTATAGCAGGTGGCCTGCTATAATTTGTTCCCCCCTTATAACTTTAAGGAATAAAGGTCAATCACATCCAAAGTTTCAGGAATTAATTTTCATCATAAAAGATACTTATAAACCAAGAATGAAAAAGCTGGGACCTTTTTTGCCTGATTTGGACAGTGGGAACAGATTATAGCAGGTGGCCTGCTATAGTTGGTTCCCCCATTGTAACTTTAAGAAATAAAGGTCAATCACATCCAAAGTTTCAGGAATTAATTGTCATCATAAAAGATGCTTATAAACCAAAAATGAAAAAGCTGGGACCTTTTTTGCCTGATTTGGACAGTGGGAACAGATTATAGCAGGTGGCATGCTATAATATGTTCCCCCCTTATAACTTTAAGAAATAAAGGTCAATCACATCCAAAGTTTCAGGACTTAATTGTCATCATAAAAGATACTTATAAACCAAAAATGAAAAAGCTGGGACATTTTTTGCCTGATTTAGACAGTGGGAACACATTATATCAGGTGGCCTGCTATAGTTTGTAACTTTAAGAAATAAAGGTCAATCAACTCCAAAGTTTCAGGGGTTAGTTGTCATCATAAAAGATGCTTATAAGCCAAAAATGAAAAAGCTGGGATCGTTTTTGCCTGATTTGGACAGTGGGAACAGATTATAGCAGGTGGCCTGCTATAATTTGTTTCCCCTTTGTAACTTTAAGAAATAAAGGTCAATCAACTCCAAAGTTTCAGGGGTTAGTTGTCATCATAAAAGATGCTTATAAGCCAAAAATGAAAAAGCTGGGACCTTTTTTGCCTGATTTAGACAGTGGGAACAGATTATAGCAGGTGGCCTGCTATAATTTGTTTCCCCTTTGTAACTTTAAGAAATAAAGGTCAATCAACTCCAAAGTTTCAGGGGTTAGTTGTCATCATAAAAGATGCTTATAAGCCAAAAATGAAAAAGCTGGGACCTTTTTTGCCTGATTTAGACAGTGGGAACAGATTATAGCAGGTGGCCTGCTATAATTTGTTTCCCCTTTTTAACTTTAAGAAATAATCGTCAATCAACTCCAAAGTTTCAGGGGTTAGTTGTCATCATAAAAGATGCTTATAAGCCAAAAATGAAAAAGCTGGGATCGTTTTTGCCTGATTTGGACAGTGGGAACAGATTATAGCAGGTGGCCTGCTATAATTTGTTTCCCCTTTGTAACTTTAAGAAATAAAGGTCAATCAACTCCAAAGTTTCAGGGGTTAGTTGTCATCATAAAAGATGCTTATAAGCCAAAAATGAAAAAGCTGGGACCTTTTTTGCCTGATTTAGACAGTGGGAACAGATTATAGCAGGTGGCCTGCTATAATTTGTTTCCCCTTTGTAACTTTAAGAAATAAAGGTCAATCAACTCCAAAGTTTCAGGGGTTAGTTGTCATCATAAAAGATGCTTATAAGCCAAAAATGAAAAAGCTGGGACCTTTTTTGCCTGATTTAGACAGTGGGAACAGATTATAGCAGGTGGCCTGCTATAATTTGTTTCCCCTTTTTAACTTTAAGAAATAATCGTCAATCAACTCCAAAGTTTCAGGGGTTAGTTGTCATCATAAAAGATGCTTATAAGCCAAAAATGAAAAAGCTGGGACCGTTTTTGCCTGATTTGGACAATGGGAACAGATTATAGCAGGTGGCCTGCTATAATTTGTTCCCCCCTTATAACTTTAAGGAATAAAGGTCAATCACATCCAAAGTTTCAGGAATTAATTTTCATCATAAAAGATGCTTATAAACCAAAAATGAAAAAGCTGGGACCTTTTTTGCCTGATTTAGACAGTGGGAACACATTATATCAGGTGGCCTGCTATAGTTTGTAACTTTAAGAAATAAAGGTCAATCAACTCCAAAGTTTCAGGGGTTAGTTGTCATCATAAAAGATGCTTATAAGCCAAAAATGAAAAAGCTGGGACCGTTATTGCCTGATTTGGACAGTGGGAACAGATTATAGCAGGTGGCCTGCTATAATTTGTTTCCCCTTTGTAACTTTAAGAAATAAAGGTCAATCAACTCCAAAGTTTCAGGGGTTAGTTGTCATCATAAAAGATGCTTATAAGCCAAAAATGAAAAAGCTGGGACCTTTTTTGCCTGATTTAGACAGTGGGAACAGATTATAGCAGGTGGCCTGCTATAATTTGTTTCCCCTTTGTAACTTTAAGAAATAAAGGTCAATCAACTCCAAAGTTTCAGGGGTTAGTTGTCATCATAAAAGATGCTTATAAGCCAAAAATGAAAAAGCTGGGACCTTTTTTGCCTGATTTAGACAGTGGGAACAGATTATAGCAGGTGGCCTGCTATAATTTGTTTCCCCTTTGTAACTTTAAGAAATAAAGGTCAATCAACTCCAAAGTTTCAGGGGTTTGTTGTCATCATAAAAGATGCTTATAAGCCAAAAATGAAAAAGCTGTGACCTTGTTTGCCTGATTTGGACAGTGGGAACAGATTATAGCAGGTGGCCTGCTATAATTTGTTTCCCCTTTTTAACTTTAAGAAATAATCGTCAATCAACTCCAAAGTTTCAGGGGTTAGTTGTCATCATAAAAGATGCTTATAAGCCAAAAATGAAAAAGCTGGGACCGTTTTTGCCTGATTTGGACAATGGGAACAGATTATAGCAGGTGGCCTGCTATAATTTGTTCCCCCCTTATAACTTTAAGGAATAAAGGTCAATCACATCCAAAGTTTCAGGAATTAATTTTCATCATAAAAGATACTTATAAACCAAGAATGAAAAAGCTGGGACCTTTTTTGCCTGATTTGGACAGTGGGAACAGATTATAGCAGGTGGCCTGCTATAGTTGGTTCCCCCATTGTAACTTTAAGAAATAAAGGTCAATCACATCCAAAGTTTCAGGAATTAATTGTCATCATAAAAGATGCTTATAAACCAAAAATGAAAAAGCTGGGACCTTTTTTGCCTGATTTGGACAGTGGGAACAGATTATAGCAGGTGGCATGCTATAATATGTTCCCCCCTTATAACTTTAAGAAATAAAGGTCAATCACATCCAAAGTTTCAGGACTTAATTGTCATCATAAAAGATACTTATAAACCAAAAATGAAAAAGCTGGGACATTTTTTGCCAGATTTAGACAGTGGGAACACATTATGTCAGGTGGCCTGCTATAGTTTGTAATTTTAGAAATAAAGGTCAATCAACTCCAAAGTTTCAGGGGTTAGTTGTCATCATAAAAGATGCTTATAAGCCAAAAATGAAAAAGCTGGGACCGTTTTTGCCTGATTTGGACAGTGGGAACAGATTATAGCAGGTGGCCTGCTATAATTTGTTTCCCCTTTGTAACTTTAAGAAATAAAGGTCAATCAACTCCAAAGTTTCAGGGGTTAGTTGTCATCATAAAAGATGCTTATAAGCCAAAAATGAAAAAGCTGGGACCTTTTTTGCCTGATTTAGACAGTGGGAACAGATTATAGCAGGTGGCCTGCTATAATTTGTTTCCCCTTTGTAACTTTAAGAAATAAAGGTCAATCAACTCCAAAGTTTCAGGGGTTAGTTGTCATCATAAAAGATGCTTATAAGCCAAAAATGAAAAAGCTGTGACCTTTTTTGCCTGATTTGGACAGTGGGAACAGATTATAGCAGGTGGCCTGCTATAATTTGTTTCCCCTTTTTAACTTTAAGAAATAATCGTCAATCAACTCCAAAGTTTCAGGGGTTAGTTGTCATCATAAAAGATGCTTATAAGCCAAAAATGAAAAAGCTGGGACCGTTTTTGCCTGATTTGGACAATGGGAACAGATTATAGCAGGTGGCCTGCTATAATTTGTTCCCCCCTTATAACTTTAAGGAATAAAGGTCAATCACATCCAAAGTTTCAGGAATTAATTTTCATCATAAAAGATGCTTATAAACCAAAAATGAAAAAGCTGGGACCTTTTTTGCCTGATTTGGACAGTGGGAACAGATTATAGCAGGTGGCCTGCTATAATTTGTTTCCCCTTTTTAACTTTAAGAAATAATCGTCAATCAACTCCAAAGTTTCAGGGGTTAGTTGTCATCATAAAAGATGCTTATAAGCCAAAAATGAAAAAGCTGGGACCGTTTTTGCCTGATTTGGACAATGGGAACAGATTATAGCAGGTGGCCTGCTATAATTTGTTCCCCCCTTATAACTTTAAGGAATAAAGGTCAATCACATCCAAAGTTTCAGGAATTAATTTTCATCATAAAAGATACTTATAAACCAAGAATGAAAAAGCTGGGACCTTTTTTGCCTGATTTGGACAGTGGGAACAGATTATAGCAGGTGGCCTGCTATAGTTGGTTCCCCCATTGTAACTTTAAGAAATAAAGGTCAATCACATCCAAAGTTTCAGGAATTAATTGTCATCATAAAAGATGCTTATAAACCAAAAATGAAAAAGCTGGGACCTTTTTTGCCTGATTTGGACAGTGGAAACAGATTATAGCAGGTGGCATGCTATAATATGTTCCCCCCTTATAACTTTAAGAAATAAAGGTCAATCACATCCAAAGTTTCAGGACTTAATTGTCATCATAAAAGATACTTATAAACCAAAAATGAAAAAGCTGGGACATTTTTTGCCTGATTTAGACAGTGGGAACACATTATATCAGGTGGCCTGCTATAGTTTGTAACTTTAAGAAATAAAGGTCAATAAACTCCAAAGTTTCAGGGGTTAGTTGTCATCATAAAAGATGCTTATAAGCCAAAAATGAAAAAGCTGGGACCTTTTTTGCCTGATTTAGACAGTGGGAACACATTATATCAGGTGGCCTGCTATAGTTTGTAACTTTAAGAAATAAAGGTCAATCAACTCCAAAGTTTCAGGGGTTAGTTGTCATCATAAAAGATGCTTATAAGCCAAAAATGAAAAAGCTGGGACCGTTTTTGCCTGATTTGGACAATGGGAACAGATTATAGCAGGTGGCCTGCTATAATTTGTTCCCCCCTTATAACTTTAAGGAATAAAGGTCAATCACATCCAAAGTTTCAGGAATTAATTTTCATCATAAAAGATGCTTATAAACCAAAAATGAAAAAGCTGGGACCTTTTTTGCCTGATTTAGACAGTGGGAACACATTATATCAGGTGGCCTTCTATAGTTTGTAACTTTAAGAAATAAAGGTCAATCAACTCCAAAGTTTCAGGGGTTAGTTGTCATCATAAAAGATGCTTATAAGCCAAAAATGAAAAAGCTGGGACCGTTTTTGCCTGATTTGGACAGTGGGAACAGATTATAGCAGGTGGCCTGCTATAATTGGTTCCCCCCTTATAACTTTAAGAAATAAAGGTCAATCAACTCCAAAGTTTCAGGGGTTAGTTGTCATCATAAAAGATGCTTATAAGCCAAAAATGAAAAAGCTGGGACCTTTTTTGCCTGATTTGGACAGTGGGAACAGATTATAGCAGGAGGCCTGCTATAATTTGTTCCCCCCTTATAACTTTAAGAAATAAAAGTCAATCACATCCAAAGTTTCAGGAATTAATTGTCATCATAAAAGATGCGTATAAACCAAAAATGAAAAAGCTGTGACCTTTTTTGCCTGATTTGGACAGTGGGAACAGATTATAGCAGGTGGCCTGCTATAATTTGTTCCCCCCTTATAACTTTAAGAAAGAAAGGTACATCACATCCAAAGTTTCAGGAATTAATTGTCACCATAAAAGATGCTTATAAACTAAAAATGAAAAAGCTGGGACCTTTTTTGCCTGATTTAGACAGTGGGAACAGATTATAGCAGGTGGCCTGCTATAATTTGTTTCCCCTTTGTAACTTTAATAAATGAAGGACAATCAACTCCAAAGTTTCAGGGGTTAGTTGTCATCATAAAAGATGCTTATAAGCCAAAATGAAAAAGCTGTGACCTTTTTTGCCTGATTTGGACAGTGGGAACAGATTATAGCAGGTGGCCTGCTATAATTTGTTTCCCCTTTGTAACTTTAAGAAATAAAGGTCAATCGACTCCAAAGTTTCAGGGTCTAGTTGTCATCATAAAAGATGCTTATAAGCCAAAAATGAAAAAGCTGGGACCGTTTTTGCCTGATTTGGACAATGGGAACAGATTATAGCAGGTGGCATGCTATAATTGGTTCCCCCCTTATAACTTTAAGAAATAAAGGTCAATCGACTCCAAAGTTTCAGGGGTTAGTTGTCATCATAAAAGATGCTTATAAGCCAAAAATGAAAAAGCTGGGACCTTTTTTGTCTGATTTAGACAGGGGGAACAGATTATAGCAGATGGCCTGCTATAATTTGTTTCCCCTTTGTAACTTTAAGAAATAATCGTCAATCAACTCCAAAGTTTCAGGGGTTAGCTGTCATCATAAAAGATGCTTATAAGCCAAAAATGAAAAAGCTGGGACCGTTTTTGCCTGATTTGGACAGTGGGAACAGATTATAGCAGGTGGCCTGCTATAGTTGGTTCCCCCATTGTAACTTTAAGAAATAAAGGTCAATCGCATCCAAAGTTTCAGGAATTAATTGTCATCATAAAAGATGCTTATAAACCAAAAATGAAAAAGCTGGGACTTTTTTTGCCTGATTTGGACAGTGGGAACAGATTATAGCAGGTGGCATGCTATAATTGGTTCCCCCCTTATAACTTTAAGAAATAAAGGTCAATCATATCCAAAGTTTCAGGAATTAATTGTCATCATAAAAGATACTTATAAACCAAAAATGAAAAAGCTGGGACATTTCTTGCCTGATTTAGACAGTGGGAACACATCATATCAGGTGGCCTACTATAGTTTGTAACTTTATGAAATAAAGGTCAATCAACTCCAAAGTTTCAGGAGTTAGTTATCATCATAAAAGATAATTATAAGCCAAAAATGAAAAAGCTGGGACCGTTTTTGCCTGATTTGGACAGTGGGAACATATTATAGCAGGTGGCCTGCTATAATTGGTTCCCCCCTTATAACTTTAAGGAATAAAGGTCAATCACATCCAAAGTTTCAGGAATTAATTGTCATCATAAAAGATACTTATAAACCAAAAATGAAAAAGCTGGGACCTTTTTTGCCTGATTTAGACAGTGGGAACATATTATAGCAGGTGGCCTGCTATAATTTGTTTCCCCTTTGTAACTTTAAGAAATAAAGGTCAATCAACTCCAAAGTTTCAGGGGTTAGTTGTCATCATAAAAGATGCTTATAAGCCAAAAATGAAAAAGCTGGGACCTTTTTTGCCTGATTTGGACAGTGGGAACAGATTATAGCAGGTGGCCTGCTATAATTTGTTCCCCCCTTATAACTTTAAGAAATAAAGGTCAATCACATCCAAAGTTTCAGGAATTAATTGTCATCATAAAATATGATCATAAACCAAAAATGAAAAAGCTGGGACCTTTTTTGCCTGAATTACACAGTTGGAACAGATTATAGCAGGTGGCCTGCTATAATTTGTTTCCCCTTTGTAACTTTAAGAAATAAAGGTCAATCAACTCCAAAGTTTCAGGGGTTAGTTGTCATCATAAAAGATGCTTATAAGCCAAAAATGAAAAAGCTGTGACCTTTTTTGCCTGATTTGGACAGTGGGAACAGATTATAGCAGGTGGCCTGCTATAATTTGTTTCCCCTTTGTAACTTTAAGAAATAAAGGTCAATCAACTCCAAAGTTTCAGGGGTTAGTTGTCATCATAAAAGATGCTTATAAGCCAAAAATGAAAAAGCTGGGACCTTTTTTGCCTGAATTACACAGTTGGAACAGATTATAGCAGGTGGCCTGCTATAATTTGTTTCCCCTTTGTAACTTTAAGAAATAAAGGTCAATCAACTCCAAAGTTTCAGGGGTTAGTTGTCATCATAAAAGATGCTTATAAGCCAAAAATGAAAAAGCTGTGACCTTTTTTGCCTGATTTGGACAGTGGGAACAGATTATAGCAGGTGGCCTGCTATAATTTGTTTCCCCTTTGTAACTTTAAGAAATAAAGGTCAATCAACTCCAAAGTTTCAGGGGTTAGTTGTCATCATAAAAGATGCTTATAAGCCAAAAATGAAAAAGCTGTGACCTTTTTTGCCTGATTTGGACAGTGGGAACAGATTCTAGCAGGTGGCCTGCTATAATTTGTTTCCACTTTGTAACTTTAAGAAATAAAGGTCAATTGACTCCAAAGTTTCAGGGTCTAGTTGTCATCATAAAAGATGCTTATAAGCCAAAAATGAAAAAGCTGGGACCGTTTTTGCCTGATTTGGACAGTGGGAACAGATTATAGCAGGTGGCCTGCTATAATTTGTTTCCCCTTTGTAACTTTAAGAAATAAAGGTCAATTAACTCCAAAGTTTCAGGGGTTAGTTGTCATCATAAAAGATGCTTGTAAGCCAAAAATGAAAAAGCTGTGACCTTTTTTGCCTGATTTGGACAGTGGGAACAGATTATAGCAGGTGGCCTTCTATAATTTGTTTCCCCTTTGTAACTTTAAGAAATAAAGGTCAATCAACTCCAAAGTTTCAGGGTCTAGTTGTCATCATAAAAGATGCTTATAAGCCAAAAATGAAAAAGCTGGGACCGTTTTTGCCTGATTTGGACAATGGGAACAGATTATAGCAGGTGGCCTGCTATAATTTGTTCCCCCCTTATAACTTTAAGGAATAAAGGTCAATCACATCCAAAGTTTCAGGAATTAATTTTCATCATAAAAGATACTTATAAACCAAGAATGAAAAAGCTGGGACCTTTTTTGCCTGATTTGGACAGTGGGAACAGATTATAGCAGGTGGCCTGCTATAGTTGGTTCCCCCATTGTAACTTTAAGAAATAAAGGTCAATCACATCCAAAGTTTCAGGAATTAATTGTCATCATAAAAGATGCTTATAAACCAAAAATGAAAAAGCTGGGACCTTTTTTGCCTGATTTGGACAGTGGGAACAGATTATAGCAGGTGGCATGCTATAATATGTTCCCCCCTTATAACTTTAAGAAATAAAGGTCAATCACATCCAAAGTTTCAGGACTTAATTGTCATCATAAAAGATACTTATAAACCAAAAATGAAAAAGCTGGGACATTTTTTGCCAGATTTAGACAGTGGGAACACATTATGTCAGGTGGCCTGCTATAGTTTGTAATTTTAGAAATAAAGGTCAATCAACTCCAAAGTTTCAGGGGTTAGTTGTCATCATAAAAGATGCTTATAAGCCAAAAATGAAAAAGCTGGGACCGTTTTTGCCTGATTTGGACAGTGGGAACAGATTATAGCAGGTGGCCTGCTATAATTTGTTTCCCCTTTGTAACTTTAAGAAATAAAGGTCAATCAACTCCAAAGTTTCAGGGGTTAGTTGTCATCATAAAAGATGCTTATAAGCCAAAAATGAAAAAGCTGGGACCTTTTTTGCCTGATTTAGACAGTGGGAACAGATTATAGCAGGTGGCCTGCTATAATTTGTTTCCCCTTTGTAACTTTAAGAAATAAAGGTCAATCAACTCCAAAGTTTCAGGGGTTAGTTGTCATCATAAAAGATGCTTATAAGCCAAAAATGAAAAAGCTGTGACCTTTTTTGCCTGATTTGGACAGAGGGAACAGATTATAGCAGGTGGCCTGCTATAATTTGTTTCCCCTTTTTAACTTTAAGAAATAATCGTCAATCAACTCCAAAGTTTCAGGGGTTAGTTGTCATCATAAAAGATGCTTATAAGCCAAAAATGAAAAAGCTGGGACCGTTTTTGCCTGATTTGGACAATGGGAACAGATTATAGCAGGTGGCCTGCTATAATTTGTTCCCCCCTTATAACTTTAAGGAATAAAGGTCAATCACATCCAAAGTTTCAGGAATTAATTTTCATCATAAAAGATGCTTATAAACCAAAAATGAAAAAGCTGGGACCTTTTTTGCCTGATTTGGACAGTGGGAACAGATTATAGCAGGTGGCCTGCTATAATTTGTTTCCCCTTTTTAACTTTAAGAAATAATCGTCAATCAACTCCAAAGTTTCAGGGGTTAGTTGTCATCATAAAAGATGCTTATAAGCCAAAAATGAAAAAGCTGGGACCGTTTTTGCCTGATTTGGACAATGGGAACAGATTATAGCAGGTGGCCTGCTATAATTTGTTCCCCCCTTATAACTTTAAGGAATAAAGGTCAATCACATCCAAAGTTTCAGGAATTAATTTTCATCATAAAAGATACTTATAAACCAAGAATGAAAAAGCTGGGACCTTTTTTGCCTGATTTGGACAGTGGGAACAGATTATAGCAGGTGGCCTGCTATAGTTGGTTCCCCCATTGTAACTTTAAGAAATAAAGGTCAATCACATCCAAAGTTTCAGGAATTAATTGTCATCATAAAAGATGCTTATAAACCAAAAATGAAAAAGCTGGGACCTTTTTTGCCTGATTTGGACAGTGGAAACAGATTATAGCAGGTGGCATGCTATAATATGTTCCCCCCTTATAACTTTAAGAAATAAAGGTCAATCACATCCAAAGTTTCAGGACTTAATTGTCATCATAAAAGATACTTATAAACCAAAAATGAAAAAGCTGGGACATTTTTTGCCTGATTTAGACAGTGGGAACACATTATATCAGGTGGCCTGCTATAGTTTGTAACTTTAAGAAATAAAGGTCAATAAACTCCAAAGTTTCAGGGGTTAGTTGTCATCATAAAAGATGCTTATAAGCCAAAAATGAAAAAGCTGGGACCTTTTTTGCCTGATTTAGACAGTGGGAACACATTATATCAGGTGGCCTGCTATAGTTTGTAACTTTAAGAAATAAAGGTCAATCAACTCCAAAGTTTCAGGGGTTAGTTGTCATCATAAAAGATGCTTATAAGCCAAAAATGAAAAAGCTGGGACCGTTTTTGCCTGATTTGGACAATGGGAACAGATTATAGCAGGTGGCCTGCTATAATTTGTTCCCCCCTTATAACTTTAAGGAATAAAGGTCAATCACATCCAAAGTTTCAGGAATTAATTTTCATCATAAAAGATGCTTATAAACCAAAAATGAAAAAGCTGGGACCTTTTTTGCCTGATTTAGACAGTGGGAACACATTATATCAGGTGGCCTTCTATAGTTTGTAACTTTAAGAAATAAAGGTCAATCAACTCCAAAGTTTCAGGGGTTAGTTGTCATCATAAAAGATGCTTATAAGCCAAAAATGAAAAAGCTGGGACCGTTTTTGCCTGATTTGGACAGTGGGAACAGATTATAGCAGGTGGCCTGCTATAATTGGTTCCCCCCTTATAACTTTAAGAAATAAAGGTCAATCAACTCCAAAGTTTCAGGGGTTAGTTGTCATCATAAAAGATGCTTATAAGCCAAAAATGAAAAAGCTGGGACCTTTTTTGCCTGATTTGGACAGTGGGAACAGATTATAGCAGGAGGCCTGCTATAATTTGTTCCCCCCTTATAACTTTAAGAAATAAAAGTCAATCACATCCAAAGTTTCAGGAATTAATTGTCATCATAAAAGATGCGTATAAACCAAAAATGAAAAAGCTGTGACCTTTTTTGCCTGATTTGGACAGTGGGAACAGATTATAGCAGGTGGCCTGCTATAATTTGTTCCCCCCTTATAACTTTAAGAAAGAAAGGTACATCACATCCAAAGTTTCAGGAATTAATTGTCACCATAAAAGATGCTTATAAACTAAAAATGAAAAAGCTGGGACCTTTTTTGCCTGATTTAGACAGTGGGAACAGATTATAGCAGGTGGCCTGCTATAATTTGTTTCCCCTTTGTAACTTTAATAAATGAAGGACAATCAACTCCAAAGTTTCAGGGGTTAGTTGTCATCATAAAAGATGCTTATAAGCCAAAATGAAAAAGCTGTGACCTTTTTTGCCTGATTTGGACAGTGGGAACAGATTATAGCAGGTGGCCTGCTATAATTTGTTTCCCCTTTGTAACTTTAAGAAATAAAGGTCAATCGACTCCAAAGTTTCAGGGTCTAGTTGTCATCATAAAAGATGCTTATAAGCCAAAAATGAAAAAGCTGGGACCGTTTTTGCCTGATTTGGACAATGGGAACAGATTATAGCAGGTGGCATGCTATAATTGGTTCCCCCCTTATAACTTTAAGAAATAAAGGTCAATCGACTCCAAAGTTTCAGGGGTTAGTTGTCATCATAAAAGATGCTTATAAGCCAAAAATGAAAAAGCTGGGACCTTTTTTGTCTGATTTAGACAGGGGGAACAGATTATAGCAGATGGCCTGCTATAATTTGTTTCCCCTTTGTAACTTTAAGAAATAATCGTCAATCGACTCCAAAGTTTCAGGGTCTAGTTGTCATCATAAAAGATGCTTATAAGCCAAAAATGAAAAAGCTGGGACCGTTTTTGCCTGATTTGGACAATGGGAACAGATTATAGCAGGTGGCATGCTATAATTGGTTCCCCCCTTATAACTTTAAGAAATAAAGGTCAATCGACTCCAAAGTTTCAGGGGTTAGTTGTCATCATAAAAGATGCTTATAAGCCAAAAATGAAAAAGCTGGGACCTTTTTTGTCTGATTTAGACAGGGGGAACAGATTATAGCAGATGGCCTGCTATAATTTGTTTCCCCTTTGTAACTTTAAGAAATAATCGTCAATCAACTCCAAAGTTTCAGGGGTTAGCTGTCATCATAAAAGATGCTTATAAGCCAAAAATGAAAAAGCTGGGACCGTTTTTGCCTGATTTGGACAGTGGGAACAGATTATAGCAGGTGGCCTGCTATAGTTGGTTCCCCCATTGTAACTTTAAGAAATAAAGGTCAATCGCATCCAAAGTTTCAGGAATTAATTGTCATCATAAAAGATGCTTATAAACCAAAAATGAAAAAGCTGGGACTTTTTTTGCCTGATTTGGACAGTGGGAACAGATTATAGCAGGTGGCATGCTATAATTGGTTCCCCCCTTATAACTTTAAGAAATAAAGGTCAATCATATCCAAAGTTTCAGGAATTAATTGTCATCATAAAAGATACTTATAAACCAAAAATGAAAAAGCTGGGACATTTCTTGCCTGATTTAGACAGTGGGAACACATCATATCAGGTGGCCTACTATAGTTTGTAACTTTATGAAATAAAGGTCAATCAACTCCAAAGTTTCAGGAGTTAGTTATCATCATAAAAGATAATTATAAGCCAAAAATGAAAAAGCTGGGACCGTTTTTGCCTGATTTGGACAGTGGGAACATATTATAGCAGGTGGCCTGCTATAATTGGTTCCCCCCTTATAACTTTAAGGAATAAAGGTCAATCACATCCAAAGTTTCAGGAATTAATTGTCATCATAAAAGATACTTATAAACCAAAAATGAAAAAGCTGGGACCTTTTTTGCCTGATTTAGACAGTGGGAACATATTATAGCAGGTGGCCTGCTATAATTTGTTTCCCCTTTGTAACTTTAAGAAATAAAGGTCAATCAACTCCAAAGTTTCAGGGGTTAGTTGTCATCATAAAAGATGCTTATAAGCCAAAAATGAAAAAGCTGTGACCTTTTTTGCCTGATTTGGACAGTGGGAACAGATTATAGCAGGTGGCCTGCTATAATTTGTTTCCACTTTGTAACTTTAAGAAATAAAGGTCAATTGACTCCAAAGTTTCAGGGTCTAGTTGTCATCATAAAAGATGCTTATAAGCCAAAAATGAAAAAGCTGGGACCGTTTTTGCCTGATTTGGACAGTGGGAACAGATTATAGCAGGTGGCCTGCTATAATTTGTTTCCCCTTTGTAACTTTAAGAAATAAAGGTCAATTAACTCCAAAGTTTCAGGGGTTAGTTGTCATCATAAAAGATGCTTGTAAGCCAAAAATGAAAAAGCTGTGACCTTTTTTGCCTGATTTGGACAGTGGGAACAGATTATAGCAGGTGGCCTTCTATAATTTGTTTCCCCTTTGTAACTTTAAGAAATAAAGGTCAATCAACTCCAAAGTTTCAGGGTCTAGTTGTCATCATAAAAGATGCTTATAAGCCAAAAATGAAAAAGCTGGGACCGTTTTTGCCTGATTTGGACAGTGGGAACAGATTATAGCAGGTGGCCTGCTATAATTTGTTCCCCCATTTATAACTTTAAGGAATAAAGGTCAATCACATCCAAAGTTTCAGGAATTAATTTTCATCATAAAAGATACTTATAAACCAAAAATGAAAAAGCTGGGACCTTTTTTGCCTGAATTGGACAGTGGGAACAGATTATAGCAGGTGGCCTGCTATAGTTGGTTCCCCCATTGTAACTTTAAGAAATAAAGGTCAATCACATCCAAAGTTTCAGGAATTAATTGTCATCATAAAAGATGCTTATAAACCAAAAATGAAAAAGCTGGGACCTTTTTTGCCTGATTTGGACAGTGGGAACAGATTATAGCAGGTGGCATGCTATAATTGGTTCCCCCCTTATAACTTTAAGAAATAAAGGTCAATCAACTCCAAAGTTTCAGGAATTAATTGTCATCATAAAAGATACTTATAAACCAAAAATGAAAAAGCTGGGACATTTTTTGCCTGATTTAGACAGTGGGAACACATATCAGGTGGCCTGCTAAAGTTTGTAACTTTAAGAAATAAAGGTCAATCAACTCCAAAGTTTCAAGGGTTAGTTGTAATCATAAAAGATGCTTATAAGCCAAAAATGAAAAGCTGGGACCGTTTTTGCCTGATTTGGACAGTGGGAACAGATTATAGCAGGTGGCCTGCTATAATTGGTCCCCCCCTTATAACTTTAAGAAATAAAGGTCAATCAACTCCAAAGTTTCAGGGGTTAGTTGTCATCATAAAAGATGCTTATAAGCCAAAAATGAAAAAGCTGGGACCTTTTTTGCCTGATTTGGACAGTGGGAACAGATTATAGCAGGTGGCCTGCTATAATTTGTTCCCCCCTTATAACTTTAAGAAATAAAGGTCAATCACATCCAAAGTTTCAGGAATTAATTGTCATCATAAAATATGCTTATAAACCAAAAATGAAAAAGCTGTGACCTTTTTTGCCTGATTTGGACAGTGGGAACAGATTATAGCAGGTGGCCTGCTATAATTTGTTCCCCCCTTATAACTTTAAGAAAGAAAGGTACATCACATCCAAAGTTTCAGGAATTAATTGTCACCATAAAATATGCTTATAAACTAAAAATGAAAAAGCTGGGACCTTTTTTGCCTGATTTATACAGTGGGAACAGATTATAGCAGGTGGCCTGCTATAATTTGTTTCCCCTTTGTAACTTTAAGAAATAAAGGACAATCAACTCCAAAGTTTCAGGGGTTAGTTTTCATCATAAAAGATGCTTATAAGCCAAAAATGAAAAAGCTGTGACCTTTTTTGCCTGATTTGGACAGTGGGAACAGATTATAGCAGGTGGCCTGCTATAATTTGTTTCCCCTTTGTAACTTTAAGAAATAATCGTCAATCAACTCCAAAGTTTCAGGGGTTAGCTGTCATCATAAAAGATGCTTATAAGCCAAAAATGAAAAAGCTGGGACCGTTTTTGCCTGATTTGGACAGTGGGAACAGATTATAGCAGGTGGCCTGCTATAGTTGGTTCCCCCATTGTAACTTTAAGAAATAAAGGTCAATCGCATCCAAAGTTTCAGGAATTAATTGTCATCATAAAAGATGCTTATAAACCAAAAATGAAAAAGCTGGGACTTTTTTTGCCTGATTTGGACAGTGGGAACAGATTATAGCAGGTGGCATGCTATAATTGGTTCCCCCTTATAACTTTAAGAAATAAAGGTCAATCATATCCAAAGTTTCAGGAATTAATTGTCATCATAAAAGATACTTATAAACCAAAAATGAAAAAGCTGGGACATTTCTTGCCTGATTTAGACAGTGGGAACACATCATATCAGGTGGCCTACTATAGTTTGTAACTTTATGAAATAAAGGTCAATCAACTCCAAAGTTTCAGGAGTTAGTTATCATCATAAAAGATAATTATAAGCCAAAAATGAAAAAGCTGGGACCGTTTTTGCCTGATTTGGACAGTGGGAACATATTATAGCAGGTGGCCTGCTATAATTGGTTCCCCCCTTATAACTTTAAGGAATAAAGGTCAATCACATCCAAAGTTTCAGGAATTAATTTTCATCATAAAAGATACTTATAAACCAAAAATGAAAAAGCTGGGACCTTTTTTGCCTGATTTAGACAGTGGGAACATATTATAGCAGGTGGCCTGCTATAATTTGTTTCCCCTTTGTAACTTTAAGAAATAAAGGTCAATAAACTCCAAAGTTTCAGGGGTTAGTTGTCATCATAAAAGATGCTTATAAGCCAAAAATGAAAAAGCTGGGACCTTTTTTGCCTGATTTGGACAGTGGGAACAGATTATAGCAGGTGGCCTGCTATAATTTGTTCCCCCCTTATAACTTTAAGAAATAAAGGTCAATCACATCCAAAGTTTCAGGAATTAATTGTCATCATAAAATATGATCATAAACCAAAAATGAAAAAGCTGGGACCTTTTTTGCCTGAATTACACAGTTGGAACAGATTATAGCAGGTGGCCTGCTATAATTTGTTTCCCCTTTGTAACTTTAAGAAATAAAGGTCAATCAACTCCAAAGTTTCAGGGGTTAGTTGTCATCATAAAAGATGCTTATAAGCCAAAAATGAAAAAGCTGTGACCTTTTTTGCCTGATTTGGACAGTGGGAACAGATTATAGCAGGTGGCCTGCTATAATTTGTTTCCCCTTTGTAACTTTAAGAAATAAAGGTCAATCAACTCCAAAGTTTCAGGGGTTAGTTGTCATCATAAAAGATGCTTATAAGCCAAAAATGAAAAAGCTGGGACCTTTTTTGCCTGAATTACACAGTTGGAACAGATTATAGCAGGTGGCCTGCTATAATTTGTTTCCCCTTTGTAACTTTAAGAAATAAAGGTCAATCAACTCCAAAGTTTCAGGGGTTAGTTGTCATCATAAAAGATGCTTATAAGCCAAAAATGAAAAAGCTGTGACCTTTTTTGCCTGATTTGGACAGTGGGAACAGATTATAGCAGGTGGCCTGCTATAATTTGTTTCCCCTTTGTAACTTTAAGAAATAAAGGTCAATCAACTCCAAAGTTTCAGGGGTTAGTTGTCATCATAAAAGATGCTTATAAGCCAAAAATGAAAAAGCTGGGACCGTTTTTGCCTGATTTGGACAGTGGGAACATATTATAGCAGGTGGCCTGCTATAATTGGTTCCCCCCTTATAACTTTAAGGAATAAAGGTCAATCACATCCAAAGTTTCAGGAATTAATTGTCATCATAAAAGATACTTATAAACCAAAAATGAAAAAGCTGGGACCTTTTTTGCCTGATTTAGACAGTGGGAACATATTATAGCAGGTGGCCTGCTATAATTTGTTTCCCCTTTGTAACTTTAAGAAATAAAGGTCAATCAACTCCAAAGTTTCAGGGGTTAGTTGTCATCATAAAAGATGCTTATAAGCCAAAAATGAAAAAGCTGTGACCTTTTTTGCCTGATTTGGACAGTGGGAACAGATTATAGCAGGTGGCCTGCTATAATTTGTTTCCACTTTGTAACTTTAAGAAATAAAGGTCAATTGACTCCAAAGTTTCAGGGTCTAGTTGTCATCATAAAAGATGCTTATAAGCCAAAAATGAAAAAGCTGGGACCGTTTTTGCCTGATTTGGACAGTGGGAACAGATTATAGCAGGTGGCCTGCTATAATTTGTTTCCCCTTTGTAACTTTAAGAAATAAAGGTCAATTAACTCCAAAGTTTCAGGGGTTAGTTGTCATCATAAAAGATGCTTGTAAGCCAAAAATGAAAAAGCTGTGACCTTTTTTGCCTGATTTGGACAGTGGGAACAGATTATAGCAGGTGGCCTTCTATAATTTGTTTCCCCTTTGTAACTTTAAGAAATAAAGGTCAATCAACTCCAAAGTTTCAGGGTCTAGTTGTCATCATAAAAGATGCTTATAAGCCAAAAATGAAAAAGCTGGGACCGTTTTTGCCTGATTTGGACAGTGGGAACAGATTATAGCAGGTGGCCTGCTATAATTTGTTCCCCCATTTATAACTTTAAGGAATAAAGGTCAATCACATCCAAAGTTTCAGGAATTAATTTTCATCATAAAAGATACTTATAAACCAAAAATGAAAAAGCTGGGACCTTTTTTGCCTGAATTGGACAGTGGGAACAGATTATAGCAGGTGGCCTGCTATAGTTGGTTCCCCCATTGTAACTTTAAGAAATAAAGGTCAATCACATCCAAAGTTTCAGGAATTAATTGTCATCATAAAAGATGCTTATAAACCAAAAATGAAAAAGCTGGGACCTTTTTTGCCTGATTTGGACAGTGGGAACAGATTATAGCAGGTGGCATGCTATAATTGGTTCCCCCCTTATAACTTTAAGAAATAAAGGTCAATCAACTCCAAAGTTTCAGGAATTAATTGTCATCATAAAAGATACTTATAAACCAAAAATGAAAAAGCTGGGACATTTTTTGCCTGATTTAGACAGTGGGAACACATATCAGGTGGCCTGCTAAAGTTTGTAACTTTAAGAAATAAAGGTCAATCAACTCCAAAGTTTCAAGGGTTAGTTGTAATCATAAAAGATGCTTATAAGCCAAAAATGAAAAGCTGGGACCGTTTTTGCCTGATTTGGACAGTGGGAACAGATTATAGCAGGTGGCCTGCTATAATTGGTCCCCCCCTTATAACTTTAAGAAATAAAGGTCAATCAACTCCAAAGTTTCAGGGGTTAGTTGTCATCATAAAAGATGCTTATAAGCCAAAAATGAAAAAGCTGGGACCTTTTTTGCCTGATTTGGACAGTGGGAACAGATTATAGCAGGTGGCCTGCTATAATTTGTTCCCCCCTTATAACTTTAAGAAATAAAGGTCAATCACATCCAAAGTTTCAGGAATTAATTGTCATCATAAAATATGCTTATAAACCAAAAATGAAAAAGCTGTGACCTTTTTTGCCTGATTTGGACAGTGGGAACAGATTATAGCAGGTGGCCTGCTATAATTTGTTCCCCCCTTATAACTTTAAGAAAGAAAGGTACATCACATCCAAAGTTTCAGGAATTAATTGTCACCATAAAATATGCTTATAAACTAAAAATGAAAAAGCTGGGACCTTTTTTGCCTGATTTATACAGTGGGAACAGATTATAGCAGGTGGCCTGCTATAATTTGTTTCCCCTTTGTAACTTTAAGAAATAAAGGACAATCAACTCCAAAGTTTCAGGGGTTAGTTTTCATCATAAAAGATGCTTATAAGCCAAAAATGAAAAAGCTGTGACCTTTTTTGCCTGATTTGGACAGTGGGAACAGATTATAGCAGGTGGCCTGCTATAATTTGTTTCCCCTTTGTAACTTTAAGAAATAATCGTCAATCAACTCCAAAGTTTCAGGGGTTAGCTGTCATCATAAAAGATGCTTATAAGCCAAAAATGAAAAAGCTGGGACCGTTTTTGCCTGATTTGGACAGTGGGAACAGATTATAGCAGGTGGCCTGCTATAGTTGGTTCCCCCATTGTAACTTTAAGAAATAAAGGTCAATCACATCCAAAGTTTCAGGAATTAATTGTCATCATAAAAGATGCTTATAAACCAAAAATGAAAAAGCTGGGACTTTTTTTGCCTGATTTGGACAGTGGGAACAGATTATAGCAGGTGGCATGCTATAATTGGTTCCCCCTTATAACTTTAAGAAATAAAGGTCAATCATATCCAAAGTTTCAGGAATTAATTGTCATCATAAAAGATACTTATAAACCAAAAATGAAAAAGCTGGGACATTTCTTGCCTGATTTAGACAGTGGGAACACATCATATCAGGTGGCCTACTATAGTTTGTAACTTTATGAAATAAAGGTCAATCAACTCCAAAGTTTCAGGAGTTAGTTATCATCATAAAAGATAATTATAAGCCAAAAATGAAAAAGCTGGGACCGTTTTTGCCTGATTTGGACAGTGGGAACATATTATAGCAGGTGGCCTGCTATAATTGGTTCCCCCCTTATAACTTTAAGGAATAAAGGTCAATCACATCCAAAGTTTCAGGAATTAATTTTCATCATAAAAGATACTTATAAACCAAAAATGAAAAAGCTGGGACCTTTTTTGCCTGATTTAGACAGTGGGAACATATTATAGCAGGTGGCCTGCTATAATTTGTTTCCCCTTTGTAACTTTAAGAAATAAAGGTCAATAAACTCCAAAGTTTCAGGGGTTAGTTGTCATCATAAAAGATGCTTATAAGCCAAAAATGAAAAAGCTGGGACCTTTTTTGCCTGATTTGGACAGTGGGAACAGATTATAGCAGGTGGCCTGCTATAATTTGTTCCCCCCTTATAACTTTAAGAAATAAAGGTCAATCACATCCAAAGTTTCAGGAATTAATTGTCATCATAAAATATGATCATAAACCAAAAATGAAAAAGCTGGGACCTTTTTTGCCTGAATTACACAGTTGGAACAGATTATAGCAGGTGGCCTGCTATAATTTGTTTCCCCTTTGTAACTTTAAGAAATAAAGGTCAATCAACTCCAAAGTTTCAGGGGTTAGTTGTCATCATAAAAAATGCTTATAAGCCAAAAATGAAAAAGCTGTGACCTTTTTTGCCTGATTTGGACAGTGGGAACAGATTATAGCAGGTGGCCTGCTATAATTTGTTTCCCCTTTGTAACTTTAAGAAATAAAGGTCAATCAACTCCAAAGTTTCAGGGGTTAGTTGTCATCATAAAAGATGCTTATAAGCCAAAAATGAAAAAGCTGGGACCTTTTTTGCCTGAATTACACAGTTGGAACAGATTATAGCAGGTGGCCTGCTATAATTTGTTTCCCCTTTGTAACTTTAAGAAATAAAGGTCAATCAACTCCAAAGTTTCAGGGGTTAGTTGTCATCATAAAAGATGCTTATAAGCCAAAAATGAAAAAGCTGTGACCTTTTTTGCCTGATTTGGACAGTGGGAACAGATTATAGCAGGTGGCCTGCTATAATTTGTTTCCCCTTTGTAACTTTAAGAAATAAAGGTCAATCAACTCCAAAGTTTCAGGGGTTAGTTGTCATCATAAAAGATGCTTATAAGCCAAAAATGAAAAAGCTGTGACCTTTTTTGCCTGATTTGGACAGTGGGAACAGATTATAGCAGGTGGCCTGCTATAATTTGTTTCCACTTTGTAACTTTAAGAAATAAAGGTCAATTGACTCCAAAGTTTCAGGGTCTAGTTGTCATCATAAAAGATGCTTATAAGCCAAAAATGAAAAAGCTGGGACCGTTTTTGCCTGATTTGGACAGTGGGAACAGATTATAGCAGGTGGCCTGCTATAATTTGTTTCCCCTTTGTAACTTTAAGAAATAAAGGTCAATCAACTCCAAAGTTTCAGGGGTTAGTTGTCATCATAAAAGATGCTTGTAAGCCAAAAATGAAAAAGCTGTGACCTTTTTTGCCTGATTTGGACAGTGGGAACAGATTATAGCAGGTGGCCTTCTATAATTTGTTTCCCCTTTGTAACTTTAAGAAATAAAGGTCAATCAACTCCAAAGTTTCAGGGTCTAGTTGTCATCATAAAAGATGCTTATAAGCCAAAAATGAAAAAGCTGGGACCGTTTTTGCCTGATTTGGACAGTGGGAACAGATTATAGCAGGTGGCATGCTATAATTGGTCCCCCCCTTATAACTTTAAGAAATAAAGGTCAATCAACTCCAAAGTTTCAGGGGTTAGTTGTCATCATAAAAGATGCTTATAAGCCAAAAATGAAAAAGCTGGGACCTTTTTTGCCTGATTTGGACAGTGGGAACAGATTATAGCAGGTGGCCTGCTATAATTTGTTCCCCCCTTATAACTTTAAGAAATAAAGGTCAATCACATCCAAAGTTTCAGGAATTAATTGTCATCATAAAATATGCTTATAAACCATAAATGAAAAAGCTGTGACCTTTTTTGCCTGATTTGGACAGTGGGAACAGATTATAGCAGGTGGCCTGCTATAATTTGTTCCCCCCTTATAACTTTAAGAAAGAAAGGTACATCACATCCAAAGTTTCAGGAATTAATTGTCACCATAAAAGATGCTTATAAACTAAAAATGAAAAAGCTGGGACCTTTTTTGCCTGATTTACACAGTGGGAACAGATTATAGCAGGTGGCCTGCTATAATTTGTTTCCCCTTTGTAACTTTAAGAAATAAAGGACAATCAACTCCAAAGTTTCAGGGGTTAGTTTTCATCATAAAAGATGCTTATAAGCCAAAAATGAAAAAGCTGTGACCTTTTTTGCCT
>JARPUW010000946.1:0-15000 GCA_030533445.1 Cyprinodon diabolis
ATTGTCACCAGCTTATAAACCAAAAATGAAAAAGCTGGGACCTTTTTTGTCTGATTTAGACAGGGGAACAGATTATAGCAGGTGGCCTGCTAAAGTTGGTTCCACCCTTGTAACTTTAAGAAATAAAGTTCAATCAACTCCAAAGTTTCAGGAATTAATTTTCATCATAAAAGATGCTTATAAGCCAAAAATGAAAAAGCTGGGACTTTTTTTTGTCTGATTTAGACAGGGGAACAGATTTTAGCAGGTGGCCTGCTATAGTTGGTTCCCCCCTTGTAAATTTAAGAAATAAAGTTCAATCAACTCCAAAGTTTCAGGGGTTAGTTGTCATCATAAAAGATGCTTATGAGCCATAAATGAAAAAGCTGGGACCTTTTTTGTCTTATTTAGACAGGGGAACAGATTATAGCAGGTGGCCTGCTAAAGTTGGTTCCCCCCTTATAACTTTAAGAAATAAAGTTCAATCACATCCAAAGTTTCAGGAATTAATTGTCATCATAAAAGATGCTTATAAACCAAAAATGAAAAAGCTGGGACTTTTTTTGTCTGATTTAGACAGGGTGAACAGATTATAGCAGGTGGCCTGCTATAATTGGTCCCCCTTGTAACTCTAAGAAATAAAGGTCAATCACATCAAAGTTTCAGGAATTAATTGTCATCATAAAAGATGCTTATGAGCAAAAAATGAAAAAGCTGGGACCTTTTTTGTCTGATTTAGACAGTGGGAACAGATTACAGCAGGTGGCCTGCTATAATTTGTTTCCCCTTTGTAACTTTAAGAAATAAAGGTCAATCAACTCCAAAGTTTCAGGGGTTAGTTGTCATCATAAAAGATGCTTATAAGCCAAAAATGAAAAAGCTGGGACCTTTTTTGCCTGATTTGGACAGATGGACCAGATTATAGCAGGTGGCCTGCTATAATTGGTTCCCCCCTTATAACTTAAAGAAATAAAGTTCAATCATATCCAAAGTTTCAGGAATTAATTGTTATCATAAAAGATACTTATAAACCAAAAATGAAAAAGCTGGGACATTTATTGTCTGATTTAGACAGGGGGAACAGATTATAGCAGGTGGCCTGCTATAATTGGTCCCCCTTGTAACTCTAAGAAATAAAGGTCAATCACATCCAAAGTTTCAGGGGCTAGTTGTCATCATAAAAGATGCTTATAAGCCAAAAAAGAAAAAGCTGGGACCTTTTTTGTCTGATTTAGACAGTGGGAACAGATTATAGCAGGTGGCCTGCTATAGTTGGTTCCCCCCTTGTAAATTTAAGAAATAAAGGTCAATCACATCCAAAGTTTCAGGAATTAATTGTCATCATAAAAGATGCTTATAAGCCAAAAATGAAAAAGCTGGGACCTTTTTTGCCTGATTTAGACAGTGGGAACAGCTTATAGCAGGTGGCCTGCTATAGTTGGTTCCCCCCTTGTAACTTTAAGAAATAAAGGTCAATCACATCCAAAGTTTCAGGAATTAATTGTCATCATAAAAGATGCTTATAAACCAAAAATGAAAAAGCTGGGACCTTTTTTGTCTGATTTAGACAGGGGGAACAGATTATAGCAGGTGGCCTGCTATAATTTGTTCCCCCCTTGTAACTTTAAGAAATAAAGGTCAATCACATCCAACGTTTCAGGGGTTAGTTGTCATCATAAAAGATGGTTATAAGCCAAAAATGAAAAAGCTGGGACCTTTTTTGCCTGATTTAGACAGGGGAACAGATTATAGCAGGTGGCCTGCTATAGTGTGTTCCCCCCTTGTAAGTTCAAGAAAAAAGGTCAATCACATCCAAAGTTTCAGGGGCTAGTTGTCATCATAAAAGATGCTTATAAGCCAAAAATGAAAAAGCTGGGACCTTTTTTGTCTTATTTAGACAGGGGGAACAGATTATAGCAAATGGCCTGCTATAATTTGTTTCCCCTTTGTAACTTTAAGAAATAAACGTCAATCAACTCCAAAGTTTCAGGGGTTAGTTGTCATCATAAAAGATGCTTATAAGCCAAAAATGAAAAAGCTGGGACCGTTTTTGCCTGATTTGGACAGTGGGAACTGATTATAGCAGGTGGCCTGTTATAATTATTTCCCCCCTTATAACTTTAAGGAATAAAGGTTAATCACATCCAAAGTTTCAGGAATTAATTGTCATCATAAAAGATACTTATAAACCAAAAATGAAAAAGCTGGGACCTTTTTTGCCTGATTTAGACAGTGGGAACAGATTATAGTAGGTGGCCTGCTAAAGTTGGTTCCCCCCTTGTAACTTTAAGAAATAAAGTTCAATCAACTCCAAAGTTTCAGGGGTTAGTTGTCATCATAAAAGATGCTTATGAGCCATAAATGAAAAAGCTGGGACCTTTTTTGTCTGATTTAGACAGGGGAACAGATTATAGTAGGTGGCCTGCTAAAGTTGGTTCCCCCCTTGTAACTTTAAGAAATAAAGTTCAATCACATCCAAAGTTTCAGGAAATAATTGTCATCATAAAAGATGCTTATAAGCCAAAAATGAAAAAGCTGGGACCTTTTTTTGTCTGATTTAGACAGGGGGAACAGATTATAGCAGGTGGCCTGCTATAATTTGTTCCCCCCTTATAACTTTAAGAAATAAATTTCAATCATATCCAAAGTTTCAGGAATTAATTGTCATCATAAAAGATACTTATAAACCAAAAATGAAAAAGCTGGGACCTTTTTTGTCTGATTTAGACAGTGGGAACATATTATAGCAGGTGGCCTGCTATAGTTGGTTCCTCCATTGTAACATTAAGAAATAAAGGTTAATCACATCCAAAGTTTCAGGAATTAATTGTAATCATAAAAGATACTTATAAACCAAAAATGAAAAAGCTGGGACCTTTTTTGTCTGATTTAGACAGTGGGAACATATTATAGCAGGTGGCCTGCTATAGTTGGTTCCTCCATTGTAACATTAAGAAATAAAGGTTAATCACATCCAAAGTCTCAGGAATTAATTGTCATCATAAAAGATGCTTATGAGCCAAAAATGAAAAACCTGGGACCTTTTTTGTCTGATTTAAACAGGGGAACAGATTATAGCAGGTAGACTGCTATAATTTGTTCCCCCTTTGTAACTTTAAGAAATAAAGTTCAATCAACTCCAAAGTGTCAGGGGTTAGTTGTCATCATAAAAGATGCTTATGAGCCATAAATGAAAAAGCTGGGACCTTTTTTGTCTGATTTAAACAGGGGAACAGATTATAGCAGGTGGCCTGCTATAATTTGTTCCCCATTGTAACTTTAAGAAATAAAGGTCAATGACATCCAAAGTTTCAGGAATTAATTGTCACCATAAAAGATGCTTATAAACCAAAAATGAAAAAGCTGGGACCTTTTTTGTCTGATTTAGACAGGGGAACAGATTATTGCAGGTAGACTGCAATAATTTGTTCCCCCTTTGTAACTTTAAGAAATAAAGTTCAATCAACTCCAAAGTTTCAGGAATTAATTTTCATCATAAAAGATGCTTATAAGCCAAAAATGAAAAAGCTGGGACTTTTTTTTTGTCTGATTTAGACAGGGGAACAGATTTTAGCAGGTGGCCTGCTATAGTTGGTTCCCCCCTTGTAAATTTAAGAAATAAAGGTCAATCACATCCAAAGCTTCAGGAATTAATTGTCATCATAAAAGATGCTTATAAACCAAAAATGAAAAAGCTGGGACCTTTTTTGTCTGATTTAGACAGGGGGAACAGGTGGCCTTCTATAATTGGTCCCCCTTGTAACTCTAAGAAATAAAGGTCAATCAACTCCAAAGTTTCAGGGGTTAGTTGTCATCATAAAAGATGCTTATGAGCCATAAATGAAAAAGCTTTGACCTTTTTTTGTCTGATTTAGACAGGGGAACAGATTATAGCAGGTGGCCTGCTAAAGTTGGTTCCCCCCTTGTAACTTTAGGAAATAAAGTTCAATCATATCCAAAGTTTCAGGAATTAATTGTCATCATAAAAGATACTTATAAACCAAAAATGAAAAAGCTGGGACCTTTTTTGTCTGATTTAGACAGGGGGAACAGATTATAGCAGGTGGCCTTCTATAATTGGTCCCCCTTGTAACTCTAAGAAATAAAGGTCAATCACATCCAAAGTTTCAGGGGCTAGTTGTCATCATAAAAGATGCTTATAAGCCAAAAATGAAAAGCTGGGACCCTTTTTGTCTGATTTAGACAGTGGGAACAGATTATAGCAGGTGGCCTGCTATAGTTGGTTCCCCCCTTGTAAATTTAAGAAATAAAGGTCAATCACATCCAAAGTTTCAGGAAATAATTGTCATCATAAAAGATGCTTATGAGCCAAAAATGAAAAAACCTGGGACCTTTTTTGTCTGATTTAAACAGGGGAACAGATTATAGCAGGTGGCCTGCTATAATTTGTTCCCCCCTTGTAACTTTAAGAAATAAAGTTCAATGAACTCCAAAGTGTCAGGGGTTAGTTGTCATCATAAAAGATGCTTATAAACCAAAAATGAAAAAGCTGGGACCTTTTTTGTCTGATTTAGACAGGGGAACAGATTATAGCAGGTGGCCTGCTAAAGTTGGTTCCACCCTTGTAACTTTAAGAAATAAAGTTCAATCAACTCCAAAGTTTCAGGAATTAATTTTCATCATAAAAGATGCTTATAAGCCAAAAATGAAAAAGCTGGGACTTTTTTTTGTCTGATTTAGACAGGGGAACAGATTTTAGCAGGTGGCCTGCTATAGTTGGTTCCCCCCTTGTAAATTTAAGAAATAAAGGTCAATCACATCCAAAGCTTCAGGAATTAATTGTCATCATAAAATATGCTTATGAGCCAAAAATGAAAAACCTGGGACCTTTTTTGTCTGATTTAAACAGGGGAACAAATTATAGCAGGTAGACTGCTATAATTTGTTCCCCCCTTGTAACTTTAAGAAATAAAGTTCAATCAACTCCAAAGTTTCAGGGGTTAGTTGTCATCATAAAAGATGCTTATGAGCCATAAATGAAAAAGCTGGGACCTTTTTTGTCTTATTTAGACAGGGGAACAGATTATAGCAGGTGGCCTGCTAAAGTTGGTTCCCCCCTTATAACTTTAAGAAATAAAGTTCAATCACATCCAAAGTTTCAGGAATTAATTGTCATCATAAAAGATGCTTATAAACCAAAAATGAAAAAGCTGGGACTTTTTTTTGTCTGATTTAGACAGGGGGAACAGATTATAGCAGGTGGCCTGCTATAATTGGTCCCCCTTGTAACTCTAAGAAATAAAGGTCAATCACATCAAAGTTTCAGGAATTAATTGTCATCATAAAAGATGCTTATGAGCAAAAAATGAAAAAGCTGGGACCTTTTTTGTCTGATTTAGACAGTGGGAACAGATTACAGCTGGTGGCCTGCTATAATTTGTTTCCCCTTTGTAACTTTAAGAAATAAAGGTCAATCAACTCCAAAGTTTCAGGGGTTAGTTGTCATCATAAAAGATGCTTATAAGCCAAAAATGAAAAAGCTGTGACCTTTTTTGCCTGATTTGGACAGTGGGAACAGATTATAGTAGGTGGCCTGCTATAATTTGTTCCCCCCTTATAACTTTAAGAAATAAAGGTCAATCACATCCAAAGTTTCAGGAATTAATTGTCACCATAAAAGATGCTTATAAACCAAAAATGAAAAAGCTGGGACCTTTTTTGCCTGATTTGGACAGATGGACCAGATTATAGCAGGTGGCCTGCTATAATTGGTTCCCCCCTTATAACTTAAAGAAATAAAGTTCAATCATATCCAAAGTTTCAGGAATTAATTGTTATCATAAAAGATACTTATAAACCAAAAATGAAAAAGCTGGGACATTTATTGTCTGATTTAGACAGGGGGAACAGATTATAGCAGGTGGCCTGCTATAATTGGTCCCCCTTGTAACTCTAAGAAATAAAGGTCAATCACATCCAAAGTTTCAGGGGCTAGTTGTCATCATAAAAGATGCTTATAAGCCAAAAAAGAAAAAGCTGGGACCTTTTTTGTCTGATTTAGACAGTGGGAACAGATTATAGCAGGTGGCCTGCTATAGTTGGTTCCCCCCTTGTAAATTTAAGAAATAAAGGTCAATCACATCCAAAGTTTCAGGAATTAATTGTCATCATAAAAGATGCTTATGAGCCAAAAATGAAAAACCTGGGACCTTTTTTGTCTGATTTAAACAGGGGAACAGATTATAGCAGGTAGACTGCTATAATTTGTTCCCCCCTTGTAACTTTAAGAAATAAAGTTCAATCAACTCCAAAGTTTCAGGGGTTAGTTGTCATCATAAAAGATGCTTATGAGCCATAAATGAAAAAGCTGGGACCTTTTTTGTCTGATTTAGACAGTGGGAACAGATTATAGCAGGTGGCCTGCTAAAGTTGGTTCCCCCCTTGTAACTTTAGGAAATAAAGTTCAATCATATCCAAAGTTTCAGGAATTAATTGTCATCATAAAAGATACTTATAAACCAAAAATGAAAAAGCTGGGACCTTTTTTGTCTGATTTAGACAGGGGAACAGATTATAGCAGGTGGCCTGCTAAAGTTGGTTCCCCCTTGTAACTAATAAGAAATAAAGTTCAATCACATCCAAAGTTTCAGGAATTAATTGTCATCATAAAAGATGCTTATAAGCCAAAAATGAAAAAGCTGGGACCTTTTTTTGTCTGATTTAGACAGGGGGAACAGATTATAGCAGGTGGCCTGCTATAATTTGTTCCCCCCTTATAACTTTAAGAAATAAATTTCAATCATATCCAAAGTTTCAGGAATTAATTGTCATCATAAAAGATACTTATAAACCAAAAATGAAAAAGCTGGGACCTTTTTTGTCTGATTTAGACAGTGGGAACATATTATAGCAGGTGGCCTGCTATAGTTGGTTCCTCCATTGTAACATTAAGAAATAAAGGTTAATCACATCCAAAGTCTCAGGAATTAATTGTCATCATAAAAGATGCTTATGAGCCAAAAATGAAAAACCTGGGACCTTTTTTGTCTGATTTAAACAGGGGAACAGATTATAGCAGGTAGACTGCTATAATTTGTTCCCCCTTTGTAACTTTAAGAAATAAAGTTCAATCAACTCCAAAGTGTCAGGGGTTAGTTGTCATCATAAAAGATGCTTATGAGCCATAAATGAAAAAGCTGGGACCTTTTTTGTCTGATTTAAACAGGGGAACAGATTATAGCAGGTGGCCTGCTATAATTTGTTCCCCATTGTAACTTTAAGAAATAAAGGTCAATGACATCCAAAGTTTCAGGAATTAATTGTCACCAGCTTATAAACCAAAAATGAAAAAGCTGGGACCTTTTTTGTCTGATTTAGACAGGGGAACAGATTATAGCAGGTGGCCTGCTAAAGTTGGTTCCACCCTTGTAACTTTAAGAAATAAAGTTCAATCAACTCCAAAGTTTCAGGAATTAATTTTCATCATAAAAGATGCTTATAAGCCAAAAATGAAAAAGCTGGGACTTTTTTTTGTCTGATTTAGACAGGGGAACAGATTTTAGCAGGTGGCCTGCTATAGTTGGTTCCCCCCTTGTAAATTTAAGAAATAAAGTTCAATCAACTCCAAAGTTTCAGGGGTTAGTTGTCATCATAAAAGATGCTTATGAGCCATAAATGAAAAAGCTGGGACCTTTTTTGTCTTATTTAGACAGGGGAACAGATTATAGCAGGTGGCCTGCTAAAGTTGGTTCCCCCCTTATAACTTTAAGAAATAAAGTTCAATCACATCCAAAGTTTCAGGAATTAATTGTCATCATAAAAGATGCTTATAAACCAAAAATGAAAAAGCTGGGACTTTTTTTGTCTGATTTAGACAGGGGGAACAGATTATAGCAGGTGGCCTGCTATAATTGGTCCCCCTTGTAACTCTAAGAAATAAAGGTCAATCACATCAAAGTTTCAGGAATTAATTGTCATCATAAAAGATGCTTATGAGCAAAAAATGAAAAAGCTGGGACCTTTTTTGTCTGATTTAGACAGTGGGAACAGATTACAGCAGGTGGCCTGCTATAATTTGTTTCCCCTTTGTAACTTTAAGAAATAAAGGTCAATCAACTCCAAAGTTTCAGGGGTTAGTTGTCATCATAAAAGATGCTTATAAGCCAAAAATGAAAAAGCTGGGACCTTTTTTGCCTGATTTGGACAGATGGACCAGATTATAGCAGGTGGCCTGCTATAATTGGTTCCCCCCTTATAACTTAAAGAAATAAAGTTCAATCATATCCAAAGTTTCAGGAATTAATTGTTATCATAAAAGATACTTATAAACCAAAAATGAAAAAGCTGGGACATTTATTGTCTGATTTAGACAGGGGGAACAGATTATAGCAGGTGGCCTGCTATAATTGGTCCCCCTTGTAACTCTAAGAAATAAAGGTCAATCACATCCAAAGTTTCAGGGGCTAGTTGTCATCATAAAAGATGCTTATAAGCCAAAAAAGAAAAAGCTGGGACCTTTTTTGTCTGATTTAGACAGTGGGAACAGATTATAGCAGGTGGCCTGCTATAGTTGGTTCCCCCCTTGTAAATTTAAGAAATAAAGGTCAATCACATCCAAAGTTTCAGGAATTAATTGTCATCATAAAAGATGCTTATAAGCCAAAAATGAAAAAGCTGGGACCTTTTTTGCCTGATTTAGACAGTGGGAACAGCTTATAGCAGGTGGCCTGCTATAGTTGGTTCCCCCCTTGTAACTTTAAGAAATAAAGGTCAATCACATCCAAAGTTTCAGGAATTAATTGTCATCATAAAAGATGCTTATAAACCAAAAATGAAAAAGCTGGGACCTTTTTTGTCTGATTTAGACAGGGGGAACAGATTATAGCAGGTGGCCTGCTATAATTTGTTCCCCCCTTGTAACTTTAAGAAATAAAGGTCAATCACATCCAACGTTTCAGGGGTTAGTTGTCATCATAAAAGATGGTTATAAGCCAAAAATGAAAAAGCTGGGACCTTTTTTGCCTGATTTAGACAGGGGAACAGATTATAGCAGGTGGCCTGCTATAGTGTGTTCCCCCCTTGTAAGTTCAAGAAAAAAGGTCAATCACATCCAAAGTTTCAGGGGCTAGTTGTCATCATAAAAGATGCTTATAAGCCAAAAATGAAAAAGCTGGGACCTTTTTTGTCTTATTTAGACAGGGGGAACAGATTATAGCAAATGGCCTGCTATAATTTGTTTCCCCTTTGTAACTTTAAGAAATAAACGTCAATCAACTCCAAAGTTTCAGGGGTTAGTTGTCATCATAAAAGATGCTTATAAGCCAAAAATGAAAAAGCTGGGACCGTTTTTGCCTGATTTGGACAGTGGGAACTGATTATAGCAGGTGGCCTGTTATAATTATTTCCCCCCTTATAACTTTAAGGAATAAAGGTTAATCACATCCAAAGTTTCAGGAATTAATTGTCATCATAAAAGATACTTATAAACCAAAAATGAAAAAGCTGGGACCTTTTTTGCCTGATTTAGACAGTGGGAACAGATTATAGTAGGTGGCCTGCTAAAGTTGGTTCCCCCCTTGTAACTTTAAGAAATAAAGTTCAATCAACTCCAAAGTTTCAGGGGTTAGTTGTCATCATAAAAGATGCTTATGAGCCATAAATGAAAAAGCTGGGACCTTTTTTGTCTGATTTAGACAGGGGAACAGATTATAGTAGGTGGCCTGCTAAAGTTGGTTCCCCCCTTGTAACTTTAAGAAATAAAGTTCAATCACATCCAAAGTTTCAGGAAATAATTGTCATCATAAAAGATGCTTATAAGCCAAAAATGAAAAAGCTGGGACCTTTTTTTGTCTGATTTAGACAGGGGGAACAGATTATAGCAGGTGGCCTGCTATAATTTGTTCCCCCCTTATAACTTTAAGAAATAAATTTCAATCATATCCAAAGTTTCAGGAATTAATTGTCATCATAAAAGATACTTATAAACCAAAAATGAAAAAGCTGGGACCTTTTTTGTCTGATTTAGACAGTGGGAACATATTATAGCAGGTGGCCTGCTATAGTTGGTTCCTCCATTGTAACATTAAGAAATAAAGGTTAATCACATCCAAAGTTTCAGGAATTAATTGTAATCATAAAAGATACTTATAAACCAAAAATGAAAAAGCTGGGACCTTTTTTGTCTGATTTAGACAGTGGGAACATATTATAGCAGGTGGCCTGCTATAGTTGGTTCCTCCATTGTAACATTAAGAAATAAAGGTTAATCACATCCAAAGTCTCAGGAATTAATTGTCATCATAAAAGATGCTTATGAGCCAAAAATGAAAAACCTGGGACCTTTTTTGTCTGATTTAAACAGGGGAACAGATTATAGCAGGTAGACTGCTATAATTTGTTCCCCCTTTGTAACTTTAAGAAATAAAGTTCAATCAACTCCAAAGTGTCAGGGGTTAGTTGTCATCATAAAAGATGCTTATGAGCCATAAATGAAAAAGCTGGGACCTTTTTTGTCTGATTTAAACAGGGGAACAGATTATAGCAGGTGGCCTGCTATAATTTGTTCCCCATTGTAACTTTAAGAAATAAAGGTCAATGACATCCAAAGTTTCAGGAATTAATTGTCACCATAAAAGATGCTTATAAACCAAAAATGAAAAAGCTGGGACCTTTTTTGTCTGATTTAGACAGGGGAACAGATTATTGCAGGTAGACTGCAATAATTTGTTCCCCCTTTGTAACTTTAAGAAATAAAGTTCAATCAACTCCAAAGTTTCAGGAATTAATTTTCATCATAAAAGATGCTTATAAGCCAAAAATGAAAAAGCTGGGACTTTTTTTTGTCTGATTTAGACAGGGGAACAGATTTTAGCAGGTGGCCTGCTATAGTTGGTTCCCCCCTTGTAAATTTAAGAAATAAAGGTCAATCACATCCAAAGCTTCAGGAATTAATTGTCATCATAAAAGATGCTTATAAACCAAAAATGAAAAAGCTGGGACCTTTTTTGTCTGATTTAGACAGGGGGAACAGGTGGCCTTCTATAATTGGTCCCCCTTGTAACTCTAAGAAATAAAGGTCAATCAACTCCAAAGTTTCAGGGGTTAGTTGTCATCATAAAAGATGCTTATGAGCCATAAATGAAAAAGCTTTGACCTTTTTTGTCTGATTTAGACAGGGGAACAGATTATAGCAGGTGGCCTGCTAAAGTTGGTTCCCCCCTTGTAACTTTAGGAAATAAAGTTCAATCATATCCAAAGTTTCAGGAATTAATTGTCATCATAAAAGATACTTATAAACCAAAAATGAAAAAGCTGGGACCTTTTTTGTCTGATTTAGACAGGGGGAACAGATTATAGCAGGTGGCCTTCTATAATTGGTCCCCCTTGTAACTCTAAGAAATAAAGGTCAATCACATCCAAAGTTTCAGGGGCTAGTTGTCATCATAAAAGATGCTTATAAGCCAAAAATGAAAAGCTGGGACCCTTTTTGTCTGATTTAGACAGTGGGAACAGATTATAGCAGGTGGCCTGCTATAGTTGGTTCCCCCCTTGTAAATTTAAGAAATAAAGGTCAATCACATCCAAAGTTTCAGGAAATAATTGTCATCATAAAAGATGCTTATGAGCCAAAAATGAAAAAACCTGGGACCTTTTTTGTCTGATTTAAACAGGGGAACAGATTATAGCAGGTGGCCTGCTATAATTTGTTCCCCCCTTGTAACTTTAAGAAATAAAGTTCAATGAACTCCAAAGTGTCAGGGGTTAGTTGTCATCATAAAAGATGCTTATAAACCAAAAATGAAAAAGCTGGGACCTTTTTTGTCTGATTTAGACAGGGGAACAGATTATAGCAGGTGGCCTGCTAAAGTTGGTTCCACCCTTGTAACTTTAAGAAATAAAGTTCAATCAACTCCAAAGTTTCAGGAATTAATTTTCATCATAAAAGATGCTTATAAGCCAAAAATGAAAAAGCTGGGACTTTTTTTTTGTCTGATTTAGACAGGGGAACAGATTTTAGCAGGTGGCCTGCTATAGTTGGTTCCCCCCTTGTAAATTTAAGAAATAAAGGTCAATCACATCCAAAGCTTCAGGAATTAATTGTCATCATAAAATATGCTTATGAGCCAAAAATGAAAAACCTGGGACCTTTTTTGTCTGATTTAAACAGGGGAACAAATTATAGCAGGTAGACTGCTATAATTTGTTCCCCCCTTGTAACTTTAAGAAATAAAGTTCAATCAACTCCAAAGTTTCAGGGGTTAGTTGTCATCATAAAAGATGCTTATGAGCCATAAATGAAAAAGCTGGGACCTTTTTTGTCTTATTTAGACAGGGGAACAGATTATAGCAGGTGGCCTGCTAAAGTTGGTTCCCCCCTTATAACTTTAAGAAATAAAGTTCAATCACATCCAAAGTTTCAGGAATTAATTGTCATCATAAAAGATGCTTATAAACCAAAAATGAAAAAGCTGGGACTTTTTTTTGTCTGATTTAGACAGGGGGAACAGATTATAGCAGGTGGCCTGCTATAATTGGTCCCCCTTGTAACTCTAAGAAATAAAGGTCAATCACATCAAAGTTTCAGGAATTAATTGTCATCATAAAAGATGCTTATGAGCAAAAAATGAAAAAGCTGGGACCTTTTTTGTCTGATTTAGACAGTGGGAACAGATTACAGCTGGTGGCCTGCTATAATTTGTTTCCCCTTTGTAACTTTAAGAAATAAAGGTCAATCAACTCCAAAGTTTCAGGGGTTAGTTGTCATCATAAAAGATGCTTATAAGCCAAAAATGAAAAAGCTGTGACCTTTTTTGCCTGATTTGGACAGTGGGAACAGATTATAGTAGGTGGCCTGCTATAATTTGTTCCCCCCTTATAACTTTAAGAAATAAAGGTCAATCACATCCAAAGTTTCAGGAATTAATTGTCACCATAAAAGATGCTTATAAACCAAAAATGAAAAAGCTGGGACCTTTTTTGCCTGATTTGGACAGATGGACCAGATTATAGCAGGTGGCCTGCTATAATTGGTTCCCCCCTTATAACTTAAAGAAATAAAGTTCAATCATATCCAAAGTTTCAGGAATTAATTGTTATCATAAAAGATACTTATAAACCAAAAATGAAAAAGCTGGGACATTTATTGTCTGATTTAGACAGGGGGAACAGATTATAGCAGGTGGCCTGCTATAATTGGTCCCCCTTGTAACTCTAAGAAATAAAGGTCAATCACATCCAAAGTTTCAGGGGCTAGTTGTCATCATAAAAGATGCTTATAAGCCAAAAAAGAAAAAGCTGGGACCTTTTTTGTCTGATTTAGACAGTGGGAACAGATTATAGCAGGTGGCCTGCTATAGTTGGTTCCCCCCTTGTAAATTTAAGAAATAAAGGTCAATCACATCCAAAGTTTCAGGAATTAATTGTCATCATAAAAGATGCTTATGAGCCAAAAATGAAAAACCTGGGACCTTTTTTGTCTGATTTAAACAGGGGAACAGATTATAGCAGGTAGACTGCTATAATTTGTTCCCCCCTTGTAACTTTAAGAAATAAAGTTCAATCAACTCCAAAGTTTCAGGGGTTAGTTGTCATCATAAAAGATGCTTATGAGCCATAAATGAAAAAGCTGGGACCTTTTTTGTCTGATTTAGACAGTGGGAACAGATTATAGCAGGTGGCCTGCTAAAGTTGGTTCCCCCCTTGTAACTTTAGGAAATAAAGTTCAATCATATCCAAAGTTTCAGGAATTAATTGTCATCATAAAAGATACTTATAAACCAAAAATGAAAAAGCTGGGACCTTTTTTGTCTGATTTAGACAGGGGAACAGATTATAGCAGGTGGCCTGCTAAAGTTGGTTCCCCCTTGTAACTAATAAGAAATAAAGTTCAATCACATCCAAAGTTTCAGGAATTAATTGTCATCATAAAAGATGCTTATAAACCAAAAATGAAAAAGCTGGGACCTTTTTTGTCTGATTTAGACAGGGGAACAGATTATAGCAGGTGGCCTGCTAAAGTTGGTTCCCCCCTTGTAACTTTAAGAAATAAAGTTCAATCACATCCAAAGTTTCAGGAATTAATTGTCATCATAAAAGATGCTTATGAGCCAAAAATGAAAAAGCTGGGACCTTTTTTGCCTGATTTAGACAGGGGAACAGATTATAGCAGGTGACCTAGACAGGGGGAAAAGATTATAGCAGGTGGCCTTCTATAATGGGTCCCCCTTGTAACTCTAAGAAATAAAGGTCAATCACATCCAAAGTTTCAGGGGTTAGTTGTCATCATAAAAGATGGTTATAAGCCAAAAATGAAAAAGCTGGGACCTTTTTTGCCTGATTTAGACAGGGGAACAGATTATAGCAGGTGGCCTGCTATAGTGTGTTCCCCCCTTGTAAGTTCAAGAAAAAAGGTCAATCACATCCAAAGTTTCAGGGGCTAGTTGTCATCATAAAAGATGCTTATAAGCCAAAAATGAAAAAGCTGGGACCTTTTTTGTCTTATTTAGACAAGGGGAACAGATTATAGCAAATGGCCTGCTATAATTTGTTTCCCCTTTGTAACTTTAAGAAATAAACGTCAATCAACTCCAAAGTTTCAGGGGTTAGTTGTCATCATAAAAGATGCTTATAAGCCAAAAATGAAAAAGCTGGGACCGTTTTTGCCTGATTTGGACAGTGGGAACTGATTATAGCAGGTGGCCTGTTATAATTATTTCCCCCCTTATAACTTTAAGTAATAAAGGTTAATCACATCCAAAGTTTCAGGAATTAATTGTCATCATAAAAGATACTTATAAACCAAAAATGAAAAAGCTGGGACCTTTTTTGCCTGATTTAGACAGTGGGAACAGATTATAGTAGGTGGCCTGCTAAAGTTGGTTCCCCCCTTGTAACTCTAAGAAATAAAGGTCAATCAACTCCAAAGTTTCAGGGGTTAGTTGTCATAATAAAAGATGCTTATACGCCAAAAATGAAAAAGCTGGGACCTTTTTGGCCTGATTTGGACAGTGGGAACAGATTATAGCAGGTGGCCTGCTATAATTGGTCCCCCTTGTAACTCTA
>JARPUW010000947.1:0-169000 GCA_030533445.1 Cyprinodon diabolis
CACATCCAAAGTTTCAGGAATTAATTGTCATCATAAAAGATGCTTATAAGCCAAAAATGAAAAAGCTGGGACCTTTTTTGTCTGATTTAGACAGGGGAACAGATTATAGCAGGTGGCCTGCTATAGTTGGTTCAACCCTTGTAAGTTTATGAAATAAAGGTCAATCACATCCAAAGTTTCAGGAATTAATTGTCATCATAAAAGATGCTTATGAACCAAAAATGATAAAGCTGGGACCTTTTTTGTCTGATATAGACAGGGGGAACAGATTATAGCAGGTGGCCTGCTATAATTTGTTCCCCCCTTGTAACTGTAAGAAATAAAGTTCAATCACATCCAACGTTTCAGGGTTTAGTTGTCATCATAAAAGATGCTTATAAGCCAAAAATGAAAAAGCTGGGACCTTTTTTGCCTGATTTAGACAGGGGAACAGATTATAGCAGGTGGCCTGCTATAGTGTGTTCCCCCCTTGTAAGTTCAAGAAAAAAGGTCAATCACATCCAAAGTTTCAGGAATTAATGGTCATCATAAAAGATGCTTATAAGCCAAAATTGAAAAAGCTGGGACCTTTTTTGACTGATTTAGACAGGGGGAACAGATTGTAGCAAATGGCCTGCTATAATTTGTTTCCCCTTTGTAACTTTAAGAAATAAACGTCAATCAACTCCAAAGTTTCAGGGGTTAGTTGTCATCATAAAAGATGCGTATAAGCCAAAAATGAAAAAGCTGGGACCGTTTTTGCCTGATTTGGACAGTGGGAGCTGATTATAGCAGGTGGCCTGTTATAATTATTTCCCCCCTTATAACTTTAAGGAATAAAGGTTAATCACATCCAAAGTTTCAGGAATTAATTGTCATCATAAAAGATACTTATAAACCAAAAATGAAAAAGCTGGGACCTTTTTTGCCTGATTTAGACAGTGTGAACAGATTATAGCAGGTGGCCTGCTATAGTTGGTTCCCCCATTGTAACTTTAAGAAATAAAGGTCAATCATATCCAAAGTTTAAGGAATTCATTATCATCATAAAAGATGCTTATAAGCCAAAAAATGAAAAAGCTGTGACCTTTTTTGCCTGATTTGGACAGTGGGAACAGATTATAGCAGGTGGCCTGCTATAGTTGGTTCCCCCATTGTAACTTTAAGAATTAAAGGTCAATGACATCCAAAGTTTCAGGAATTAATTGTCATCATAAAAGATGCTTATAAGCCAAAAATGAAAAAGCTGGGACCTTTTTTGTCTGATTTAGACAGGGGGAACAGATTATAGCAGGTGGCCTGCTATAATTTGTTCCCCCCTTATAACTTTAAGAAATAAATTTCAATCATATCCAAAGTTTCAGGAATTAATTGTCATCATAAAAGATACTTATAAACCAAAAATGAAAAAGCTGGGACCTTTTTTGTCTGATTTAGACAGGGGGAACAGATTATAGCAGGTGGCCTTCTATAATTGGTCCCCCTTGTAACTCTAAGAAATAAAGGTCAATCACATCCAAAGTTTCAGGGGGTAGTTGTCATCATAAAAGATGCTTATAAGCCAAAAAGGAAAAAGCTGGGACCTTTTTTGTCTGATTTAGACAGTGGGAACATATTATAGCAGGTGGCCTGCTATAGTTGGTTCCTCCATTGTAACATTAAGAAATAAAGGTTAATCACATCCAAAGTTTCAGGAATTAATTGTCATCATAAAAGATGCTTATGAGCCAAAAATGAAAAACCTGGGACCTTTTTTGTCTGATTTAAACAGGGGAACAGATTATAGCAGGTAGACTGCTATAATTTGTTCCCCCCTTGTAACTTTAAGAAATAAAGTTCAATCAACTCCAAAGTGTCAGGGGTTAGTTGTCATCATAAAATATGCTTATGAGCCATAAATGAAAAAGCTGGGACCTTTTTTGTCTGATTTAAACAGGGGAACAGATTATAGCAGGTGGCCTGCTATAATTTGTTCCCCATTGTAACTTTAAGAAATAAAGGTCAATGACATCCAAAGTTTCAGGAACTAATTGTCACCATAAAAGATGCTTATAAACCAAAAATGAAAAAGCTGGGACCTTTTTTGTCTGATTTAGACAGGGGAACAGATTATAGCAGGTGGCCTGCTAAAGTTGGTTCCACCCTTGTAACTTTAAGAAATAAAGTTCAATCAATTCCAAAGTTTCAGGAATTAATTTTCATCATAAAAGATGCTTATAAGCCAAAAATGAAAAAGCTGGGACTTTTTTTTTGTCTGATTTAGACAGGGGAACAGATTTTAGCAGGTGGCCTGCTATAGTTGGTTCCCCCCTTGTAAATTTAAGAAATAAAGGTCAATCACATCCAAAGCTTCAGGAATTAATTGTCATCATAAAATATGCTTATGAGCCAAAAATGAAAAAACCTGGGACCTTTTTTGTCTGATTTAAACAGGGGAACAGATTATAGCAGGTAGACTGCTATAATTTGTTCCCCCCTTGTAACTTTAAGAAATAAAGTTCAATCAACTCCAAAGTTTCAGGGGTTAGTTGTCATCATAAAAGATGCTTATGAGCCATAAATGAAAAAGCTGGGACCTTTTTTGTCTGATTTAGACAGGGGAACAGATTATAGCAGGTGGCCTGCTAAAGTTGGTTCCCCCCTTATAACTTTAAGAAATAAAGTTCAATCACATCCAAAGTTTCAGGAATTAATTGTCATCATAAAAGATGCTTATAAACCAAAAATGAAAAAGCTGGGACCTTTTTTGTCTGATTTAGACAGGGGGAACAGATTATAGCAGGTGGCCTGCTATAATTTGTTCCCCCTTATAACTTTAAGAAATAAATTTCAATCATATCCAAAGTTTCAGGAATTAATTTTCATCATAAAAGATACTTATAAACCAAAAATGAAAAAGCTGGGACCTTTTTTGTCTGATTTAGACAAGGGGAACAGATTATAGCAGGTGGCCTTCTATAATTGGTCCCCCTAGTAACTCTAAGAAATAAAGGTCAATCACATCCAAAGTTTCAGGAATTAATTGTCATCATAAAAGATGCTTATGAGCAAAAAATGAAAAAGCTGGGACCTTTTTTGTCTGATTTAGACAGTGGGAACAGATTATAGCAGGTGGCCTGCTATAATTTGTTTCCCCTTTGTAACTTTAAGAAATAAAGGTCAATCATCTCCAAAATTTCAGGGGTTAGTTGTCATCATAAAAGATGCTCATAAGCCAAAAATGAAAAAGCTGTGACCTTTTTTGCCTGATTTGGACAGCGGGAACAGATTATAGCAGGTGGCCTGCTATAATTGGTTCCCCCCTTGTAACTTTAAGAAATAAAGTTCAATCACTTCCAAAGTTTCAGGAATTAATTGTCATCATAAAAAATGCTTATAAACCAAAAATGAAAAAGCTGGGACCTTTTTTGTCTGATTTAGACAGGGGAACAGATTATAGCAGGTGGCATGCTAAAGTTGGTTCCCCCCTTGTAACTTTAAGAAATAAAGTTCAATCACATCCAAAGTTTCAGGAATTAATTGTCATCATAAAAGATGCTTATAAACCAAAAATGAAAAAGCTGGGACCTTTTTTGTCTGATTTAGACAGGGGAACAGATTATAGCAGATAGACTGCTATAATTTGTTCCCCCCTCGTAATTTTAAGAAATAAAGTTCAATCAACTCCAAAGTTTCAGGGGTTAGTTGTCATAATAAAAGATGCTTATAAGCCAAAAATGAAAAAGCTGGGACCTTTTTGGCCTGATTTGGACAGTGGGAACAGATTATAGCAGGTGGCCTGCTATAATTGGTCCCCCTTGTAACTCTAAGAAATAAAGGTCAATCACATCCAAAGTTTCAGGAATTAATTTTCATCATAAAAGATGCTTATGAGCCAAAAATTAAAAACCTGGGACCTTTTTTGTCTGATTTAGACAGGGGAACAGATTTTAGCAGGTGGCCTGCTATAGTTGGGTCCCCCTTGTAAATTTAAAACATAAAGGTCAATCACATCCAAAGTTTCAGTAATTAATTGTCATCATAAAAGATGCTTATAAGCCAAAAATGAAAAAGCTGGGACATTTTTTGCCTGATTTAGACAGTGGGAACAGATTATAGCAGGTGGCCTGCTATAGTTGGTTCCCCCCTTGTAAGTTTATGAAATAAAGGTCAATCACATCCAAAGTTTCAGGAATTAATTGTCATCATGAAAGATGCTTATAAGCCAAAAATGAAAAAGCTGGGACCTTTTTTGCCTGATTTAGACAGGGGAACAGATTATAGCAGGTGGCCTGCTAAAGTTGGTTCCCCCTTGTAACTTTAAGAAATAAAGTTCAATCACATCCAAAGTTTCAGGAATTAATTGTCATCATAAAAGATGCTTATAAACCAAAAATGAAAAAGCTGGGACCTTTTTTGTCTGATTTAGACAGGGGGAACCGATTATAGCAGGTGGCCTGCTATAATTGGTCCCCCCTTGTAACTTTAAGAAATAAAGTTCAATCACATCCAAAGTTTCAGGAATTAATTGTCATCATAAAAGATGCTTATAAACCAAAAATGAAAAAGCTGGGACCTTTTTTGTCTGATTTAGACAGGGGGAACAGATTATAGCAGGTGGCCTGCTATAATTTGTTCCCCCCTTGTAACTTTAAGAAATAAAGGTCAATCACATCCAAAGTTTCAGGAATTAATTGTCATCATAAAAGATGCTTATAAGCCAAAAATGAAAAAGCTGGGACCTTTTTTGCCTGATTTAGACAGTGGGAACAGCTTATAGCAGGTGGCCTGCTATAGTTGGTTCCCCCCTTGTAACTTTAAGAAATAAAGGTCAATCACATCCAAAGTTTCAGGAATTAATTGTCATCATAAAAGATGCTTTTAAGCCAAAAATGAAAAAGCTGGGACCTTTTTTGTCTGATTTAGACAGGGGAACAGATTATAGCAGGTGGCCTGCTATAGTTGGTTCCCCCCTTGTAAGTTTATGAAATAGAGGTCAATAACATCCAAAGTTTCAGGAATTAATAATCATCATAAAAGATGCTTATAAGCCAAAAATGAAAAAGCTGGGACCGTTTTTGCCTGATTTGGACAGTGGGAACTGATTATAGCAGGTGGCCTGTTATAATTATTTCCCCCCTTATAACTTTAAGGAATAAAGCTCAATCATATCCAAAGTTTAAGGAATTCATTATCATCATAAAAGATGCTTATAAGCCAAAAATGAAAAAGCTGGGACCTTTTTTGTCTGATATAGACAGGGGAACAGATTATAGTAGGTGGCCTGCTAAAGTTGGTTCCCCCCTTGTAAGTTTATGAAATAAAGGTCAATCACATCCAAAGTTTCAGGAATTAATTGTCATCATGAAAGATGCTTATAAGCCAAAAATGAAAAAGCTGGGACCTTTTTTGCCTGATTTAGACAGGGGAACAGATTATAGCAGGTGGCCTGCTAAAGTTGGTTCCCCCTTGTAACTTTAAGAAATAAAGTTCAATCACATCCAAAGTTTCAGGAATTAATTGTCATCATAAAAGATGCTTATAAACCAAAAATGAAAAAGCTGGGACCTTTTTTGTCTGATTTAGACAGGGGGAACCGATTATAGCAGGTGGCCTGCTATAATTGGTCCCCCCTTGTAACTTTAAGAAATAAAGTTCAATCACATCCAAAGTTTCAGGAATTAATTGTCATCGTAAAAGATGCTTATAAACCAAAAATGAAAAAGCTGGGACCTTTTTTGTCTGATTTAGACAGGGGGAACAGATTATAGCAGGTGGCCTGCTATAATTTGTTCCCCCCTTGTAACTTTAAGAAATAAAGGTCAATCACATCCAAAGTTTCAGGAATTAATTGTCATCATAAAAGATGCTTATAAGCCAAAAATGAAAAAGCTGGGACCTTTTTTGCCTGATTTAGACAGTGGGAACAGCTTATAGCAGGTGGCCTGCTATAGTTGGTTCCCCCCTTGTAACTTTAAGAAATAAAGGTCAATCACATCCAAAGTTTCAGGAATTAATTGTCATCATAAAAGATGCTTTTAAGCCAAAAATGAAAAAGCTGGGACCTTTTTTGTCTGATTTAGACAGGGGAACAGATTATAGCAGGTGGCCTGCTATAGTTGGTTCCCCCCTTGTAAGTTTATGAAATAGAGGTCAATCACATCCAAAGTTTCAGGAATTAATAATCATCATAAAAGATGCTTATAAGCCAAAAATGAAAAAGCTGGGACCTTTTTTGTCGGATTTAGACAGATGGACCAGATTATAGCAGGTGGCCTGCTATAATTGGTTCCCCCCTTATAACTTTAAGAAATAAAGTTCAATCATATCCAAAGTTTCAGGAATTAATTGTCATCATAAAAGATACTTATAAACCAAAAATGAAAAAGCTGGGACATTTATTGTCTGATTTGGACAGTGGGAACTGATTATAGCAGGTGGCCTGTTATAATTATTTCCCCCCTTATAACTTTAAGGAATAAAGCTCAATCATATCCAAAGTTTAAGGAATTCATTATCATCATAAAAGATGCTTATAAGCCAAAAATGAAAAAGCTGGGACCTTTTTTGTCTGATATAGACAGGGGAACAGATTATAGTAGGTGGCCTGCTAAAGTTGGTTCCCCCCTTGTAACTTTAAGAAATAAAGTTCAATCACATCCAAAGTTTCAGGAATTAATTGTCATCATAAAAGATGCTTATAAGCCAAAAATGAAAAAGCTGGGACCTTTTTTGTCGGATTTAGACAGATGGACCAGATTATAGCAGGTGGCCTGCTATAATTGGTTCCCCCCTTATAACTTTAAGAAATAAAGTTCAATCATATCCAAAGTTTCAGGAATTAATTGTCATCATAAAAGATACTTATAAACCAAAAATGAAAAAGCTGGGACATTTATTGTCTGATTTAGACAGGGGGAACAGATTATAGCAGGTGGCCTGCTATAGTTGGTTCCCCCCTTGTAAGTTTATGAAATAAAGGTCAATCACATCCAAAGTTTCAGGAATTAATTTTCATCATAAAAGATGCTTTTAAGCCAAAAATGAAAAAGCTGGGACCTTTTTTGCCTGATTTAGACAGTGGGAACAGCTTATAGCAGGTGGCCTGCTAAAGTTGGTTCCCCCCTTGTAAGTTCAAGAAAAAAGGTCAATCACATCCAAAGTTTCAGGAATTAATTGTCATCATAAAAGATACTTATAAACCAAAAATGAAAAAGCTGGGACCTTTTTTGTCTGATTTAGACAGGGGAACAGATTATAGCAGGTGGCCTGCTATAGTTGGTTCCCCCCTTGTAAGTTTATGAAATAAAGGTCAATCGCATCCAAAGTTTCAGGAATTAATTGTCATCATAAAAGATGCTTATAAGCCAAAAATGAAAAAGCTGGGACCTTTTTTGCCTGATTTAGACAGTGGGAACAGCTTATAGCAGGTGGCCTGCTATAGTTGGTTCCCCCCTTGTAACTTTAAGAAATAAAGGTCAATCACATCCAAAGTTTCAGGAATTAATTGTCATCATAAAAGATGCTTATAAACCAAAAATGAAAAAGCTGGGACCTTTTTTGTCTGATTTAGACAGGGGGAACAGATTATAGCAGGTGGCCTGCTATAATTTGTTCCCCCCTTGTAACTTTAAGAAATAAAGGTCAATCACATCCAACGTTTCAGGGGTTAGTTGTCATCATAAAAGATGGTTATAAGCCAAAAATGAAAAAGCTGGGACCTTTTTTGCCTGATTTAGACAGGGGAACAGATTATAGCAGGTGGCCTGCTATAGTGTGTTCCCCCCTTGTAAGTTCAAGAAAAAAGGTCAATCACATCCAAAGTTTCAGGGGCTAGTTGTCATCATAAAAGATGCTTATAAGCCAAAAATGAAAAAGCTGGGACCTTTTTTGTCTTATTTAGACAGGGGGAACAGATTATAGCAAATGGCCTGCTATAATTTGTTTCCCCTTTGTAACTTTAAGAAATAAACGTCAATCAACTCCAAAGTTTCAGGGGTTAGTTGTCATCATAAAAGATGCTTATAAGCAAAAAATGAAAAAGCTGGGACCGTTTTTGCCTGATTTGGACAGTGGGAACTGATTATAGCAGGTGGCCTGTTATAATTATTTCCCCCCTTATAACTTTAAGGAATAAAGGTTAATCACATCCAAAGTTTCAGGAATTAATTGTCATCATAAAAGATACTTATAAACCAAAAATGAAAAAGCTGGGACCTTTTTTGCCTGATTTAGACAGTGGGAACAGATTATAGTAGGTGGCCTGCTAAAGTTGGTTCCCCCCTTGTAACTTTAAGAAATAAAGTTCAATCAACTCCAAAGTTTCAGGGGTTAGTTGTCATCATAAAAGATGCTTATGAGCCATAAATGAAAAAGCTGGGACCTTTTTTGTCTGATTTAGACAGGGGAACAGATTATAGTAGGTGGCCTGCTAAAGTTGGTTCCCCCCTTGTAACTTTAAGAAATAAAGTTCAATCACATCCAAAGTTTCAGGAATTAATTGTCATCATAAAAGATGCTTATAAGCCAAAAATGAAAAAGCTGGGACCTTTTTTTGTCTGATTTAGACAGGGGGAACAGATTATAGCAGGTGGCCTGCTATAATTTGTTCCCCCTTATAACTTTAAGAAATAAATTTCAATCATATCCAAAGTTTCAGGAATTAATTGTCATCATAAAAGATACTTATAAACCAAAAATGAAAAAGCTGGGACCTTTTTTGTCTGATTTAGACAGTGGGAACATATTATAGCAGGTGGCCTGCTATAGTTGGTTCCTCCATTGTAACATTAAGAAATAAAGGTTAATCACATCCAAAGTTTCAGGAATTAATTGTCATCATAAAAGATACTTATAAACCAAAAATGAAAAAGCTGGGACCTTTTTTGTCTGATTTAGACAGTGGGAACATATTATATCAGGTTGCCTGCTATAGTTGGTTCCTCCATTGTAACATTAAGAAATAAAGGTTAATCACATCCAAAGTTTCAGGAATTAATTGTCATCATAAAAGATGCTTATGAGCCAAAAATGAAAAACCTGGGACCTTTTTTGTCTGATTTAAACAGGGGAACAGATTATAGCAGGTAGACTGCTATAATTTGTTCCCCCTTTGTAACTTTAAGAAATAAAGTTCAATCAACTCCAAAGTGTCAGGGGTTAGTTGTCATCATAAAAGATGCTTATGAGCCATAAATGAAAAAGCTGGGACCTTTTTTGTCTGATTTAAACAGGGGAACAGATTATAGCAGGTGGCCTGCTATAATTTGTTCCCCATTGTAACTTTAAGAAATAAAGGTCAATGACATCCAAAGTTTCAGGAATTAATTGTCACCATAAAAGATGCTTATAAACCAAAAATGAAAAAGCTGGGACCTTTTTTGTCTGATTTAGACAGGGGAACAGATTATTGCAGGTAGACTGCAATAATTTGTTCCCCCTTTGTAACTTTAAGAAATAAAGTTCAATCAACTCCAAAGTTTCAGGAATTAATTTTCATCATAAAAGATGCTTATAAGCCAAAAATGAAAAAGCTGGGACTTTTTTTTGTCTGATTTAGACAGGGGGAACCGATTATAGCAGGTGGCCTGCTATAATTGGTCCCCCCTTGTAACTTTAAGAAATAAAGTTCAATCACATCCAAAGTTTCAGGAATTAATTGTCATCATAAAAGATGCTTATAAACCAAAAATGAAAAAGCTGGGACCTTTTTTGTCTGATTTAGACAGGGGGAACAGATTATAGCAGGTGGCCTGCTATAATTTGTTCCCCCCTTGTAACTTTAAGAACTAAAGGTCAATCACATCCAAAGTTTCAGGAATTAATTGTCATCATAAAAGATGCTTATAAGCCAAAAATGAAAAAGCTGGGACCTTTTTTGCCTGATTTAGACAGTGGGAACAGCTTATAGCAGGTGGCCTGCTATAGTTGGTTCCCCCCTTGTAACTTTAAGAAATAAAGGTCAATCACATCCAAAGTTTCAGGAATTAATTGTCATCATAAAAGATGCTTTTAAGCCAAAAATGAAAAAGCTGGGACCTTTTTTGTCTGATTTAGACAGGGGAACAGATTATAGCAGGTGGCCTGCTATAGTTGGTTCCCCCCTTGTAAGTTTATGAAATAGAGGTCAATCACATCCAAAGTTTCAGGAATTAATAATCATCATAAAAGATGCTTATAAGCCAAAAATGAAAAAGCTGGGACCGTTTTTGCCTGATTTGGACAGTGGGAACTGATTATAGCAGGTGGCCTGTTATAATTATTTCCCCCCTTATAACTTTAAGGAATAAAGCTCAATCATATCCAAAGTTTAAGGAATTCATTATCATCATAAAAGATGCTTATAAGCCAAAAATGAAAAAGCTGGGACCTTTTTTGTCTGATATAGACAGGGGAACAGATTATAGTAGGTGGCCTGCTAAAGTTGGTTCCCCCCTTGTAAGTTTATGAAATAAAGGTCAATCACATCCAAAGTTTCAGGAATTAATTGTCATCATGAAAGATGCTTATAAGCCAAAAATGAAAAAGCTGGGACCTTTTTTGCCTGATTTAGACAGGGGAACAGATTATAGCAGGTGGCCTGCTAAAGTTGGTTCCCCCTTGTAACTTTAAGAAATAAAGTTCAATCACATCCAAAGTTTCAGGAATTAATTGTCATCATAAAAGATGCTTATAAACCAAAAATGAAAAAGCTGGGACCTTTTTTGTCTGATTTAGACAGGGGGAACCGATTATAGCAGGTGGCCTGCTATAATTGGTCCCCCCTTGTAACTTTAAGAAATAAAGTTCAATCACATCCAAAGTTTCAGGAATTAATTGTCATCGTAAAAGATGCTTATAAACCAAAAATGAAAAAGCTGGGACCTTTTTTGTCTGATTTAGACAGGGGGAACAGATTATAGCAGGTGGCCTGCTATAATTTGTTCCCCCCTTGTAACTTTAAGAAATAAAGGTCAATCACATCCAAAGTTTCAGGAATTAATTGTCATCATAAAAGATGCTTATAAGCCAAAAATGAAAAAGCTGGGACCTTTTTTGCCTGATTTAGACAGTGGGAACAGCTTATAGCAGGTGGCCTGCTATAGTTGGTTCCCCCCTTGTAACTTTAAGAAATAAAGGTCAATCACATCCAAAGTTTCAGGAATTAATTGTCATCATAAAAGATGCTTTTAAGCCAAAAATGAAAAAGCTGGGACCTTTTTTGTCTGATTTAGACAGGGGAACAGATTATAGCAGGTGGCCTGCTATAGTTGGTTCCCCCCTTGTAAGTTTATGAAATAGAGGTCAATCACATCCAAAGTTTCAGGAATTAATAATCATCATAAAAGATGCTTATAAGCCAAAAATGAAAAAGCTGGGACCGTTTTTGCCTGATTTGGACAGTGGGAACTGATTATAGCAGGTGGCCTGTTATAATTATTTCCCCCCTTATAACTTTAAGGAATAAAGCTCAATCATATCCAAAGTTTAAGGAATTCATTATCATCATAAAAGATGCTTATAAGCCAAAAATGAAAAAGCTGGGACCTTTTTTGTCTGATATAGACAGGGGAACAGATTATAGTAGGTGGCCTGCTAAAGTTGGTTCCCCCCTTGTAACTTTAAGAAATAAAGTTCAATCACATCCAAAGTTTCAGGAATTAATTGTCATCATAAAAGATGCTTATAAGCCAAAAATGAAAAAGCTGGGACCTTTTTTGTCGGATTTAGACAGATGGACCAGATTATAGCAGGTGGCCTGCTATAATTGGTTCCCCCCTTATAACTTTAAGAAATAAAGTTCAATCATATCCAAAGTTTCAGGAATTAATTGTCATCATAAAAGATACTTATAAACCAAAAATGAAAAAGCTGGGACATTTATTGTCTGATTTAGACAGGGGGAACAGATTATAGCAGGTGGCCTGCTATAGTTGGTTCCCCCCTTGTAAGTTTATGAAATAAAGGTCAATCACATCCAAAGTTTCAGGAATTAATTTTCATCATAAAAGATGCTTTTAAGCTAAAAATGAAAAAGCTGGGACCTTTTTTGCCTGATTTAGACAGTGGGAACAGCTTATAGCAGGTGGCCTGCTAAAGTTGGTTCCCCCCTTGTAAGTTCAAGAAAAAAGGTCAATCACATCCAAAGTTTCAGGAATTAATTGTCATCATAAAAGATACTTATAAACCAAAAATGAAAAAGCTGGGACCTTTTTTGTCTGATTTAGACAGGGGAACAGATTATAGCAGGTGGCCTGCTATAGTTGGTTCCCCCCTTGTAAGTTTATGAAATAAAGGTCAATCGCATCCAAAGTTTCAGGAATTAATTGTCATCATAAAAGATGCTTATAAGCCAAAAATGAAAAAGCTGGGACCTTTTTTGCCTGATTTAGACAGTGGGAACAGCTTATAGCAGGTGGCCTGCTATAGTTGGTTCCCCCCTTGTAACTTTAAGAAATAAAGGTCAATCACATCCAAAGTTTCAGGAATTAATTGTCATCATAAAAGATGCTTATAAACCAAAAATGAAAAAGCTGGGACCTTTTTTGTCTGATTTAGACAGGGGGAACAGATTATAGCAGGTGGCCTGCTATAATTTGTTCCCCCCTTGTAACTTTAAGAAATAAAGGTCAATCACATCCAACGTTTCAGGGGTTAGTTGTCATCATAAAAGATGGTTATAAGCCAAAAATGAAAAAGCTGGGACCTTTTTTGCCTGATTTAGACAGAGGAACAGATTATAGCAGGTGGCCTGCTATAGTGTGTTCCCCCCTTGTAAGTTCAAGAAAAAAGGTCAATCACATCCAAAGTTTCAGGGGCTAGTTGTCATCATAAAAGATGCTTATAAGCCAAAAATGAAAAAGCTGGGACCTTTTTTGTCTTATTTAGACAGGGGGAACAGATTATAGCAAATGGCCTGCTATAATTTGTTTCCCCTTTGTAACTTTAAGAAATAAACGTCAATCAACTCCAAAGTTTCAGGGGTTAGTTGTCATCATAAAAGATGCTTATAAGCAAAAAATGAAAAAGCTGGGACCGTTTTTGCCTGATTTGGACAGTGGGAACTGATTATAGCAGGTGGCCTGTTATAATTATTTCCCCCCTTATAACTTTAAGGAATAAAGGTTAATCACATCCAAAGTTTCAGGAATTAATTGTCATCATAAAAGATACTTATAAACCAAAAATGAAAAAGCTGGGACCTTTTTTGCCTGATTTAGACAGTGGGAACAGATTATAGCAGGTGGCCTGCTATAATTTGTTCCCCCTTATAACTTTAAGAAATAAATTTCAATCATATCCAAAGTTTCAGGAATTAATTGTCATCATAAAAGATACTTATAAACCAAAAATGAAAAAGCTGGGACCTTTTTTGTCTGATTTAGACAGTGGGAACATATTATAGCAGGTGGCCTGCTATAGTTGGTTCCTCCATTGTAACATTAAGAAATAAAGGTTAATCACATCCAAAGTTTCAGGAATTAATTGTCATCATAAAAGATACTTATAAACCAAAAATGAAAAAGCTGGGACCTTTTTTGTCTGATTTAGACAGTGGGAACATATTATATCAGGTTGCCTGCTATAGTTGGTTCCTCCATTGTAACATTAAGAAATAAAGGTTAATCACATCCAAAGTTTCAGGAATTAATTGTCATCATAAAAGATGCTTATGAGCCAAAAATGAAAAACCTGGGACCTTTTTTGTCTGATTTAAACAGGGGAACAGATTATAGCAGGTAGACTGCTATAATTTGTTCCCCCTTTGTAACTTTAAGAAATAAAGTTCAATCAACTCCAAAGTGTCAGGGGTTAGTTGTCATCATAAAAGATGCTTATGAGCCATAAATGAAAAAGCTGGGACCTTTTTTGTCTGATTTAAACAGGGGAACAGATTATAGCAGGTGGCCTGCTATAATTTGTTCCCCATTGTAACTTTAAGAAATAAAGGTCAATGACATCCAAAGTTTCAGGAATTAATTGTCACCATAAAAGATGCTTATAAACCAAAAATGAAAAAGCTGGGACCTTTTTTGTCTGATTTAGACAGGGGAACAGATTATTGCAGGTAGACTGCAATAATTTGTTCCCCCTTTGTAACTTTAAGAAATAAAGTTCAATCAACTCCAAAGTTTCAGGAATTAATTTTCATCATAAAAGATGCTTATAAGCCAAAAATGAAAAAGCTGGGACTTTTTTTTGTCTGATTTAGACAGGGGAACAGATTTTAGCAGGTGGCCTGCCATAGTTGGTTCCCCCCTTGTAAATTTAAGAAATAAAGGTCAATCACATCCAAAGCTTCAGGAATTAATTGTCATCATAAAAGATGCTTATAAACCAAAAATGAAAAAGCTGGGACCTTTTTTGTCTGATTTAGACAGGGGGAACAGGTGGCCTTCTATAATTGGTCCCCCTTGTAACTCTAAGAAATAAAGGTCAATCAACTCCAAAGTTTCAGGGGTTAGTTGTCATCATAAAAGATGCTTATGAGCCATAAATGAAAAAGCTTTGACCTTTTTTGTCTGATTTAGACAGGGGAACAGATTATAGCAGGTGGCCTGCTAAAGTTGGTTCCCCCCTTGTAACTTTAGGAAATAAAGTTCAATCATATCCAAAGTTTCAGGAATTAATTGTCATCATAAAAGATACTTATAAACCAAAAATGAAAAAGCTGGGACCTTTTTTGTCTGATTTAGACAGGGGGAACAGATTATAGCAGGTGGCCTTCTATAATTGGTCCCCCTTGTAACTCTAAGAAATAAAGGTCAATCACATCCAAAGTTTCAGGGGCTAGTTGTCATCATAAAAGATGCTTATAAGCCAAAAATGAAAAGCTGGGACCCTTTTTGTCTGATTTAGACAGTGGGAACAGATTATAGCAGGTGGCCTGCTATAGTTGGTTCCCCCCTTGTAAATTTAAGAAATAAAGGTCAATCACATCCAAAGTTTCAGGAAATAATTGTCATCATAAAAGATGCTTATGAGCCAAAAATGAAAAAACCTGGGACCTTTTTTGTCTGATTTAAACAGGGGAACAGATTATAGCAGGTGGCCTGCTATAATTTGTTCCCCCCTTGTAACTTTAAGAAATAAAGTTCAATGAACTCCAAAGTGTCAGGGGTTAGTTGTCATCATAAAAGATGCTTATGAGCCATAAATGAAAAAGCTGGGACCTTTTTTGTCTGATTTAAACAGGGGAACAGATTATAGCAGGTGGCCTGCTATAATTTGTTCCCCATTGTAACTTTAAGAAATAAAGGTCAATGACATCCAAAGTTTCAGGAATTAATTGTCACCAGCTTATAAACCAAAAATGAAAAAGCTGGGACCTTTTTTGTCTGATTTAGACAGGGGAACAGATTATAGCAGGTGGCCTGCTAAAGTTGGTTCCACCCTTGTAACTTTAAGAAATAAAGTTCAATCAACTCCAAAGTTTCAGGAATTAATTTTCATCATAAAAGATGCTTATAAGCCAAAAATGAAAAAGCTGGGACTTTTTTTGTCTGATTTAGACAGGGGAACAGATTTTAGCAGGTGGCCTGCTATAGTTGGTTCCCCCCTTATAACTTTAAGAAATAAAGGTCAATCACATCCAAAGCTTCAGGAATTAATTGTCATCATAAAATATGCTTATGAGCCATAAATGAAAAAGCTGGGACCTTTTTTGTCTGATTTAGACAGGGGAACAGATTATAGCAGGTGGCCTGCTAAAGTTGGTTCCCCCCTTATAACTTTAAGAAATAAAGTTCAATCACATCCAAAGTTTCAGGAATTAATTGTCATCATAAAAGATGCTTATAAACCAAAAATGAAAAAGCTGGGACTTTTTTTTGTCTGATTTAGACAGTGGGAACAGATTACAGCAGGTGGCCTGCTATAATTTGTTTCCCCTTTGTAACTTTAAGAAATAAAGGTCAATCAACTCCAAAGTTTCAGGGGTTAGTTGTCATCATAAAAGATGCTTATAAGCCAAAAATGAACAAGCTGGGACCTTTTTTGTCTGATTTAGACAGGGGAACAGATTATAGCAGGTGGCCTGCTAAAGTTGGTTCCCCCCTTATAACTTTAAGAAATAAAGTTCAATCACATCCAAAGTTTCAGGAATTAATTGTCATCATAAAAGATGCTTATAAACCAAAAATGAAAAAGCTGGGACCTTTTTTGTCTGATTTAGACAGGGGGAACAGATTATAGAAGGTGGCCTGCTATAATTTGTTCCCCCTTATAACTTTAAGAAATAAATTTCAATCATATCCAAAGTTTCAGGAATTAATTTTCATCATAAAAGATACTTATAAACCAAAAATGAAAAAGCTGGGACCTTTTTTGTCTGATTTAGACAAGGGGAACAGATTATAGCAGGTGGCCTTCTATAATTGGTCCCCCTTGTAACTCTAAGAAATAAAGGTCAATCACATCCAAAGTTTCAGGAATTAATTGTCATCATAAAAGATGCTTATGAGCAAAAAATGAAAAAGCTGGGACCTTTTTTGTCTGATTTAGACAGTGGGAACAGATTATAGCAGGTGGCCTGCTATAATTTGTTTCCCCTTTGTAACTTTAAGAAATAAAGGTCAATCATCTCCAAAGTTTCAGGGGTTAGTTGTCATCATAAAAGATGCTCATAAGCCAAAAATGAAAAAGCTGTGACTTTTTTTGCCTGATTTGGACAGTGGGAACAGATTATAGCAGGTGGCCTGCTATAATTGGTTCCCCCCTTGTAACTTTAAGAAAAAAAGTTCAATCACATCCAAAGTTTCAGGAATTAATTGTCATAATAAAAAATGCTTATAAACCAAAAATGAAAAAGCTGGGACCTTTTTTGTCTGATTTAGACAGGGGAACAGATTATAGCAGGTGGCATGCTAAAGTTGGTTCCCCCCTTGTAACTCTAAGAAATAAAGGTCAATCACATCCAAAGTTTCAGGAATTAATTGTCATCATAAAAGATGCTTATAAACCAAAAATGAAAAAGCTGGGACCTTTTTTGTCTGATTTAGACAGGGGAACAGATTATAGCAGATAGACTGCTATAATTTGTTCCCCCCTCGTAATTTTAAGAAATAAAGTTCAATCAACTCCAAAGTTTCAGGGGTTAGTTGTCATAATAAAAGATGCTTATAAGCCAAAAATGAAAAAGCTGGGACCTTTTTGGCCTGATTTGGACAGTGGGAACAGATTATAGCAGGTGGCCTGCTATAATTGGTCCCCCTTGTAACTCTAAGAAATAAAGGTCAATCACATCCAAAGTTTCAGGAATTAATTTTCATCATAAAAGATGCTTATGAGCCAAAAATTAAAAACCTGGGACCTTTTTTGTCTGATTTAGACAGGGGAACAGATTTTAGCAGGTGGCCTGCTATAGTTGGGTCCCCCTTGTAAATTTAAAACATAAAGGTCAATCACATCCAAAGTTTCAGTAATTAATTGTCATCATAAAAGATGCTTATAAGCCAAAAATGAAAAAGCTGGGACATTTTTTGCCTGATTTAGACAGTGGGAACAGATTATAGCAGGTGGCCTGCTATAGTTGGTTCCCCCCTTGTAAGTTTATGAAATAAAGGTCAATCACATCCAAAGTTTCAGGAATTAATTGTCATCATGAAAGATTCTTATAAGCCAAAAATTAAAAAGCTGGGACCTTTTTTGCCTGATTTTGACAGGGGAACAGATTATAGCAGGTGGCCTGCTAAAGTTGGTTCCCCCTTGTAACTTTAAGAAATAAAGTTCAATCACATCCAAAGTTTCAGGAATTAATTGTCATCATAAAAGATGCTTATAAACCAAAAATGAAAAAGCTGGGACCTTTTTTGTCTGATTTAGACAGGGGGAACCGATTATAGCAGGTGGCCTGCTATAATTGTTCCCCCCTTGTAACTTTAAGAAATAAAGTTCAATCACATCCAAAGTTTCAGGAATTAATTGTCATCATAAAAGATGCTTATAAACCAAAAATGAAAAAGCTGGGACCTTTTTTGTCTGATTTAGACAGGGGGAACAGATTATAGCAGGTGGCCTGCTATAATTTGTTCCCCCCTTGTAACTTTAAGAAATAAAGGTCAATCACATCCAAAGTTTCAGGAATTAATTGTCATCATAAAAGATGCTTATAAGCCAAAAATGAAAAAGCTGGGACCTTTTTTGCCTGATTTAGACAGTGGGAACAGCTTATAGCAGGTGGCCTGCTATAGTTGGTTCCCCCCTTGTAACTTTAAGAAATAAAGGTCAATCACATCCAAAGTTTCAGGAATTAATAATCATCATAAAAGATGCTTATAAGCCAAAAATGAAAAAGCTGGGACCGTTTTTGCCTGATTTGGACAGTGGGAACTGATTATAGCAGGTGGCCTGTTATAATTATTTCCCCCCTTATAACTTTAAGGAATAAAGCTCAATCATATCCAAAGTTTAAGGAATTCATTATCATCATAAAAGATGCTTATAAGCCAAAAATGAAAAAGCTGGGACCTTTTTTGTCTGATATAGACAGGGGAACAGATTATAGTAGGTGGCCTGCTAAAGTTGGTTCCCCCCTTGTAACTTTAAGAAATAAAGTTCAATCACATCCAAAGTTTCAGGAATTAATTGTCATCATAAAAGATGCTTATAAGCCAAAAATGAAAAAGCTGGGACCTTTTTTTGTCTGATTTAGACAGGGGGAACAGATTATAGCAGGTGGCCTGCTATAATTTGTTCCCCCTTATAACTTTAAGAAATAAATTTCAATCATATCCAAAGTTTCAGGAATTAATTGTCATCATAAAAGATACTTATAAACCAAAAATGAAAAAGCTGGGACCTTTTTTGTCTGATTTAGACAGTGGGAACATATTATAGCAGGTGGCCTGCTATAGTTGGTTCCTCCATTGTAACATTAAGAAATAAAGGTTAATCACATCCAAAGTTTCAGGAATTAATTGTCATCATAAAAGATACTTATAAACCAAAAATGAAAAAGCTGGGACCTTTTTTGTCTGATTTAAACAGGGGAACAGATTATTGCAGGTAGACTGCAATAATTTGTTCCCCCTTTGTAACTTTAAGAAATAAAGTTCAATCAACTCCAAAGTTTCAGGAATTAATTTTCATCATAAAAGATGCTTATAAGCCAAAAATGAAAAAGCTGGGACTTTTTTTTGTCTGATTTAGACAGGGGAACAGATTTTAGCAGGTGGCCTGCCATAGTTGGTTCCCCCCTTGTAAATTTAAGAAATAAAGGTCAATCACATCCAAAGCTTCAGGAATTAATTGTCATCATAAAAGATGCTTATAAACCAAAAATGAAAAAGCTGGGACCTTTTTTGTCTGATTTAGACAGGGGGAACAGGTGGCCTTCTATAATTGGTCCCCCTTGTAACTCTAAGAAATAAAGGTCAATCAACTCCAAAGTTTCAGGGGTTAGTTGTCATCATAAAAGATGCTTATGAGCCATAAATGAAAAAGCTTTGACCTTTTTTGTCTGATTTAGACAGGGGAACAGATTATAGCAGGTGGCCTGCTAAAGTTGGTTCCCCCCTTGTAACTTTAGGAAATAAAGTTCAATCATATCCAAAGTTTCAGGAATTAATTGTCATCATAAAAGATACTTATAAACCAAAAATGAAAAAGCTGGGACCTTTTTTGTCTGATTTAGACAGGGGGAACAGATTATAGCAGGTGGCCTTCTATAATTGGTCCCCCTTGTAACTCTAAGAAATAAAGGTCAATCACATCCAAAGTTTCAGGGGCTAGTTGTCATCATCAAAGATGCTTATGAGCCAAAAATGAAAAAGCTGGGACCTTTTTTGTCTGATTTAGACAGTGGGAACATATTATATCAGGTTGCCTGCTATAGTTGGTTCCTCCATTGTAACATTAAGAAATAAAGGTTAATCACATCCAAAGTTTCAGGAATTAATTGTCATCATAAAAGATGCTTATGAGCCAAAAATGAAAAACCTGGGACCTTTTTTGTCTGATTTAAACAGGGGAACAGATTATAGCAGGTAGACTGCTATAATTTGTTCCCCCTTTGTAACTTTAAGAAATAAAGTTCAATCAACTCCAAAGTGTCAGGGGTTAGTTGTCATCATAAAAGATGCTTATGAGCCATAAATGAAAAAGCTGGGACCTTTTTTGTCTGATTTAAACAGGGGAACAGATTATAGCAGGTGGCCTGCTATAATTTGTTCCCCATTGTAACTTTAAGAAATAAAGGTCAATGACATCCAAAGTTTCAGGAATTAATTTTCACCATAAAATATGCTTATAAACCAAAAATGAAAAAGCTGGGACCTTTTTTGTCTGATTTAGACAGGGGAACAGATTATTGCAGGTAGACTGCAATAATTTGTTCCCCCTTTGTAACTTTAAGAAATAAAGTTCAATCAACTCCAAAGTTTCAGGAATTAATTTTCATCATAAAAGATGCTTATAAGCCAAAAATGAAAAAGCTGGGACTTTTTTTTGTCTGATTTAGACAGGGGAACAGATTTTAGCAGGTGGCCTGCCATAGTTGGTTCCCCCCTTGTAAATTTAAGAAATAAAGGTCAATCACATCCAAAGCTTCAGGAATTAATTGTCATCATAAAAGATGCTTATAAACCAAAAATGAAAAAGCTGGGACCTTTTTTGTCTGATTTAGACAGGGGGAACAGGTGGCCTTCTATAATTGGTCCCCCTTGTAACTCTAAGAAATAAAGGTCAATCAACTCCAAAGTTTCAGGGGTTAGTTGTCATCATAAAAGATGCTTATGAGCCATAAATGAAAAAGCTTTGACCTTTTTTGTCTGATTTAGACAGGGGAACAGATTATAGCAGGTGGCCTGCTAAAGTTGGTTCCCCCCTTGTAACTTTAGGAAATAAAGTTCAATCATATCCAAAGTTTCAGGAATTAATTGTCATCATAAAAGATACTTATAAACCAAAAATGAAAAAGCTGGGACCTTTTTTGTCTGATTTAGACAGGGGGAACAGATTATAGCAGGTGGCCTTCTATAATTGGTCCCCCTTGTAACTCTAAGAAATAAAGGTCAATCACATCCAAAGTTTCAGGGGCTAGTTGTCATCATAAAAGATGCTTATAAGCCAAAAATGAAAAGCTGGGACCCTTTTTGTCTGATTTAGACAGTGGGAACAGATTATAGCAGGTGGCCTGCTATAGTTGGTTCCCCCCTTGTAAATTTAAGAAATAAAGGTCAATCACATCCAAAGTTTCAGGAAATAATTGTCATCATAAAAGATGCTTATGAGCCAAAAATGAAAAAACCTGGGACCTTTTTTGTCTGATTTAAACAGGGGAACAGATTATAGCAGGTGGCCTGCTATAATTTGTTTCCCCCTTGTAACTTTAAGAAATAAAGTTCAATGAACTCCAAAGTGTCAGGGGTTAGTTGTCATCATCAAAGATGCTTATGAGCCATAAATGAAAAAGCTGGGACCTTTTTTGTCTGATTTAAACAGGGGAACAGATTATAGCAGGTGGCCTGCTATAATTTGTTCCCCATTGTAACTTTAAGAAATAAAGGTCAATGACATCCAAAGTTTCAGGAATTAATTGTCACCAGCTTATAGACCAAAAATGAAAAAGCTGGGACCTTTTTTGTCTGATTTAGACAGGGGAACAGATTATAGCAGGTGGCCTGCTAAAGTTGGTTCCACCCTTGTAACTTTAAGAAATAAAGTTCAATCAACTCCAAAGTTTCAGGAATTAATTTTCATCATAAAAGATGCTTATAAGCCAAAAATGAAAAAGCTGGGACTTTTTTTGTCTGATTTAGACAGGGGAACAGATTTTAGCAGGTGGCCTGCTATAGTTGGTTCCCCCCTTATAACTTTAAGAAATAAAGGTCAATCACATCCAAAGCTTCAGGAATTAATTGTCATCATAAAATATGCTTATGAGCCATAAATGAAAAAGCTGGGACCTTTTTTGTCTGATTTAGACAGGGGAACAGATTATAGCAGGTGGCCTGCTAAAGTTGGTTCCCCCCTTATAACTTTAAGAAATAAAGTTCAATCACATCCAAAGTTTCAGGAATTAATTGTCATCATAAAAGATGCTTATAAACCAAAAATGAAAAAGCTGGGACTTTTTTTTGTCTGATTTAGACAGTGGGAACAGATTACAGCAGGTGGCCTGCTATAATTTGTTACCCCTTTGTAACTTTAAGAAATAAAGGTCAATCAACTCCAAAGTTTCAGGGGTTAGTTGTCATCATAAAAGATGCTTATAAGCCAAAAATGAAAAAGCTGTGACCTTTTTTGCCTGATTTGGACAGTGGGAACAGATTATAGTAGGTGGCCTGCTATAATTTGTTCCCCCCTTATAACTTTAAGAAATAAAGGTCAATCACATCCAAAGTTTCAGGAATTAATTGTCACCATAAAATATGCTTATAAACCAAAAATGAAAAAGCTGGGACCTTTTTTGCCTGATTTGGACAGATGGACCAGATTATAGCAGGTGGCCTGCTATAATTGGTTCCCCCCTTATAACTTTAAGAAATAAAGTTCAATCATATCCAAAGTTTCAGGAATTAATTGTTATCATAAAAGATACTTATAAACCAAAAATGAAAAAGCTGGGACATTTATTGTCTGATTTAGACAGGGGGAACAGATTATAGCAGGTGGCCTGCTATAATTGGTCCCCCTTGTAACTCTAAGAAATAAAGGTCAATCACATCCAAAGTTTCAGGGGCTAGTTGTCATCATAAAAGATGCTTATAAGCCAAAAAAGAAAAAGCTGGGACCTTTTTTGTCTGATTTAGGCAGTGGGAACAGATTATAGCAGGTGGCCTGCTATAGTTGGTTCCCCCCTTGTAAATTTAAGAAATAAATTTCAATCACATCCAAAGTTTCAGGAATTAATTGTCATCATAAAAGATGCTTATAAACCAAAAATGAAAAAGCTGGGACTTTTTTTTGTCTGATTTAGACAGTGGGAACAGATTACAGCAGGTGGCCTGCTATAATTTGTTTCCCCTTTGTAACTTTAAGAAATAAAGGTCAATCAACTCCAAAGTTTCAGGGGTTAGTTGTCATCATAAAAGATGCTTATAAGCCAAAAATGAAAAAGCTGTGACCTTTTTTGCCTGATTTGGACAGGGGAACAGATTATAGCAGGTGGCCTGCTAAAGTTGGTTCCCCCCTTGTAACTTTAAGAAATAAAGTTCAATCACATCCAAAGTTTCAGGAATTAATTGTCATCATAAAAGATGCTTATAAACCAAAAATGAAAAAGCTGGGACCTTTTTTGTCTGATTTAGACAGGGGAACAGATTATAGCAGGTGGCCTGCTAAAGTTGGTTCCCCCCTTGTAACTTTAAGAAATAAAGTTCAATAAACTCCAAAGTTTCAGGAATTAATTTTCATCATAAAAGATGCTTATAAGACAAAAATGAAAAAGCTGGGACTTTTTTTTGTCTGATTTAGACAGGGGAACAGATTTTAGCAGGTGGCCTGCTATAGTTGGTTCCCCCCTTGTAAATTTAAGAAATAAAGGTCAATCACATCCAAAGCTTCAGGAATTAATTGTCATCATAAAAGATGCTTATGAGCCAAAAATGAAAAACCTGGGACCGTTTTTGTCTGATTTAAACAGGGGAACAGATTATAGCAGGTAGACTGCTATAATTTGTTCCCCCCTTGTAACTTTAAGAAATAAAGTTCAATCAACTCCAAAGTTTCAGGGGTTAGTTGTCATCATAAAAGATGCTTATGAGCCATAAATGAAAAAGCTGGGACCTTTTTTGTCTGATTTAGACAGGGGAACAGATTATAGCAGGTGGCCTGCTAAAGTTGGTTCCCCCCTTGTAACTTTAGGAAATAAAGTTCAATCATATCCAAAGTTTCAGGAATTAATTGCCATCATAAAAGATACTTATAAACCAAAAATGAAAAAGCTGGGACCTTTTTTGTCTGATTTAGACAGGGGAACAGATTATAGCAGGTGGCCTGCTAAAGTTGGTTCCCCCTTGTAACTTTAAGAAATAAAGTTCAATCACATCCAAAGTTTCAGGAATTAATTGTCATCATAAAAGATGCTTATAAACCAAAAATGAAAAAGCTGGGACCTTTTTTGTCTGATTTAGACAGGGGAACAGATTATAGCAGGTGGCCTGCTAAAGTTGGTTCCCCCCTTGTAACTTTAAGAAATAAAGTTCAATCACATCCAAAGTTTCAGGAATTAATTGTCATCATAAAAGATGCTTATGAGCCAAAAATGAAAAACCTGGGACCTTTTTTGTCTGATTTAAACAGGGGAACAGATTATAGCAGATAGACTGCTATAATTTGTTCCCCCCTTGTAACTTTAAGAAATAAAGTTCAATCAACTCCAAAGTTTCAGGGGTTAGTTGTCATAATAAAAGATGCTTATACGCCAAAAATGAAAAAGCTGGGACCTTTTTGGCCTGATTTGGACAGTGGGAACAGATTATAGCAGGTGTTCTGCTATAATTGGTCCCCCTTGTAACTCTAAGAAATAAAGGTCAATCACATCCAAAGTTTCAGGAATTAATTTTCATCATAAAAGATGCTTATGAGCCAAAAGTGAAAAACCTGGGACCTTTTTTGTCTGATTTAGACAGGGGAACAGATTTTAGCAGGTGGCCTGCTATAGTTGGGTCCCCCTTGTAAATTTAAGATATAAAGGTCAATCACATCCAAAGTTTCAGTAATTAATTGTCATCATAAAAGATGCTTATAAGCCAAAAATGAAAAAGCTGGGACATTTTTTGCCTGATTTAGACAGTGGGAACAGATTATAGCAGGTGGCCTGCTATAGTTGGTTCCCCCCTTGTAAGTTTATGAAATAAAGGTCAATCACATCCAAAGTTTCAGGAATTAATTGTCATCATGAAAGATGCTTATAAGCCAAAAATGAAAAAGCTGGGACCTTTTTTGCCTGATTTAGACAGGGGAACAGATTATAGCAGGTGGCCTAGACAGGGGGAAAAGATTATAGCAGGTGGCCTTCTATAATGGGTCCCCCTTGTAACTCTAAGAAATAAAGGTCAATCACATCCAAAGTTTCAGGGGTTAGTTGTCATCATAAAAGATGCTTATGAGCCAAAAGTGAAAAACCTGGGACCTTTTTTGTCTGATTTAGACAGGGGAACAGATTTTAGCAGGTGGCCTGCTATAGTTGGGTCCCCCTTGTAAATTTAAGATATAAAGGTCAATCACATCCAAAGTTTCAGGAATTAATTGTCATCATAAAAGATGCTTATAAACCAAAAATGAAAAAGCTGGGACATTTTTTGCCTGATTTAGACAGTGGGAACAGATTATAGCAGGTGGCCTGCTATAGTTGGTTCCCCCCTTGTAAGTTTATGAAATAAAGGTCAATCACATCCAACGTTTCAGGAATTAATTGTCATCATGAAAGATGCTTATAAGCCAAAAATGAAAAAGCTGGGACCTTTTTTGCCTGATTTAGACAGGGGAACAGATTATAGCAGGTGGCCTGCTAAAGTTGGTTCCCCCTTGTAACTTTAAGAAATAAAGTTCAATCACATCCAAAGTTTCAGGAATTAATTGTCATCATAAAAGATGCTTATAAACCAAAAATGAAAAAGCTGGGACCTTTTTTGTCTGATTTAGACAGGGGAACAGATTATAGCAGATAGACTGCTATAATTTGTTCCCCCCTCGTAATTTTAAGAAATAAAGTTCAATCAACTCCAAAGTTTCAGGGGTTAGTTGTCATAATAAAAGATGCTTATAAGCCAAAAATGAAAAAGCTGGGACCTTTTTGGCCTGATTTGGACAGTGGGAACAGATTATAGCAGGTGGCCTGCTATAATTGGTCCCCCTTGTAACTCTAAGAAATAAAGGTCAATAAACTCCAAAGTTTCAGGAATTAATTTTCATCATAAAAGATGCTTATGAGCCAAAAATTAAAAACCTGGGACCTTTTTTGTCTGATTTAGACAGGGGAACAGATTTTAGCAGGTGGCCTGCTATAGTTGGGTCCCCCTTGTAAATTTAAAACATAAAGGTCAATCACATCCAAAGTTTCAGTAATTAATTGTCATCATAAAAGATGCTTATAAGCCAAAAATGAAAAAGCTGGGACATTTTTTGCCTGATTTAGACAGTGGGAACAGATTATAGCAGGTGGCCTGCTATAGTTGGTTCCCCCCTTGTAAGTTTATGAAATAAAGGTCAATCACATCCAAAGTTTCAGGAATTAATTGTCATCATGAAAGATGCTTATAAGCCAAAAATGAAAAAGCTGGGACCTTTTTTGCCTGATTTAGACAGGGGAACAGATTATAGCAGGTGGCCTGCTAAAGTTGGTTCCCCCTTGTAACTTTAAGAAATAAAGTTCAATCACATCCAAAGTTTCAGGAATTAATTGTCATCATAAAAGATGCTTATAAACCAAAAATGAAAAAGCTGGGACCTTTTTTGTCTGATTTAGACAGGGGGAACCGATTATAGCAGGTGGACTGCTATAATTGGTCCCCCCTTGTAACTTTAAGAAATAAAGTTCAATCACATCCAAAGTTTCAGGAATTAATTGTCATCATAAAAGATGCTTATAAACCAAAAATGAAAAAGCTGGGACCTTTTTTGTCTGATTTAGACAGGGGGAACAGATTATAGCAGGTGGCCTGCTATAATTTGTTCCCCCCTTGTAACTTTAAGAAATAAAGGTCAATCACATCCAAAGTTTCAGGAATTAATTGTCATCATAAAAGATGCTTATAAGCCAAAAATGAAAAAGCTGGGACCTTTTTTGCCTGATTTAGACAGTGGGAACAGCTTATAGCAGGTGGCCTGCTATAGTTGGTTCCCCCCTTGTAACTTTAAGAAATAAAGGTCAATCACATCCAAAGTTTCAGGAATTAATTGTCATCATAAAAGATGCTTTTAAGCCAAAAATGAAAAAGCTGGGACCTTTTTTGTCTGATTTAGACAGGGGAACAGATTATAGCAGGTGGCCTGCTATAGTTGGTTCCCCCCTTGTAAGTTTATGAAATAGAGGTCAATCACATCCAAAGTTTCAGGAATTAATAATCATCATAAAATATGCTTATAAGCCAAAAATGAAAAAGCTGGGACCGTTTTTGCCTGATTTGGACAGTGGGAACTGATTATAGCAGGTGGCCTGTTATAATTATTTCCCCCCTTATAACTTTAAGGAATAAAGCTCAATCATATCCAAAGTTTAAGGAATTCATTATCATCATAAAAGATGCTTATAAGCCAAAAATGAAAAAGCTGGGACCTTTTTTGTCTGATATAGACAGGGGAACAGATTATAGTAGGTGGCCTGCTAAAGTTGGTTCCCCCCTTGTAACTTTAAGAAATAAAGTTCAATCACATCCAAAGTTTCAGGAATTAATTGTCATCATAAAAGATGCTTATAAGCCAAAAATGAAAAAGCTGGGACCTTTTTTGTCGGATTTAGACAGATGGACCAGATTATAGCAGGTGGCCTGCTATAATTGGTTCCCCCCTTATAACTTTAAGAAATAAAGTTCAATCATATCCAAAGTTTCAGGAATTAATTGTCATCATAAAAGATACTTATAAACCAAAAATGAAAAAGCTGGGACATTTATTGTCTGATTTAGACAGGGGGAACAGATTATAGCAGGTGGCCTGCTATAGTTGGTTCCCCCCTTGTAAGTTTATGAAATAAAGGTCAATCACATCCAAAGTTTCAGGAATTAATTTTCATCATAAAAGATGCTTATAAGCCAAAAATGAAAAAGCTGGGACCTTTTTTGCCTGATTTAGACAGTGGGAACAGCTTATAGCAGGTGGCCTGCTAAAGTTGGTTCCCCCCTTGTAAGTTCAAGAAAAAAGGTCAATCACATCCAAAGTTTCAGGAATTAATTGTCATCATAAAAGATGCTTATAAGCCAAAAATGAAAAAGCTGGGACCTTTTTTGCCTGATTTAGACAGTGGGAACAGCTTATAGCAGGTGGCCTGCTATAGTTGGTTCCCCCCTTGTAACTTTAAGAAATAAAGGTCAATCACATCCAAAGTTTCAGGAATTAATTGTCATCATAAAAGATGCTTATAAGCCAAAAATGAAAAAGCTGGGACCTTTTTTGTCTGATTTAGACAGGGGAACAGATTATAGCAGGTGGCCTGCTATAGTTGGTTCCCCCCTTGTAAGTTTATGAAATAAAGGTCAATCGCATCCAAAGTTTCAGGAATTAATTGTCATCATAAAAGATGCTTATAAGCCAAAAATGAAAAAGCTGGGACCTTTTTTGCCTGATTTAGACAGTGGGAACAGCTTATAGCAGGTGGCCTGCTATAGTTGGTTCCCCCCTTGTAACTTTAAGAAATAAAGGTCAATCACATCCAAAGTTTCAGGAATTAATTGTCATCATAAAAGATGCTTATAAACCAAAAATGAAAAAGCTGGGACCTTTTTTGTCTGATTTAGACAGGGGAACAGATTATAGCAGGTGGCCTGCTAAAGTTGGTTCCCCCCTTGTAACTTTAAGAAATAAAGTTCAATCACATCCAAAGTTTCAGGAATTAATTGTCATCATAAAAGATGCTTATGAGCCAAAAATGAAAAACCTGGGACCTTTTTTGTCTGATTTAAACAGGGGAACAGATTATAGCAGATAGACTGCTATAATTTGTTCCCCCCTTGTAACTTTAAGAAATAAAGTTCAATCAACTCCAAAGTTTCAGGGGTTAGTTGTCATAATAAAAGATGCTTATACGCCAAAAATGAAAAAGCTGGGACCTTTTTGGCCTGATTTGGACAGTGGGAACAGATTATAGCAGGTGTTCTGCTATAATTGGTCCCCCTTGTAACTCTAAGAAATAAAGGTCAATCACATCCAAAGTTTCAGGAATTAATTTTCATCATAAAAGATGCTTATGAGCCAAAAGTGAAAAACCTGGGACCTTTTTTGTCTGATTTAGACAGGGGAACAGATTTTAGCAGGTGGCCTGCTATAGTTGGGTCCCCCTTGTAAATTTAAGATATAAAGGTCAATCACATCCAAAGTTTCAGTAATTAATTGTCATCATAAAAGATGCTTATAAGCCAAAAATGAAAAAGCTGGGACATTTTTTGCCTGATTTAGACAGTGGGAACAGATTATAGCAGGTGGCCTGCTATAATTGGTCCCCCTTGTAACTCTAAGAAATAAAGGTCAATAAACTCCAAAGTTTCAGGAATTAATTTTCATCATAAAAGATGCTTATGAGCCAAAAATTAAAAACCTGGGACCTTTTTTGTCTGATTTAGACAGGGGAACAGATTTTAGCAGGTGGCCTGCTATAGTTGGGTCCCCCTTGTAAATTTAAAACATAAAGGTCAATCACATCCAAAGTTTCAGTAATTAATTGTCATCATAAAAGATGCTTATAAGCCAAAAATGAAAAAGCTGGGACATTTTTTGCCTGATTTAGACAGTGGGAACAGATTATAGCAGGTGGCCTGCTATAGTTGGTTCCCCCCTTGTAAGTTTATGAAATAAAGGTCAATCACATCCAAAGTTTCAGGAATTAATTGTCATCATGAAAGATGCTTATAAGCCAAAAATGAAAAAGCTGGGACCTTTTTTGCCTGATTTAGACAGGGGAACAGATTATAGCAGGTGGCCTGCTAAAGTTGGTTCCCCCTTGTAACTTTAAGAAATAAAGTTCAATCACATCCAAAGTTTCAGGAATTAATTGTCATCATAAAAGATGCTTATAAACCAAAAATGAAAAAGCTGGGACCTTTTTTGTCTGATTTAGACAGGGGGAACCGATTATAGCAGGTGGACTGCTATAATTGGTCCCCCCTTGTAACTTTAAGAAATAAAGTTCAATCACATCCAAAGTTTCAGGAATTAATTGTCATCATAAAAGATGCTTATAAACCAAAAATGAAAAAGCTGGGACCTTTTTTGTCTGATTTAGACAGGGGGAACAGATTATAGCAGGTGGCCTGCTATAATTTGTTCCCCCCTTGTAACTTTAAGAAATAAAGGTCAATCACATCCAAAGTTTCAGGAATTAATTGTCATCATAAAAGATGCTTATAAGCCAAAAATGAAAAAGCTGGGACCTTTTTTGCCTGATTTAGACAGTGGGAACAGCTTATAGCAGGTGGCCTGCTATAGTTGGTTCCCCCCTTGTAACTTTAAGAAATAAAGGTCAATCACATCCAAAGTTTCAGGAATTAATTGTCATCATAAAAGATGCTTTTAAGCCAAAAATGAAAAAGCTGGGACCTTTTTTGTCTGATTTAGACAGGGGAACAGATTATAGCAGGTGGCCTGCTATAGTTGGTTCCCCCCTTGTAAGTTTATGAAATAGAGGTCAATCACATCCAAAGTTTCAGGAATTAATAATCATCATAAAATATGCTTATAAGCCAAAAATGAAAAAGCTGGGACCGTTTTTGCCTGATTTGGACAGTGGGAACTGATTATAGCAGGTGGCCTGTTATAATTATTTCCCCCCTTATAACTTTAAGGAATAAAGCTCAATCATATCCAAAGTTTAAGGAATTCATTATCATCATAAAAGATGCTTATAAGCCAAAAATGAAAAAGCTGGGACCTTTTTTGTCTGATATAGACAGGGGAACAGATTATAGTAGGTGGCCTGCTAAAGTTGGTTCCCCCCTTGTAACTTTAAGAAATAAAGTTCAATCACATCCAAAGTTTCAGGAATTAATTGTCATCATAAAAGATGCTTATAAGCCAAAAATGAAAAAGCTGGGACCTTTTTTGTCGGATTTAGACAGATGGACCAGATTATAGCAGGTGGCCTGCTATAATTGGTTCCCCCCTTATAACTTTAAGAAATAAAGTTCAATCATATCCAAAGTTTCAGGAATTAATTGTCATCATAAAAGATACTTATAAACCAAAAATGAAAAAGCTGGGACATTTATTGTCTGATTTAGACAGGGGGAACAGATTATAGCAGGTGGCCTGCTATAGTTGGTTCCCCCCTTGTAAGTTTATGAAATAAAGGTCAATCACATCCAAAGTTTCAGGAATTAATTTTCATCATAAAAGATGCTTATAAGCCAAAAATGAAAAAGCTGGGACCTTTTTTGCCTGATTTAGACAGTGGGAACAGCTTATAGCAGGTGGCCTGCTAAAGTTGGTTCCCCCCTTGTAAGTTCAAGAAAAAAGGTCAATCACATCCAAAGTTTCAGGAATTAATTGTCATCATAAAAGATGCTTATAAGCCAAAAATGAAAAAGCTGGGACCTTTTTTGCCTGATTTAGACAGTGGGAACAGCTTATAGCAGGTGGCCTGCTATAGTTGGTTCCCCCCTTGTAACTTTAAGAAATAAAGGTCAATCACATCCAAAGTTTCAGGAATTAATTGTCATCATAAAAGATGCTTATAAGCCAAAAATGAAAAAGCTGGGACCTTTTTTGTCTGATTTAGACAGGGGAACAGATTATAGCAGGTGGCCTGCTATAGTTGGTTCCCCCCTTGTAAGTTTATGAAATAAAGGTCAATCGCATCCAAAGTTTCAGGAATTAATTGTCATCATAAAAGATGCTTATAAGCCAAAAATGAAAAAGCTGGGACCTTTTTTGCCTGATTTAGACAGTGGGAACAGCTTATAGCAGGTGGCCTGCTATAGTTGGTTCCCCCCTTGTAACTTTAAGAAATAAAGGTCAATCACATCCAAAGTTTCAGGAATTAATTGTCATCATAAAAGATGCTTATAAACCAAAAATGAAAAAGCTGGGACCTTTTTTGTCTGATTTAGACAGGGGAACAGATTATAGCAGGTGGCCTGCTAAAGTTGGTTCCCCCCTTGTAACTTTAAGAAATAAAGTTCAATCACATCCAAAGTTTCAGGAATTAATTGTCATCATAAAAGATGCTTATGAGCCAAAAATGAAAAACCTGGGACCTTTTTTGTCTGATTTAAACAGGGGAACAGATTATAGCAGATAGACTGCTATAATTTGTTCCCCCCTTGTAACTTTAAGAAATAAAGTTCAATCAACTCCAAAGTTTCAGGGGTTAGTTGTCATAATAAAAGATGCTTATACGCCAAAAATGAAAAAGCTGGGACCTTTTTGGCCTGATTTGGACAGTGGGAACAGATTATAGCAGGTGTTCTGCTATAATTGGTCCCCCTTGTAACTCTAAGAAATAAAGGTCAATCACATCCAAAGTTTCAGGAATTAATTTTCATCATAAAAGATGCTTATGAGCCAAAAGTGAAAAACCTGGGACCTTTTTTGTCTGATTTAGACAGGGGAACAGATTTTAGCAGGTGGCCTGCTATAGTTGGGTCCCCCTTGTAAATTTAAGATATAAAGGTCAATCACATCCAAAGTTTCAGTAATTAATTGTCATCATAAAAGATGCTTATAAGCCAAAAATGAAAAAGCTGGGACATTTTTTGCCTGATTTAGACAGTGGGAACAGATTATAGCAGGTGGCCTGCTATAGTTGGTTCCCCCCTTGTAAGTTTATGAAATAAAGGTCAATCACATCCAAAGTTTCAGGAATTAATTGTCATCATGAAAGATGCTTATAAGCCAAAAATGAAAAAGCTGGGACCTTTTTTGCCTGATTTAGACAGGGGAACAGATTATAGCAGGTGGCCTAGACAGGGGGAAAAGATTATAGCAGGTGGCCTTCTATAATGGGTCCCCCTTGTAACTCTAAGAAATAAAGGTCAATCACATCCAAAGTTTCAGGGGTTAGTTGTCATCATAAAAGATGCTTATGAGCCAAAAGTGAAAAACCTGGGACCTTTTTTGTCTGATTTAGACAGGGGAACAGATTTTAGCAGGTGGCCTGCTATAGTTGGGTCCCCCTTGTAAATTTAAGATATAAAGGTCAATCACATCCAAAGTTTCAGGAATTAATTGTCATCATAAAAGATGCTTATAAACCAAAAATGAAAAAGCTGGGACATTTTTTGCCTGATTTAGACAGTGGGAACAGATTATAGCAGGTGGCCTGCTATAGTTGGTTCCCCCCTTGTAAGTTTATGAAATAAAGGTCAATCACATCCAACGTTTCAGGAATTAATTGTCATCATGAAAGATGCTTATAAGCCAAAAATGAAAAAGCTGGGACCTTTTTTGCCTGATTTAGACAGGGGAACAGATTATAGCAGGTGGCCTGCTAAAGTTGGTTCCCCCTTGTAACTTTAAGAAATAAAGTTCAATCACATCCAAAGTTTCAGGAATTAATTGTCATCATAAAAGATGCTTATAAACCAAAAATGAAAAAGCTGGGACCTTTTTTGTCTGATTTAGACAGGGGAACAGATTATAGCAGATAGACTGCTATAATTTGTTCCCCCCTCGTAATTTTAAGAAATAAAGTTCAATCAACTCCAAAGTTTCAGGGGTTAGTTGTCATAATAAAAGATGCTTATAAGCCAAAAATGAAAAAGCTGGGACCTTTTTGGCCTGATTTGGACAGTGGGAACAGATTATAGCAGGTGGCCTGCTATAATTGGTCCCCCTTGTAACTCTAAGAAATAAAGGTCAATAAACTCCAAAGTTTCAGGAATTAATTTTCATCATAAAAGATGCTTATGAGCCAAAAATTAAAAACCTGGGACCTTTTTTGTCTGATTTAGACAGGGGAACAGATTTTAGCAGGTGGCCTGCTATAGTTGGGTCCCCCTTGTAAATTTAAAACATAAAGGTCAATCACATCCAAAGTTTCAGTAATTAATTGTCATCATAAAAGATGCTTATAAGCCAAAAATGAAAAAGCTGGGACATTTTTTGCCTGATTTAGACAGTGGGAACAGATTATAGCAGGTGGCCTGCTATAGTTGGTTCCCCCCTTGTAAGTTTATGAAATAAAGGTCAATCACATCCAAAGTTTCAGGAATTAATTGTCATCATGAAAGATGCTTATAAGCCAAAAATGAAAAAGCTGGGACCTTTTTTGCCTGATTTAGACAGGGGAACAGATTATAGCAGGTGGCCTGCTAAAGTTGGTTCCCCCTTGTAACTTTAAGAAATAAAGTTCAATCACATCCAAAGTTTCAGGAATTAATTGTCATCATAAAAGATGCTTATAAACCAAAAATGAAAAAGCTGGGACCTTTTTTGTCTGATTTAGACAGGGGGAACCGATTATAGCAGGTGGCCTGCTATAATTGGTCCCCCCTTGTAACTTTAAGAAATAAAGTTCAATCACATCCAAAGTTTCAGGAATTAATTGTCATCATAAAAGATGCTTATAAACCAAAAATGAAAAAGCTGGGACCTTTTTTGTCTGATTTAGACAGGGGGAACAGATTATAGCAGGTGGCCTGCTATAATTTGTTCCCCCCTTGTAACTTTAAGAAATAAAGGTCAATCACATCCAAAGTTTCAGGAATTAATTGTCATCATAAAAGATGCTTATAAGCCAAAAATGAAAAAGCTGGGACCTTTTTTGCCTGATTTAGACAGTGGGAACAGCTTATAGCAGGTGGCCTGCTATAGTTGGTTCCCCCCTTGTAACTTTAAGAAATAAAGGTCAATCACATCCAAAGTTTCAGGAATTAATTGTCATCATAAAAGATGCTTTTAAGCCAAAAATGAAAAAGCTGGGACCTTTTTTGTCTGATTTAGACAGGGGAACAGATTATAGCAGGTGGCCTGCTATAGTTGGTTCCCCCCTTGTAAGTTTATGAAATAGAGGTCAATCACATCCAAAGTTTCAGGAATTAATAATCATCATAAAAGATGCTTATAAGCCAAAAATGAAAAAGCTGGGACCGTTTTTGCCTGATTTGGACAGTGGGAACTGATTATAGCAGGTGGCCTGTTATAATTATTTCCCCCCTTATAACTTTAAGGAATAAAGCTCAATCATATCCAAAGTTTAAGGAATTCATTATCATCATAAAAGATGCTTATAAGCCAAAAATGAAAAAGCTGGGACCTTTTTTGTCTGATATAGACAGGGGAACAGATTATAGTAGGTGGCCTGCTAAAGTTGGTTCCCCCCTTGTAACTTTAAGAAATAAAGTTCAATCACATCCAAAGTTTCAGGAATTAATTGTCATCATAAAAGATGCTTATAAGCCAAAAATGAAAAAGCTGGGACCTTTTTTGTCGGATTTAGACAGATGGACCAGATTATAGCAGGTGGCCTGCTATAATTGGTTCCCCCCTTATAACTTTAAGAAATAAAGTTCAATCATATCCAAAGTTTCAGGAATTAATTGTCATCATAAAAGATACTTATAAACCAAAAATGAAAAAGCTGGGACATTTATTGTCTGATTTAGACAGGGGGAACAGATTATAGCAGGTGGCCTGCTATAGTTGGTTCCCCCCTTGTAAGTTTATGAAATAAAGGTCAATCACATCCAAAGTTTCAGGAATTAATTTTCATCATAAAAGATGCTTATAAGCCAAAAATGAAAAAGCTGGGACCTTTTTTGCCTGATTTAGACAGTGGGAACAGCTTATAGCAGGTGGCCTGCTAAAGTTGGTTCCCCCCTTGTAAGTTCAAGAAAAAAGGTCAATCACATCCAAAGTTTCAGGAATTAATTGTCATCATAAAAGATGCTTATAAGCCAAAAATGAAAAAGCTGGGACCTTTTTTGCCTGATTTAGACAGTGGGAACAGCTTATAGCAGGTGGCCTGCTATAGTTGGTTCCCCCCTTGTAACTTTAAGAAATAAAGGTCAATCACATCCAAAGTTTCAGGAATTAATTGTCATCATAAAAGATGCTTATAAGCCAAAAATGAAAAAGCTGGGACCTTTTTTGTCTGATTTAGACAGGGGAACAGATTATAGCAGGTGGCCTGCTATAGTTGGTTCCCCCCTTGTAACTCTAAGAAATAAAGGTCAATCGCATCCAAAGTTTCAGGAATTAATTGTCATCATAAAAGATGCTTATAAGCCAAAAATGAAAAAGCTGGGACCTTTTTTGCCTGATTTAGACAGTGGGAACAGCTTATAGCAGGTGGCCTGCTATAGTTGGTTCCCCCCTTGTAACTTTAAGAAATAAAGGTCAATCACATCCAAAGTTTCAGGAATTAATTGTCATCATAAAAGATGCTTATAAACCAAAAATGAAAAAGCTGGGACCTTTTTTGTCTGATTTAGACAGGGGGAACAGATTATAGCAGGTGGCCTGCTATAATTTGTTCCCCCCTTGTAACTTTAAGAAATAAAGGTCAATCACATCCAACGTTTCAGGGGTTAGTTGTCATCATAAAAGATGGTTATAAGCCAAAAATGAAAAAGCTGGGACCTTTTTTGCCTGATTTAGACAGGGGAACAGATTATAGCAGGTGGCCTGCTATAGTGTGTTCCCCCCTTGTAAGTTCAAGAAAAAAGGTCAATCACATCCAAAGTTTCAGGGGCTAGTTGTCATCATAAAAGATGCTTATAAGCCAAAAATGAAAAAGCTGGGACCTTTTTTGTCTTATTTAGACAGGGGGAACAGATTATAGCAAATGGCCTGCTATAATTTGTTTCCCCTTTGTAACTTTAAGAAATAAACGTCAATCAACTCCAAAGTTTCAGGGGTTAGTTGTCATCATAAAAGATGCTTATAAGCAAAAAATGAAAAAGCTGGGACCGTTTTTGCCTGATTTGGACAGTGGGAACTGATTATAGCAGGTGGCCTGTTATAATTATTTCCCCCCTTATAACTTTAAGGAATAAAGGTTAATCACATCCAAAGTTTCAGGAATTAATTGTCATCATAAAAGAAACGTATAAACCAAAAATGAAAAAGCTGGGACCTTTTTTGCCTGATTTAGACAGTGGGAACAGATTATAGTAGGTGGCCTGCTAAAGTTGGTTCCCCCCTTGTAACTTTAAGAAATAAAGTTCAATCAACTCCAAAGTTTCAGGGGTTAGTTGTCATCATAAAAGATGCTTATGAGCCATAAATGAAAAAGCTGGGACCTTTTTTGTCTGATTTAGACAGGGGAACAGATTATAGTAGGTGGCCTGCTAAAGTTGGTTCCTCCATTGTAACATTAAGAAATAAAGGTTAATCACATCCAAAGTTTCAGGAATTAATTGTCATCATAAAAGATACTTATAAACCAAAAATGAAAAAGCTGGGACCTTTTTTGTCTGATTTAGACAGTGGGAACATATTATAGCAGGTTGCCTGCTATAGTTGGTTCCTCCATTGTAACATTAAGAAATAAAGGTTAATCACATCCAAAGTTTCAGGAATTAATTGTCATCATAAAAGATGCTTATGAGCCAAAAATGAAAAACCTGGGACCTTTTTTGTCTGATTTAAACAGGGGAACAGATTATAGCAGGTAGACTGCTATAATTTGTTCCCCCTTTGTAACTTTAAGAAATAAAGTTCAATCAACTCCAAAGTGTCAGGGGTTAGTTGTCATCATAAAAGATGCTTATGAGCCATAAATGAAAAAGCTGGGACCTTTTTTGTCTGATTTAAACAGGGGAACAGATTATAGCACGTGGCCTGCTATAATTTGTTCCCCATTGTAACTTTAAGAAATAAAGGTCAATGACATCCAAAGTTTCAGGAATTAATTGTCACCATAAAAGATGCTTATAAACCAAAAATGAAAAAGCTGGGACCTTTTTTGTCTGATTTAGACAGGGGAACAGATTATTGCAGGTAGACTGCAATAATTTGTTCCCCCTTTGTAACTTTAAGAAATAAAGTTCAATCAACTCCAAAGTTTCAGGAATTAATTTTCATCATAAAAGATGCTTATAAGCCAAAAATGAAAAAGCTGGGACTTTTTTTTGTCTGATTTAGACAGGGGAACAGATTTTAGCAGGTGGCCTGCCATAGTTGGTTCCCCCCTTGTAAATTTAAGAAATAAAGGTCAATCACATCCAAAGCTTCAGGAATTAATTGTCATCATAAAAGATGCTTATAAACCAAAAATGAAAAAGCTGGGACCTTTTTTGTCTGATTTAGACAGGGGGAACAGGTGGCCTTCTATAATTGGTCCCCCTTGTAACTCTAAGAAATAAAGGTCAATCAACTCCAAAGTTTCAGGGGTTAGTTGTCATCATAAAAGATGCTTATGAGCCATAAATGAAAAAGCTTTGACCTTTTTTGTCTGATTTAGACAGGGGAACAGATTATAGCAGGTGGCCTGCTAAAGTTGGTTCCCCCCTTGTAACTTTAGGAAATAAAGTTCAATCATATCCAAAGTTTCAGGAATTAATTGTCATCATAAAAGATACTTATAAACCAAAAATGAAAAAGCTGGGACCTTTTTTGTCTGATTTAGACAGGGGGAACAGATTATAGCAGGTGGCCTTCTATAATTGGTCCCCCTTGTAACTCTAAGAAATAAAGGTCAATCACATCCAAAGTTTCAGGGGCTAGTTGTCATCATAAAAGATGCTTATAAGCCAAAAATGAAAAGCTGGGACCCTTTTTGTCTGATTTAGACAGTGGGAACAGATTATAGCAGGTGGCCTGCTATAGTTGGTTCCCCCCTTGTAAATTTAAGAAATAAAGGTCAATCACATCCAAAGTTTCAGGAAATAATTGTCATCATAAAAGATGCTTATGAGCCAAAAATGAAAAAACCTGGGACCTTTTTTGTCTGATTTAAACAGGGGAACAGATTATAGCAGGTGGCCTGCTATAATTTGTTCCCCCCTTGTAACTTTAAGAAATAAAGTTCAATGAACTCCAAAGTGTCAGGGGTTAGTTGTCATCATAAAAGATGCTTATGAGCCATAAATGAAAAAGCTGGGACCTTTTTTGTCTGATTTAAACAGGGGAACAGATTATAGCAGGTGGCCTGCTATAATTTGTTCCCCATTGTAACTTTAAGAAATAAAGGTCAATGACATCCAAAGTTTCAGGAATTAATTGTCACCAGCTTATAAACCAAAAATGAAAAAGCTGGGACCTTTTTTGTCTGATTTAGACAGGGGAACAGATTATAGCAGGTGGCCTGCTAAAGTTGGTTCCACCCTTGTAACTTTAAGAAATAAAGTTCAATCAACTCCAAAGTTTCAGGAATTAATTTTCATCATAAAAGATGCTTATAAGCCAAAAATGAAAAAGCTGGGACTTTTTTTGTCTGATTTAGACAGGGGAACAGATTTTAGCAGGTGGCCTGCTATAGTTGGTTCCCCCCTTATAACTTTAAGAAATAAAGGTCAATCACATCCAAAGCTTCAGGAATTAATTGTCATCATAAAATATGCTTATGAGCCATAAATGAAAAAGCTGGGACCTTTTTTGTCTGATTTAGACAGGGGAACAGATTATAGCAGGTGGCCTGCTAAAGTTGGTTCCCCCCTTATAACTTTAAGAAATAAAGTTCAATCACATCCAAAGTTTCAGGAATTAATTGTCATCATAAAAGATGCTTATAAACCAAAAATGAAAAAGCTGGGACTTTTTTTTGTCTGATTTAGACAGTGGGAACAGATTACAGCAGGTGGCCTGCTATAATTTGTTTCCCCTTTGTAACTTTAAGAAATAAAGGTCAATCAACTCCAAAGTTTCAGGGGTTAGTTGTCATCATAAAAGATGCTTATAAGCCAAAAATGAAAAAGCTGTGACCTTTTTTGCCTGATTTGGACAGTGGGAACAGATTATAGTAGGTGGCCTGCTATAATTTGTCCCCCCCTTATAACTTTAAGAAATAAAGGTCAATCACATCCAAAGTTTCAGGAATTAATTGTCACCATAAAAGATGCTTATAAACCAAAAATGAAAAAGCTGGGACCTTTTTTGCCTTATTTGGACAGATGGACCAGATTATAGCAGGTGGCCTGCTATAATTGGTTCCCCCCTTATAACTTTAAGAAATAAAGTTCAATCATATCCAAAGTTTCAGGAATTAATTGTTATCATAAAAGATACTTATAAACCAAACATGAAAAAGCTGGGACATTTATTGTCTGATTTAGACAGGGGGAACAGATTATAGCAGGTGGCCTGCTATAATTGGTCCCCCTTGTAACTCTAAGAAATAAAGGTCAATCACATCCAAAGTTTCAGGGGCTAGTTGTCATCATAAAAGATGCTTATAAGCCAAAAAAGAAAAAGCTGGGACCTTTTTTGTCTGATTTAGACAGTGGGAACAGATTATAGCAGGTGGCCTGCTATAGTTGGTTCCCCCCTTGTAAATTTAAGAAATAAAGGTCAATCACATCCAAAGTTTCAGGAATTAATTGTCATCATAAAAGATGCTTATAAACCAAAAATGAAAAAGCTGGGACTTTTTTTTGTCTGATTTAGACAGTGGGAACAGATTACAGCAGGTGGCCTGCTATAATTTGTTTCCCCTTTGTAACTTTAAGAAATAAAGGTCAATCAACTCCAAAGTTTCAGGGGTTAGTTGTCATCATAAAAGATGCTTATAAGCCAAAAATGAAAAAGCTGTGACCTTTTTTGCCTGATTTGGACAGGGGAACAGATTATAGCAGGTGGCCTGCTAAAGTTGGTTCCCCCCTTGTAACTTTAAGAAATAAAGTTCAATCACATCCAAAGTTTCAGGAATTAATTGTCATCATAAAAGATGCTTATAAACCAAAAATGAAAAAGCTGGGACCTTTTTTGTCTGATTTAGACAGGGGAACAGATTATAGCAGGTGGCCTGCTAAAGTTGGTTCCCCCCTTGTAACTTTAAGAAATAAAGTTCAATAAACTCCAAAGTTTCAGGAATTAATTTTCATCATAAAAGATGCTTATAAGACAAAAATGAAAAAGCTGGGACTTTTTTTTGTCTGATTTAGACAGGGGAACAGATTTTAGCAGGTGGCCTGCTATAGTTGGTTCCCCCCTTGTAAATTTAAGAAATAAAGGTCAATCACATCCAAAGCTTCAGGAATTAATTGTCATCATAAAAGATGCTTATGAGCCAAAAATGAAAAACCTGGGACCGTTTTTGTCTGATTTAAACAGGGGAACAGATTATAGCAGGTAGACTGCTATAATTTGTTCCCCCCTTGTAACTTTAAGAAATAAAGTTCAATCAACTCCAAAGTTTCAGGGGTTAGTTGTCATCATAAAAGATGCTTATGAGCCATAAATGAAAAAGCTGGGACCTTTTTTGTCTGATTTAGACAGGGGAACAGATTATAGCAGGTGGCCTTCTAAAGTTGGTTCCCCCCTTGTAACTTTAGGAAATAAAGTTCAATCATATCCAAAGTTTCAGGAATTAATTGTCATCATAAAAGATACTTATAAACCAAAAATGAAAAAGCTGGGACCTTTTTTGTCTGATTTAGACAGGGGAACAGATTATAGCAGGTGGCCTTCTAAAGTTGGTTCCCCCCTTGTAACTTTAGGAAATAAAGTTCAATCACATCCAAAGTTTCAGGAATTAATTGTCATCATAAAAGATGCTTATAAACCAAAAATGAAAAAGCTGGGACCTATTTTGTCTGATTTAAACAGGGGAACAGATTATAGCAGATATACTGCTATAATTTGTTCCCCCCTTGTAACTTTAAGAAATAAAGTTCAATCAACTCCAAAGTTTCAGGGGTTAGTTGTCATAATAAAAGATGCTTATACGCCAAAAATGAAAAAGCTGGGACCTTTTTGGCCTGATTTGGACAGTGGGAACAGATTATAGCAGGTGTTCTGCTATAATTGGTCCCCCTTGTAACTCTAAGAAATAAAGGTCAATCACATCCAAAGTTTCAGGAATTAATTTTCATCATAAAAGATGCTTATGAGCCAAAAGTGAAAAACCTGGGACCTTTTTTGTCTGATTTAGACAGGGGAACAGATTTTAGCAGGTGGCCTGCTATAGTTGGGTCCCCCTTGTAAATTTAAGATATAAAGGTCAATCACATCCAAAGTTTCAGAATTGTCATCATAAAAGATGCTTATAAGCCAAAAATGAAAAAGCTGGGACATTTTTTGCCTGATTTAGACAGTGGGAACAGATTATAGCAGGTGGCCTGCTATAGTTGGTTCCCCCCTTGTAAGTTTATGAAATAAAGGTCAATCACATCCAAAGTTTCAGGAATTAATTGTCATCATGAAAGATGTTTATAAGCCAAAAATGAAAAAGCTGGGACCTTTTTTGCCTGATTTAGACAGGGGAACAGATTATAGCAGGTGGCCTAGACAGGGGGAAAAGATTATAGCAGGTGGCCTTCTATAATGGGTCCCCCTTGTAACTCTAAGAAATAAAGGTCAATCACATCCAAAGTTTCAGGGGTTAGTTGTCATCATAAAAGATGCTTATGAGCCAAAAGTGAAAAACCTGGGACCTTTTTTGTCTGATTTAGACAGGGGAACAGATTTTAGCAGGTGGCCTGCTATAGTTGGGTCCCCCTTGTAAATTTAAGATATAAAGGTCAATCACATCCAAAGTTCCAGGAATTAATTGTCATCATAAAAGATGCTTATAAACCAAAAATGAAAAAGCTGGGACATTTTTTGCCTGATTTAGACAGTGGGAACAGATTATAGCAGGTGGCCTGCTATAGTTGGTTCCCCCCTTGTAAGTTTATGAAATAAAGGTCAATCACATCCAAAGTTTCAGGAATTAATTGTCATCATGAAAGATGCTTATAAGCCAAAAATGAAAAAGCTGGGACCTTTTTTGCCTGATTTAGACAGGGGAACAGATTATAGCAGGTGGCCTGCTAAAGTTGGTTCCCCCTTGTAACTTTAAGAAATAAAGTTCAATCACATCCAAAGTTTCAGGAATTAATTTTCATCATAAAAGATGCTTATAAACCAAAAATGAAAAAGCTGGGACCTTTTTTGTCTGATTTAGACAGGGGGAACCGATTATAGCAGGTGACCTGCTATAATCGGTCCCCCCTTGTAACTTTAAGAAATAAAGTTCAATCACATCCAAAGTTTCAGGAATTAATTGTCATCATAAAAGATGCTTATAAACCAAAAATGAAAAAGCTGGGACCTTTTTTGTCTGATTTAGACAGGGGGAACAGATTATAGCAGGTGGCCTGCTATAATTTGTTCCCCCCTTGTAACTTTAAGAAATAAAGTTCAATCACATCCAACGTTTCAGGGTTTAGTTGTCATCATAAAAGATGCTTATAAGCCAAAAATGAAAAAGCTGGGACCTTTTTTGCCTGATTTAGACAGGGGAACAGATTATAGCAGGTGGCCTGCTATAGTGTGTTCCCCCCTTGTAAGTTCAAGAAAAAAGGTCAATCACATCCAAAGTTTCAGGAATTAATTGTCATCATAAAAGATGCTTATAAGCCAAAAATGAAAAAGCTGGGACCTTTTTTGCCTGATTTAGACAGTGGGAACAGCTTATAGCAGGTGGCCTGCTATAGTTGGTTCCCCCCTTGTAACTTTAAGAAATAAAGGTCAATCACATCCAAAGTTTCAGGAATTAATTGTCATCATAAAAGATGCTTATAAGCCAAAAATGAAAAAGCTGGGACCTATTTTGTCTGATTTAGACAGGGGAACAGATTATAGCAGGTGGCCTACTATAGTTGGTTCCCCCCTTGTAAGTTTATGAAATAAAGGTCAATCACATCCAAAGTTTTAGGAATTAATTGTCATCATAAAAGATGCTTATGAGCCAAAAATGAAAAAGCTGGGACCTTTTTTGCCTGATTTAGACAGTGGGAACAGCTTATAGCAGGTGGCCTGCTATAGTTGGTTCCCCCCTTGTAAGTTTATGAAATAAAGGTCAATCACATCCAAAGTTTCAGGAATTAATTGTCATCATAAAAGATGCTTATACACCAAAAATGAAAAAGCTGGGACCTTTTTTGTCTGATTTAGACAGGGGGAACAGATTATAGCAGGTGGCCTGCTATAATTTGTTCCCCCTTTGTAACTTTAAGAAATAAAGGTCAATCACATCCAACGTTTCAGGGGTTAGTTGTCATCATAAAAGATGGTTATAAGCCAAAAATGAAAAAGCTGGGACCTTTTTTGCCTGATTTAGACAGGGGAACAGATTATAGCAGGTGGCCTGCTATAGTGTGTTCCCCCCTTGTAAGTTCAAGAAAAAAGGTCAATCACATCCAAAGTTTCAGGAATTAATGGTCATCATAAAAGATGCTTATAAGCCAAAATTGAAAAAGCTGGGACCTTTTTTGTCTGATTTAGACAGGGGGAACAGATTATAGCAAATGGCCTGCTATAATTTGTTTCCCCTTTGTAACTTTAAGGAATAAAGGTTAATCACATCCAAAGTTTCAGGAATTAATTGTCATCATAAAAGATACTTATAAACCAAAAATGAAAAAGCTGGGACCTTTTTTGCCTGATTTAGACAGTGGGAACAGATTATAGCAGGTGGCCTGCTATAGTTGGTTCCTCCATTGTAACTTTAAGAAATAAAGGTCAATCATATCCAAAGTTTAAGGAATTCATTATCATCATAAAAGATGCTTATAAGCCAAAAATGAAAAAGCTGTGACCTTTTTTGCCTGATTTGGACAGTGGGAACAGATTATAGCAGGTAGACTGCTATAATTTGTTCCCCCTTTGTAACTTTAAGAAATAAAGTTCAATCAACTCCAAAGTTTCAGGGGTTAGTTGTCATCATAAAAGATGCTTATGAGCCATAAATGAAAAAGCTGGGACCTTTTTTGTCTGATTTAGACAGGATGAACAGATTATAGTAGGTGGCCTGCTGAAGTTGGTTCCCCCCTTGTAACTTTAAGAAATAAAGTTCAATCACATCCAAAGTTTCAGGAATTAATTGTCATCATAAAAGATGCTTATAAGCCAAAAATGAAAAAGCTGGGACCTTTTTTGTCTGATTTAGACAGGGGGAACAGATTATAGCAGGTGGCCTGCTATAATTTGTTCCCCCCTTATAACTTTAAGAAATAAATGTCAATCATATCCAAAGTTTCAGGAATTAATTGTCATCATAAAAGATACTTATAAACCAAAAATGAAAAAGCTGGGACCTTTTTTGTCTGATTTAGACAGGGGGAACAGATTATAGCAGGTGGCCTTCTATAATTGGTCCCCCTTGTAACTCTAAGAAATAAAGGTCAATCACATCCAAAGTTTCAGGGGGTAGTTGTCATCATAAAAGATGCTTATAAGCCAAAAATGAAAAAGCTGGGACCTTTTTTGTCTGATTTAGACAGTGGGAACATATTATAGCAGGTGGCCTGCTATAGTTGGTTCCTCCATTGTAACTTTAGGAAATAAAGTTCAATCACATCCAAAGTTTCAGGAATTAATTGTCATCATAAAAGATGCTTATAAACCAAAAATGAAAAAGCTGGGACCTATTTTGTCTGATTTAGACAGGGGAACAGATTATAGCAGGTGGCCTGCTAAAGTTGGTTCCCCCCTTGTAACTTTAAGAAATAAAGTTCAATCACATCCAAAGTTTCAGGAATTAATTGTCATCATAAAAGATGCTTATGAGCCAAAAATGAAAAACCTGGGACCTTTTTTGTCTGATTTAAACAGGGGAACAGATTATAGCAGATATACTGCTATAATTTGTTCCCCCCTTGTAACTTTAAGAAATAAAGTTCAATCAACTCCAAAGTTTCAGGGGTTAGTTGTCATAATAAAAGATGCTTATACGCCAAAAATGAAAAAGCTGGGACCTTTTTGGCCTGATTTGGACAGTGGGAACAGATTATAGCAGGTGTTCTGCTATAATTGGTCCCCCTTGTAACTCTAAGAAATAAAGGTCAATCACATCCAAAGTTTCAGGAATTAATTTTCATCATAAAAGATGCTTATGAGCCAAAAGTGAAAAACCTGGGACCTTTTTTGTCTGATTTAGACAGGGGAACAGATTTTAGCAGGTGGCCTGCTATAGTTGGGTCCCCCTTGTAAATTTAAGATATAAAGGTCAATCACATCCAAAGTTTCAGAATTGTCATCATAAAAGATGCTTATAAGCCAAAAATGAAAAAGCTGGGACATTTTTTGCCTGATTTAGACAGTGGGAACAGATTATAGCAGGTGGCCTGCTATAGTTGGTTCCCCCCTTGTAAGTTTATGAAATAAAGGTCAATCACATCCAAAGTTTCAGGAATTAATTGTCATCATGAAAGATGTTTATAAGCCAAAAATGAAAAAGCTGGGACCTTTTTTGCCTGATTTAGACAGGGGAACAGATTATAGCAGGTGGCCTAGACAGGGGGAAAAGATTATAGCAGGTGGCCTTCTATAATGGGTCCCCCTTGTAACTCTAAGAAATAAAGGTCAATCACATCCAAAGTTTCAGGGGTTAGTTGTCATCATAAAAGATGCTTATGAGCCAAAAGTGAAAAACCTGGGACCTTTTTTGTCTGATTTAGACAGGGGAACAGATTTTAGCAGGTGGCCTGCTATAGTTGGGTCCCCCTTGTAAATTTAAGATATAAAGGTCAATCACATCCAAAGTTTCAGGAATTAATTGTCATCATAAAAGATGCTTATAAACCAAAAATGAAAAAGCTGGGACATTTTTTGCCTGATTTAGACAGTGGGAACAGATTATAGCAGGTGGCCTGCTATAGTTGGTTCCCCCCTTGTAAGTTTATGAAATAAAGGTCAATCACATCCAAAGTTTCAGGAATTAATTGTCATCATGAAAGATGCTTATAAGCCAAAAATGAAAAAGCTGGGACCTTTTTTGCCTGATTTAGACAGGGGAACAGATTATAGCAGGTGGCCTGCTAAAGTTGGTTCCCCCTTGTAACTTTAAGAAATAAAGTTCAATCACATCCAAAGTTTCAGGAATTAATTTTCATCATAAAAGATGCTTATAAACCAAAAATGAAAAAGCTGGGACCTTTTTTGTCTGATTTAGACAGGGGGAACCGATTATAGCAGGTGACCTGCTATAATCGGTCCCCCCTTGTAACTTTAAGAAATAAAGTTCAATCACATCCAAAGTTTCAGGAATTAATTGTCATCATAAAAGATGCTTATAAACCAAAAATGAAAAAGCTGGGACCTTTTTTGTCTGATTTAGACAGGGGGAACAGATTATAGCAGGTGGCCTGCTATAATTTGTTCCCCCCTTGTAACTTTAAGAAATAAAGTTCAATCACATCCAACGTTTCAGGGTTTAGTTGTCATCATAAAAGATGCTTATAAGCCAAAAATGAAAAAGCTGGGACCTTTTTTGCCTGATTTAGACAGGGGAACAGATTATAGCAGGTGGCCTGCTATAGTGTGTTCCCCCCTTGTAAGTTCAAGAAAAAAGGTCAATCACATCCAAAGTTTCAGGAATTAATTGTCATCATAAAAGATGCTTATAAGCCAAAAATGAAAAAGCTGGGACCTTTTTTGCCTGATTTAGACAGTGGGAACAGCTTATAGCAGGTGGCCTGCTATAGTTGGTTCCCCCCTTGTAACTTTAAGAAATAAAGGTCAATCACATCCAAAGTTTCAGGAATTAATTGTCATCATAAAAGATGCTTATAAGCCAAAAATGAAAAAGCTGGGACCTATTTTGTCTGATTTAGACAGGGGAACAGATTATAGCAGGTGGCCTACTATAGTTGGTTCCCCCCTTGTAAGTTTATGAAATAAAGGTCAATCACATCCAAAGTTTTAGGAATTAATTGTCATCATAAAAGATGCTTATGAGCCAAAAATGAAAAAGCTGGGACCTTTTTTGCCTGATTTAGACAGTGGGAACAGCTTATAGCAGGTGGCCTGCTATAGTTGGTTCCCCCCTTGTAAGTTTATGAAATAAAGGTCAATCACATCCAAAGTTTCAGGAATTAATTGTCATCATAAAAGATGCTTATACACCAAAAATGAAAAAGCTGGGACCTTTTTTGTCTGATTTAGACAGGGGGAACAGATTATAGCAGGTGGCCTGCTATAATTTGTTCCCCCTTTGTAACTTTAAGAAATAAAGGTCAATCACATCCAACGTTTCAGGGGTTAGTTGTCATCATAAAAGATGGTTATAAGCCAAAAATGAAAAAGCTGGGACCTTTTTTGCCTGATTTAGACAGGGGAACAGATTATAGCAGGTGGCCTGCTATAGTGTGTTCCCCCCTTGTAAGTTCAAGAAAAAAGGTCAATCACATCCAAAGTTTCAGGAATTAATGGTCATCATAAAAGATGCTTATAAGCCAAAATTGAAAAAGCTGGGACCTTTTTTGTCTGATTTAGACAGGGGGAACAGATTATAGCAAATGGCCTGCTATAATTTGTTTCCCCTTTGTAACTTTAAGGAATAAAGGTTAATCACATCCAAAGTTTCAGGAATTAATTGTCATCATAAAAGATACTTATAAACCAAAAATGAAAAAGCTGGGACCTTTTTTGCCTGATTTAGACAGTGGGAACAGATTATAGCAGGTGGCCTGCTATAGTTGGTTCCTCCATTGTAACTTTAAGAAATAAAGGTCAATCATATCCAAAGTTTAAGGAATTCATTATCATCATAAAAGATGCTTATAAGCCAAAAATGAAAAAGCTGTGACCTTTTTTGCCTGATTTGGACAGTGGGAACAGATTATAGCAGGTAGACTGCTATAATTTGTTCCCCCTTTGTAACTTTAAGAAATAAAGTTCAATCAACTCCAAAGTTTCAGGGGTTAGTTGTCATCATAAAAGATGCTTATGAGCCATAAATGAAAAAGCTGGGACCTTTTTTGTCTGATTTAGACAGGATGAACAGATTATAGTAGGTGGCCTGCTGAAGTTGGTTCCCCCCTTGTAACTTTAAGAAATAAAGTTCAATCACATCCAAAGTTTCAGGAATTAATTGTCATCATAAAAGATGCTTATAAGCCAAAAATGAAAAAGCTGGGACCTTTTTTGTCTGATTTAGACAGGGGGAACAGATTATAGCAGGTGGCCTGCTATAATTTGTTCCCCCCTTATAACTTTAAGAAATAAATGTCAATCATATCCAAAGTTTCAGGAATTAATTGTCATCATAAAAGATACTTATAAACCAAAAATGAAAAAGCTGGGACCTTTTTTGTCTGATTTAGACAGGGGGAACAGATTATAGCAGGTGGCCTTCTATAATTGGTCCCCCTTGTAACTCTAAGAAATAAAGGTCAATCACATCCAAAGTTTCAGGGGGTAGTTGTCATCATAAAAGATGCTTATAAGCCAAAAATGAAAAAGCTGGGACCTTTTTTGTCTGATTTAGACAGTGGGAACATATTATAGCAGGTGGCCTGCTATAGTTGGTTCCTCCATTGTAACATTAAGAAATAAAGGTTAATCACATCCAAAGTTTCAGGAATTAATTGTCATCATAAAAGATGCTTATGAGCCAAAAATGAAAAACCTGGGACCTTTTTTGTCTGATTTAAACAGGGGAACAGATTATAGCAGGTAGACTGCTATAATTTGTTCCCCCCTTGTAACTTTAAGAAATAAAGTTCAATCAACTCCAAAGTGTCAGGGGTTAGTTGTCATCATAAAAGATGCTTATGAGCCATAAATGAAAAAGCTGGGACCTTTTTTGTCTGATTTAAACAGGGGAACAGATTATAGCAGGTGGCCTGCTATAATTTGTTCCCCATTGTAACTTTAAGAAATAAAGGTCAATGACATCCAAAGTTTCAGGAATTAATTTTCATCATAAAAGATGCTTATAAGCCAAAAATGAAAAAGCTGGGACTTTTTTTTGTCTGATTTAGACAGGGGAACAGATTTTAGCAGGTGGCCTGCTATAGTTGGTTCCCCCCTTGTAAATTTAAGAAATAAAGGTCAATCACATCCAAAGCTTCAGGAATTAATTGTCATCATAAAAGATGCTTATAAGCCAAAAATGAAAAAGCTGGGACTTTTTTTGTCTGATTTAGACAGGGGAACAGATTTTAGCAGGTGGCCTGCTATAGTTGGTTCCCCCCTTGTAAATTTAAGAAATAAAGGTCAATCACATCCAAAGCTTCAGGAATTAATTGTCATCATAAAAGACGCTTATGAGCCAAAAATGAAAAACCTGGGACCTTTTTTGTCTGATTTAAACAGGGGAACAGATTATAGCAGGTAGACTGCTATAATTTGTTCCCCCCTTGTAACTTTAAGAAATAAAGTTCAATCAACTCCAAAGTTTCAGGGGTTAGTTGTCATCATAAAAGCTGCTTATAAGCCAAAAATGAAAAAGCTGGGACTTTTTTTTTTTGTCTGATTTAGACAGGGGGACAGATTTTAGCAGGTGGCCTGCTATAGTTGGTTCCCCCATTGTAACATTAAGAAATAAAGGTTAATCACATCCAAAGTTTCTGGAATTATTTGTCATCATAAAAGATGCTTATAAGCCAAAAATGAAAAAGCTGGGACTTTTTTTTGTCTGATTTAGACAGGGGAACAGATTTTAGCAGGTGGCCTGCTATAAATGGTTCCCCCCTTGTAAATTTAAGAAATAAAGGTCAATCACATCCAAAGTTTCAGGAATTAATTGTCATCATAAAAGATGCTTATGAGCCAAAAATGAAAAACCTGGGACCTTTTTTGTCTGATTTAAACAGGGGAACAGATTATAGCAGGTGGCCTGCTATAGTTGGTTCCCCCCTTGTAAATTTAAGAAATAAAGGTCAATCACATCCAAAGTTTCAGGAATTAATTGTCATCATAAAAGATGCTTATGAGCCAAAAATGAAAAACCTGGGACCTTTTTTGTCTGATTTAAACAGGGGAACAGATTATAGCAGGTAGACTGCTATAATTTGTTCCCCCCTTATAACTTTAAGAAATACATTTCAATCATATCCAAAGTTTCAGGAATTAATTGTCATCATGTAAGATACTTATAAACCAAAAATGAAAAAGCTTGGACCTTTTTTGTCTGATTTAGACAGGGGGGACAGATTATAGCAGGTGGCCTTCTATAATTGGTCCCCCTTGTAACTCTAAGAAATAAAGGTCAATCACATCCAAAGTTTCAGGGGCTAGTTGTCATCATAAAAGATGCTTATAAGCCAAAAATGAATAAGCTGGGACCTTTTTTGTCTGATTTAGACAGTGGGAACAGATTATAGCAGGTGGCCTGCTATAGTTGGTTCCCCCATTGTAACATTAAGAAATAAAGGTTAATCACATCCAAAGTTTCAGTAATTATTGTCATCATAAAAGATGCTTATAAGCCAAAAATGAAAAAGCTGGGACTTTTTTTGTCTGATTTAGTCAGGGGAACAGATTTTAGCAGGTGGCCTGCTATAGTTGGTTCCCCCCTTGTAAATTTAAGAAATAAAGGACAATCACATCCAAAGTTTCAGGAATTAATTGTCATCATAAAAGATGCTTATGAGCCAAAAATGAAAGACCTGGGACCTTTTATGTCTGATTTAAACAGTTGAACAGATTATAGCAGGTAGACTGCTATAATTTGTTCCCCCCTTGTAACTTTAAGAAATAAAGTTCAATGAACTCCAAAGTTTCAGGGGTTAGTTGTCATCATAAAAGATGCTTATGAGCCATAAATGAAAAAGCTGGGACCTTTTTTGTCTGATTTAAACAAGGGAACAGATTATAGCAGGTGGCCTGCTATAATTTGTTTCCCCTTTGTAACTCTAAGAAATAAAGGTCAATCAACTACAAAGTTTCAGGGGTTAGTTGTCATCATAAAAGATGCTTATAAGCCAAAAATGAAAAAGCTGGGACCTTTTGGCCTGATTTGGACAGTGGGAACAGATTATAGCAGGTGGCCTGCTATAATTTGTTCCCCCCTTATAACTTTAAGAAATAAAGGTCAATCACATCCAAAGTTTCAGGAATTATTTGTCATCATAAAAGATGCTTATAAGCCAAAAATGAAAAAGCTGGGACTTTTTTTGTCTGATTTAGACAGGGGAACAGATTTTAGCAGGTGGCCTGCTATAGTTGGTTCCCCCCTTGTAAATTTAAGAAATTAAGTTCAATAAACTCCAAAGTTTCAGGGGTTAGTTGTCATCATAAAAGATGCTTATGAGCCATAAATGAAAAAGCTGGGACCTTTTTTGTCTGATTTAAACAAGGGAACAGATTATAGCAGGTGGCCTGCTATAATTTGTTTCCCCTTTGTAACTCTAAGAAATAAAGGTCAATCAACTACAAAGTTTCAGGGGTTAGTTGTCATCATAAAAGATGCTTATAAGCCAAAAATGAAAAAGCTGGGACTTTTTTATGTCTGATTTAGACAGGGGAACAGATTTTAGCAGGTGGCCTGCTATAGTTGGTTCCCCCCTTGTAAATTTAAGAAATAAAGGTCAATCACATCCAAAGCTTCAGGAATTAATTGTCATCATAAAAGATGCTTATGAGCCAAAAATGAAAAACCTGGGACCTTTTCTGTCTGATTTAAACAGGGGAACAGATTATAGCAGGTAGACTGCTATAATTTGTTCCCCCCTTGTAACTTTAAGAAATAAAGTTCAATCATATCCAAAGTTTCAGGAATTAATTGTCATCATAAAAGATACTTATAAACCAAAAATGAAAAAGCTGGGACCTTTTTTGTCTGATTTAGACAGGGGGAACAGATTATAGCAGGTGGCCTTCTATAATTGGTCCCCCTTGTAACTCTAAGAAATAAAGGTCAATCACATCCAAAGTTTCAGGGGCTAGTTGTCATCATAAAAGATGCTTATAAGCCAAAAATGAAAAAGCTGGGACCCTTTTTGTCTGATTTAGACAGTGGGAACAGATTATAGCAGGTGGCCTGCTATAGTTGGTTCCCCCATTGTAACATTAAGAAATAAAGGTTAATCACATCCAAAGTTTCAGGAATTAATTGTCATCATAAAAGATGCTTATAAGCCAAAAATGAAAAAGCTGGGACTTTTTTTGTCTGATTTAGACAGGGGAACAGATTTTAGCAGGTGGCCTGCTATAGTTGGTTCCCCCCTTGTAAATTTAAGAAATAAAGGTCAATCACATCCAAAGTTTCAGGAATTAATTGTCATCATAAAAGATGCTTATGAGCCAAAAATGAAAAACCTGGGACCTTTTTTGTCTGATTTAAACAGGGGAACAGATTATAGCAGGTAGACTGCTATAATTTGTTCCCCCCTTGTAACTTTAAGAAATAAAGTTCAATCAACTCCAAAGTTTCAGGGGTTAGTTGTCATCATAAAAGATGCTTATGAGCCATAAATGAAAAAGCTGGGACCTTTTTTGTCTGATTTAGACAGGGGAACAGATTATAGCAGGTGGCCTGCTAAAGTTGGTTCCCCCCTTGTAACTTTAAGAAATAAAGTTCAATCATATCCAAAGTTTCAGGAATTAATTGTCATCATAAAAGATACTTATAAACCAAAAATGAAAAAGCTGGGACCTTTTTTGTCTGATTTAGACAGGGGGAACAGATTATAGCAGGTGGCCTTCTATAATTGGTCCCCCTTGTAACTCTAAGAAATAAAGGTCAATCACATCCAAAGTTTCAGGGGCTAGTTGTCATCATAAAAGATGCTTATAAGCCAAAAATGAAAAAGCTGGGACCCTTTTTGTCTGATTTAGACAGTGGGAACAGATTATAGCAGGTGGCCTGCTATAGTTGGTTCCCCCATTGTAACATTAAGAAATAAAGGTTAATCACATCCAAAGTTTCAGGAATTAATTGTCATCATAAAAGATGCTTATAAGCCAAAAATGAAAAAGCTGGGACTTTTTTTGTCTGATTTAGACAGGGGAACAGATTTTAGCAGGTGGCCTGCTATAGTTGGTTCCCCCCTTGTAAATTTAAGAAATAAAGGTCAATCACATCCAAAGTTTCAGGAATTAATTGTCATCATAAAAGATGCTTATGAGCCAAAAATGAAAAACCTGGGACCTTTTTTGTCTGATTTAAACAGGGGAACAGATTATAGCAGGTAGACTGCTATAATTTGTTCCCCCCTTGTAACTCTAAGAAATAAAGGTCAATCAACTACAAAGTTTCAGGGGTTAGTTGTCATCATAAAAGATGCTTATAAGCCAAAAATGAAAAAGCTGGGACCTTTTTGGCCTGATTTGGACAGTGGGAACAGATTATAGCAGGTGGCCTGCTATAATTTGTTTCCCCTTTGTAACTCTAAGAAATAAAGGTCAATCAACTACAAAGTTTCAGGGGTTAGTTGTCATCATAAAAGATGCTTATAAGCCAAAAATGAAAAAGCTGGGACCTTTTTGGCCTGATTTGGACAGTGGGAACAGTTTATAGCAGGTGGCCTGCTATAATTTGTTCCCCCCTTATAACTTTAAGAAATAAAGGTCAATCACATCCAAAGTTTCTGGAATTATTTGTCATCATAAAAGATGCTTATAAGCCAAAAATGAAAAAGCTGGGACTTTTTTTTGTCTGATTTAGACAGGGGAACAGATTTTAGCAGGTGGCCTGCTATAAATGGTTCCCCCCTTGTAAATTTAAGAAATAAAGGTCAATCACATCCAAAGTTTCAGGAATTAATTGTCATCATAAAAGATGCTTATGAGCCAAAAATGAAAAACCTGGGACCTTTTTTGTCTGATTTAAACAGGGGAACAGATTATAGCAGGTGGCCTGCTATAGTTGGTTCCCCCCTTGTAAATTTAAGAAATAAAGGTCAATCACATCCAAAGTTTCAGGAATTAATTGTCATCATAAAAGATGCTTATGAGCCAAAAATGAAAAACCTGGGACCTTTTTTGTCTGATTTAAACAGGGGAACAGATTATAGCAGGTAGACTGCTATAATTTGTTCCCCCCTTATAACTTTAAGAAATACATTTCAATCATATCCAAAGTTTCAGGAATTAATTGTCATCATGTAAGATACTTATAAACCAAAAATGAAAAAGCTTGGACCTTTTTTGTCTGATTTAGACAGGGGGGACAGATTATAGCAGGTGGCCTTCTATAATTGGTCCCCCTTGTAACTCTAAGAAATAAAGGTCAATCACATCCAAAGTTTCAGGGGCTAGTTGTCATCATAAAAGATGCTTATAAGCCAAAAATGAATAAGCTGGGACCTTTTTTGTCTGATTTAGACAGTGGGAACAGATTATAGCAGGTGGCCTGCTATAGTTGGTTCCCCCATTGTAACATTAAGAAATAAAGGTTAATCACATCCAAAGTTTCAGTAATTATTGTCATCATAAAAGATGCTTATAAGCCAAAAATGAAAAAGCTGGGACTTTTTTTGTCTGATTTAGTCAGGGGAACAGATTTTAGCAGGTGGCCTGCTATAGTTGGTTCCCCCCTTGTAAATTTAAGAAATAAAGGACAATCACATCCAAAGTTTCAGGAATTAATTGTCATCATAAAAGATGCTTATGAGCCAAAAATGAAAGACCTGGGACCTTTTATGTCTGATTTAAACAGTTGAACAGATTATAGCAGGTAGACTGCTATAATTTGTTCCCCCCTTGTAACTTTAAGAAATAAAGTTCAATGAACTCCAAAGTTTCAGGGGTTAGTTGTCATCATAAAAGATGCTTATGAGCCATAAATGAAAAAGCTGGGACCTTTTTTGTCTGATTTAAACAAGGGAACAGATTATAGCAGGTGGCCTGCTATAATGTGTTTCCCCTTTGTAACTCTAAGAAATAAAGGTCAATCAACTACAAAGTTTCAGGGGTTAGTTGTCATCATAAAAGATGCTTATAAGCCAAAAATGAAAAAGCTGGGACCTTTTGGCCTGATTTGGACAGTGGGAACAGATTATAGCAGGTGGCCTGCTATAATTTGTTCCCCCCTTATAACTTTAAGAAATAAAGGTCAATCACATCCAAAGTTTCAGGAATTATTTGTCATCATAAAAGATGCTTATAAGCCAAAAATGAAAAAGCTGGGACTTTTTTTGTCTGATTTAGACAGGGGAACAGATTTTAGCAGGTGGCCTGCTATAGTTGGTTCCCCCCTTGTAAATTTAAGAAATTAAGTTCAATAAACTCCAAAGTTTCAGGGGTTAGTTGTCATCATAAAAGATGCTTATGAGCCATAAATGAAAAAGCTGGGACCTTTTTTGTCTGATTTAAACAAGGGAACAGATTATAGCAGGTGGCCTGCTATAATTTGTTTCCCCTTTGTAACTCTAAGAAATAAAGGTCAATCAACTACAAAGTTTCAGGGGTTAGTTGTCATCATAAAAGATGCTTATAAGCCAAAAATGAAAAAGCTGGGACCTTTTGGCCTGATTTGGACAGTGGGAACAGATTATAGCAGGTGGCCTGCTATAATTTGTTCCCCCCTTATAACTTTAAGAAATAAAGGTCAATCACATCCAAAGTTTCAGGAATTATTTGTCATCATAAAAGATGCTTATAAGCCAAAAATGAAAAAGCTGGGACTTTTTTTGTCTGATTTAGACAGGGGAACAGATTTTAGCAGGTGGCCTGCTATAGTTGGTTCCCCCCTTGTAAATTTAAGAAATTAAGTTCAATAAACTCCAAAGTTTCAGGGGTTAGTTGTCATCATAAAAGATGCTTATGAGCCATAAATGAAAAAGCTGGGACCTTTTTGTCTGATTTAAACAAGGGAACAGATTATAGCAGGTGGCCTGCTATAATTTGTTTCCCCTTTGTAACTCTAAGAAATAAAGGTCAATCAACTACAAAGTTTCAGGGGTTAGTTGTCATCATAAAAGATGCTTATAAGCCAAAAATGAAAAAGCTGGGACCTTTTGGCCTGATTTGGACAGTGGGAACAGATTATAGCAGGTGGCCTGCTATAATTTGTTCCCCCCTTATAACTCTAAGAAATAAAGGTCAATCACATCCAAAGTTTCAGGAATTATTTGTCATCATAAAAGATGCTTATAAGCCAAAAATGAAAAAGCTGGGACTTTTTTTGTCTGATTTAGACAGGGGAACAGATTTTAGCAGGTGGCCTGCTATAGTTGGTTCCCCCCTTGTAAATTTAAGAAATTAAGGTCAATCACATCAAAAGTTTCAGGAATTAATTGTCATCATAAAAGATGCTTATGAGCCAAAAATGAAAAACCTGCGACCTTTTTTGTCTGATTTAAACAGGGGAACAGATTATAGCAGGTACACTGCTATAATTTGTTCCCCCCTTGTAACTTTAAGAAATAAAGTTCAATCAACTCCAAAGTTTCAGGGGTTAGTTGTCATCATAAATGATGCTTATGAGCCATAAATGAAAAAGCTGGGACCTTTTTTGTCTGATTTAAACAGGGGAACAGATTATAGCAGGTGGCCTGGTATAATTTGTTTCCCCTTTGTAACTTTAAGACATAAAGGTCAATCACATCCAAAGTTTCAGGAATTAATTGTCATCATAAAAGATGCTTATAAGCCAAAAATGAAAAAGCTGGGACATTTTTGCCTGATTTAGACAGTGGGAACAGATTATAGCAGGTGGCCTGCTATAGTTGGGTCCCCCTTGTAAATTTAAGACATAAAGGTCAATCACATCCAAAGTTTCAGGAATTAATTGTCATCATAAAAGATGCTTATAAACCAAAAATGAAAAAGCTGGGACCTTTTTTGTCTGATTTAAACAGGGGAACAGATTATAGCAGATAGACTGCTATAAGTTGTTCCCCCCTTGTAACTTTAAGAAATAAAGTTCAATCAACTCCAAAGTTTCAGGGGTTAGTTGTCATCATAAAATATGCTTATAAGCCAAAAATGAAAAAGCTGGGACCTTTTTTGCCTGATTTAGACAGTGGGAACAGATTATAGCAGGTGGCCTGCTATAGTTGGTTCCCCCCTTGTAAGTTTATGAAATAAAGGTCAATCACATCCAAAGTTCCAGGGGTTAGTTGTCATCATAAAAGATGCTTATAAGCCAAAAATGAAAAAGCTGGGACCTTTTTTGCCTGATTTAGACAGTGGGAACAGCTTATAGCAGGTTGCCTGCTATAGTTGGTTCCCCCCTTGTAACTTTAAGAAATAAAGGTCAATCACATCCAAAGTTTCAGGAATTAATTGTCATCATAAAAGATGCTTATAAACCAAAAATGAAAAAGCTGGGACCTTTTTTGTCTGATTTAGACAGGGGGAACAGATTATAGCAGGTGGCCTGCTATAATTTGTTCCCCCCTTGTAACTTTAAGAAATAAAGGTCAAACACATCCAACGTTTCAGGGGTTAGTTGTCATCATAAAAGATGCTTATAAGCCAAAAATGAAAAAGCTGGGACCTTTTTTGCCTGATTTAGACAGGGGAACCGATTATAGCAGGTGGCCTGCTATAGTGTGTTCCCCTCTTGTAAGTTCAAGAAAAAAGGTCAATCACATCCAAAGTTTCAGGAATTAATGGTCATCATAAAAGATGCTTATAAGCCAAAAATGAAAAAGCTGGGACCTTTTTTGCCTGATTTAGACAGGGGAACAGATTATAGCAGGTAGACTGCTATAATTTGTTCCCCCTTTGTAACTTTAAAAAATAAAGTTCAATCAACTCCAAAGTTTCAGGGGTTAGTGGTCATCATAAAAGATGCTTATAAGCCAAGATTGAAAAAGCTGGGACCTTTTTCGTCTGATATAAACATGGGGAACAGATTATAGTAGGTGGCCTGCTATAATTTGTTTCCGCTTTGTAACTTTAAGAAAAAAAGGTCAATCACATCCAAAGTTTCAGGAATTAATCGTCATCATAAAAGATGCTTATAAGCCAAAAATGAAAAAGCTGGGACCTTTTTTGTCTGATTTAGACAGGGGAACTGATTATAGCAGGTGGCCTGCTATAGTTGGTTCCCCCCTTGTAAGTTTATGAAATAAAGGTCAATCACATCCAAAGTTCCAGGGGTTAGTTGTCATCATAAAAGATGCTTATAAGCCAAAAATGAAAAAGCTGGGACCTTTTTTGCCTGATTTAGACAGTGGGAACAGCTTATAGCAGGTGGCCTGCTATAGTTGGTTCCCCCCTTGTAACTTTAAGAAATAAAGGTCAATCACATCCAAAGTTTCAGGAATTAATTGTCATCATAAAAGATGCTTATAAACCAAAAATGAAAAAGCTGGGACCTTTTTTGTCTGATTTAGACAGGGGGAACAGATTATAGCAGGTGGCCTGCTATAATTTGTTCCCCCCTTGTAACTTTAAGAAATAAAGGTCAATCACATCCAACGTTTCAGGGGTTAGTTGTCATCATAAAAGATGCTTATAAGCCAAAAATGAAAAAGCTGGGACCTTTTTTGCCTGATTTAGACAGGGGAACCGATTATAGCAGGTGGCCTGCTATAGTGTGTTCCCCTCTTGTAAGTTCAAGAAAAAAGGTCAATCACATCCAAAGTTTCAGGAATTAATGGTCATCATAAAAGATGCTTATAAGCCAAAAATGAAAAAGCTGGGACCTTTTTTGCCTGATTTAGACAGGGGAACAGATTATAGCAGGTAGACTGCTATAATTTGTTCCCCTCTTGTAACTTTAAAAAATAAAGTTCAATCAACTCCAAAGTTTCAGGGGTTAGTGGTCATCATAAAAGATGCTTATAAGCCAAAATTGAAAAAGCTGGGACCTTTTTCGTCTGATATAAACATGGGGAACAGATTATAGTAGGTGGCCTGCTATAATTTGTTTCCGCTTTGTAACTTTAAGAAAAAAAGGTCAATCACATCCAAAGTTTCAGGAATTAATTGTCATCATAAAAGATGCTTATAAGCCAAAAATGAAAAAGCTGGGACCTTTTTTGTCTGATTTAGACAGGGGAACAGATTATAGCAGGTGGCCTGCTATAGTTGGTTCCCCCCTTGTAAGTTTATGAAATAAAGGTCAATCACATCCAAAGTTCCAGGGGTTAGTTGTCATCATAAAAGATGCTTATAAGCCAAAAATGAAAACGCTGGGACCTTTTTTGCCTGATTTAGACAGTGGGAACAGCTTATAGCAGGTGGCCTGCTATAGTTGGTTCCCCCCTTGTAACTTTAAGAAATAAAGGTCAATCACATCCAAAGTTTCAGGAATTAATTGTCATCATAAAAGATACTTATAAACCAAAAATGAAAAAGCTGGGACCTTTTTTGTCTGATTTAGACAGGGGGAAAAGAATTATAGCAGGTGGCCTGCTATAATTCGTTCCCCCCTTGTAACTTTAAGAAATAAAGGTCAATCACATCCAACGTTTCAGGGGTTAGTTGTCATCATAAAAGATGCTTATAAGCCAAAAATGAAAAACCTACAACCTTTTTTGCAGGATTTAGAAAGGGGAACCGATTATAGCAGGTGGCCTGCTATAGTGTGTTCCCCTCTTGTAAGTTCAAGAAAAAAGGTCAATCACATCCAAAGTTTCAGGAATTAATGGTCATCATAAAAGATGCTTATAAGCCAAAAATGAAAAAGCTGGGACCTTTTTTGCCTGATTTAGACAGGGGAACAGATTATAGCAGGTAGACTGCTATAATTTGTTCCCCCCTTGTAACTTTAAGAAATAAAGTTCAATCAACTCCAAAGTTTCAGGGGTTAGTGGTCATCATAAAAGATGCTTATAAGCCAAAATTGAAAAAGCTGGGACCTTTTTCGTCTGATATAAACATGGGGAACAGATTATAGTAGGTGGCCTGCTATAATTTGTTTCCGCTTTGTAACTTTAAGAAATAAAGTTCAATCAACTCCAAAGTTTCAGCGGTTAGTTGTCATCATAAAAGATGCTTACAAGCCAAAAATGAAAAATCTGGGATCTTTTTTGTCTGATTTAGACAGGGGAACAGATTATAGCAGGTGGTGTGCTATAGTTGGTTCCCCCCTTGTAACTTTAAGAAATAAAGGTCAATCACATCCAAAGTTTCTGGAATTATTTGTCATCATAAAAGATGCTTATAAGCCAAAAATGAAAAAGCTGGGACTTTTTTTGTCTGATTTAGACAGGGGAACAGATTTTAGCAGGTGGCCTGCTATAGTTGGTTCCCCCCTTGTAAATTTAAGAAATAAAGGTCAATCACATCCAAAGTTTCAGGAATTAATTGTCATCATAAAAGATGCTTATGAGCCAAAAATGAAAAACCTGGGACCTTTTTTGTCTGATTTAAACAGGGGAACAGATTTTAGCAGGTGGCCTGCTATAGTTGGTTCCCCCCTTGTAAATTTAAGAAATAAAGGTCAATCACATCCAAAGTTTCAGGAATTAATTGTCATCATAAAAGATGCTTATGAGCCAAAAATGAAAAACCTGGGACATTTTTTTGTCTGATTTAAACAGGGGAACAGATTATAGCAGGTAGACTGCTATAATTTGTTCCCCCCTTATAACTTTAAGAAATAAATTTCAATCATATCCAAAGTTTCAGGAATTAATTGTCATCATAAAAGATACTTATAAACCAAAAATGAAAAAGCTTGGACCTTTTTTGTCTGATTTAGACAGGGGGGACAGATATTAGCAGGTGGCCTGCTATAATTGGTCCCCCTTGTAACTTTAAGAAATAAAGGTCAATCACATCCAAAGTTTCAGGGGCTAGCTGTCATCATAAAAGATGCTTATAAGCCAAAAATGAAAAAGCTGGGTCCTTTTTTGTCTTATTTAGACAGGGAAACAAATTATAGCAGGTGGCCTGCTATAATTTGTTCCCCCCCCCCGTAACTTTAAGAAATAAAGGTCAATAACATCCAAAGTTCCAGGGGTTAGTTGTCATCATAAAAGTTGCTTATAAGCCAAAAATGAAAAAGCTGGGACCTTTTTTGCCTGATTTAGACAGTGGGAACAGATTATAGCAGGTGGCCTGCTATAGTTGGTTCCCCCCTTGTAACTTTAAGAAATAAAGGTCAATCACATCCAAAGTTTCAGGAATTAATTGTCATCATAAAAGATGCTTATAAGCCAAAAATGAAAAAGCTGGGACCTTTTTTGTCTGATTTAGACAGGGGGAACAGATTATAGCAGGTGGCCTGCTATAATTTGTTCCCCCCTTGTAACTTTAAGAAATAAAGGTCAATCACATCCAACGTTTCAGGGGTTAGTTGTCATCATAAAAGATGCTTATAAGCCAAAAATGAAAAAGCTGGGACCTTTTTTGCCTGATTTAGACAGGGGAACAGATTATAGCAGGTGGCCTGCTATAGTGTGTTCCCCTCTTGTAAGTTCAAGAAAAAAGGTCAATCACATCCAAAGTTTCAGGAATTAATGGTCATCATAAAAGATGCTTATAAGCCAAAAATGAAAAAGCTGGGACCTTTTTTGCCTGATTTAGACAGGGGAACAGGTTATAGCAGGTAGACTGCTATAATTTGTTCCCCCTTGTAACTTTAAGAAATAAAGTTCAATCAACTCCACAGTTTCAGGGGTTAGTGGTCATCATAAAAGATGCTTATAAGCCAAAATTGAATAAGCTGGGACCTTTTTTGTCTGATATAAACAGGGGGAACAGATTATAGTAGGTGGCCTGCTATAATTTGTTTCCGCTTTGTAACTTTAAGAAATAAAGTCCAATCAACTCCAAAGTTTTAGTGGTTAGTTGTCATCATAAAATATGCTTACAAGCCAAAAATGAAAAATCTGGGATCTTTTTTGTCTGATTTAGACAGGAGAACAGATTATAGCAGGTGGCATGCTATAGTTGGTTCCCCCCTTGTAACTTTAAGAAATAAAGGTCAATCAACTCCAAAGTTTCAGGAATTAATTGTCATCATAAAAGATGCTTATGAACCAAAAATGAAAAAGCTGGGACCTTTTTTGTCGGATTTAGACAGGGGGAACAGATTATAGCAGGTGGCCTGCTATAATTTGTTCCCCCCTTGTAACTTTAAGAAATAAAGGTCAATCACATCCAACGTTTCAGGGGTTAGTTGTCATCATAAAAGATGCTTATAAGCCAAAAATGAAAAAGCTGGGACCTTTTTTGCCTGATTTAGACAGGGGAACAGATTATAGCAGGTGGCCTGCTATAGTGTGTTCCCCTCTTGTAAGTTCAAGAAAAAAGGTCAATCACATCCAAAGTTTCAGGAATTAATGGTCATCATAAAAGATGCTTATAAGCCAAAAATGAAAAAGCTGGGACCTTTTTTGCCTGATTTAGACAGGGGAACAGATTATAGCAGGTAGACTGCTATAATTTGTTCCCCTCTTGTAACTTTAAAAAATAAAGTTCAATCAACTCCAAAGTTTCAGGGGTTAGTGGTCATCATAAAAGATGCTTATAAGCCAAAATTGAAAAAGCTGGGACCTTTTTCGTCTGATATAAACATGGGGAACAGATTATAGTAGGTGGCCTGCTATAATTTGTTTCCGCTTTGTAACTTTAAGAAAAAAAGGTCAATCACATCCAAAGTTTCAGGAATTAATTGTCATCATAAAAGATGCTTATAAGCCAAAAATGAAAAAGCTGGGACCTTTTTTGTCTGATTTAGACAGGGGAACAGATTATAGCAGGTGGCCTGCTATAGTTGGTTCCCCCCTTGTAAGTTTATGAAATAAAGGTCAATCACATCCAAAGTTCCAGGGGTTAGTTGTCATCATAAAAGATGCTTATAAGCCAAAAATGAAAACGCTGGGACCTTTTTTGCCTGATTTAGACAGTGGGAACAGCTTATAGCAGGTGGCCTGCTATAGTTGGTTCCCCCCTTGTAACTTTAAGAAATAAAGGTCAATCACATCCAAAGTTTCAGGAATTAATTGTCATCATAAAAGATACTTATAAACCAAAAATGAAAAAGCTGGGACCTTTTTTGTCTGATTTAGACAGGGGGAAAAGAATTATAGCAGGTGGCCTGCTATAATTCGTTCCCCCCTTGTAACTTTAAGAAATAAAGGTCAATCACATCCAACGTTTCAGGGGTTAGTTGTCATCATAAAAGATGCTTATAAGCCAAAAATGAAAAACCTACAACCTTTTTTGCAGGATTTAGAAAGGGGAACCGATTATAGCAGGTGGCCTGCTATAGTGTGTTCCCCTCTTGTAAGTTCAAGAAAAAAGGTCAATCACATCCAAAGTTTCAGGAATTAATGGTCATCATAAAAGATGCTTATAAGCCAAAAATGAAAAAGCTGGGACCTTTTTTGCCTGATTTAGACAGGGGAACAGATTATAGCAGGTAGACTGCTATAATTTGTTCCCCCCTTGTAACTTTAAGAAATAAAGTTCAATCAACTCCAAAGTTTCAGGGGTTAGTGGTCATCATAAAAGATGCTTATAAGCCAAAATTGAAAAAGCTGGGACCTTTTTCGTCTGATATAAACATGGGGAACAGATTATAGTAGGTGGCCTGCTATAATTTGTTTCCGCTTTGTAACTTTAAGAAATAAAGTTCAATCAACTCCAAAGTTTCAGCGGTTAGTTGTCATCATAAAAGATGCTTACAAGCCAAAAATGAAAAATCTGGGATCTTTTTTGTCTGATTTAGACAGGGGAACAGATTATAGCAGGTGGTGTGCTATAGTTGGTTCCCCCCTTGTAACTTTAAGAAATAAAGGTCAATCACATCCAAAGTTTCTGGAATTATTTGTCATCATAAAAGATGCTTATAAGCCAAAAATGAAAAAGCTGGGACTTTTTTTGTCTGATTTAGACAGGGGAACAGATTCTAGCAGGTGGCCTGCTATAGTTGGTTCCCCCCTTGTAAATTTAAGAAATAAAGGTCAATCACATCCAAAGTTTCAGGAATTAATTGTCATCATAAAAGATGCTTATGAGCCAAAAATGAAAAACCTGGGACCTTTTTTGTCTGATTTAAACAGGGGAACAGATTTTAGCAGGTGGCCTGCTATAGTTGGTTCCCCCCTTGTAAATTTAAGAAATAAAGGTCAATCACATCCAAAGTTTCAGGAATTAATTGTCATCATAAAAGATGCTTATGAGCCAAAAATGAAAAACCTGGGACATTTTTTGTCTGATTTAAACAGGGGAACAGATTATAGCAGGTAGACTGCTATAATTTGTTCCCCCCTTATAACTTTAAGAAATAAATTTCAATCATATCCAAAGTTTCAGGAATTAATTGTCATCATAAAAGATACTTATAAACCAAAAATGAAAAAGCTTGGACCTTTTTTGTCTGATTTAGACAGGGGGGACAGATATTAGCAGGTGGCCTGCTATAATTGGTCCCCCTTGTAACTTTAAGAAATAAAGGTCAATCACATCCAAAGTTTCAGGGGCTAGCTGTCATCATAAAAGATGCTTATAAGCCAAAAATGAAAAAGCTGGGTCCTTTTTTGTCTTATTTAGACAGGGAAACAAATTATAGCAGGTGGCCTGCTATAATTTGTTCCCCCCCCCGTAACTTTAAGAAATAAAGGTCAATAACATCCAAAGTTCCAGGGGTTAGTTGTCATCATAAAAGTTGCTTATAAGCCAAAAATGAAAAAGCTGGGACCTTTTTTGCCTGATTTAGACAGTGGGAACAGATTATAGCAGGTGGCCTGCTATAGTTGGTTCCCCCCTTGTAACTTTAAGAAATAAAGGTCAATCACATCCAAAGTTTCAGGAATTAATTGTCATCATAAAAGATGCTTATAAGCCAAAAATGAAAAAGCTGGGACCTTTTTTGTCTGATTTAGACAGGGGGAACAGATTATAGCAGGTGGCCTGCTATAATTTGTTCCCCCCTTGTAACTTTAAGAAATAAAGGTCAATCACATCCAACGTTTCAGGGGTTAGTTGTCATCATAAAAGATGCTTATAAGCCAAAAATGAAAAAGCTGGGACCTTTTTTGCCTGATTTAGACAGGGGAACAGATTATAGCAGGTGGCCTGCTATAGTGTGTTCCCCTCTTGTAAGTTCAAGAAAAAAGGTCAATCACATCCAAAGTTTCAGGAATTAATGGTCATCATAAAAGATGCTTATAAGCCAAAAATGAAAAAGCTGGGACCTTTTTTGCCTGATTTAGACAGGGGAACAGGTTATAGCAGGTAGACTGCTATAATTTGTTCCCCCTTGTAACTTTAAGAAATAAAGTTCAATCAACTCCACAGTTTCAGGGGTTAGTGGTCATCATAAAAGATGCTTATAAGCCAAAATTGAATAAGCTGGGACCTTTTTTGTCTGATATAAACAGGGGGAACAGATTATAGTAGGTGGCCTGCTATAATTTGTTTCCGCTTTGTAACTTTAAGAAATAAAGTCCAATCAACTCCAAAGTTTTAGTGGTTAGTTGTCATCATAAAATATGCTTACAAGCCAAAAATGAAAAATCTGGGATCTTTTTTGTCTGATTTAGACAGGAGAACAGATTATAGCAGGTGGCATGCTATAGTTGGTTCCCCCCTTGTAACTTTAAGAAATAAAGGTCAATCAACTCCAAAGTTTCAGGAATTAATTGTCATCATAAAAGATGCTTATGAACCAAAAATGAAAAAGCTGGGACCTTTTTTGTCGGATTTAGACAGGGGGAACAGATTATAGCAGGTGGCCTGCTATAATTTGTTCCCCCCTTGTAACTTTAAGAAATAAAGGTCAATCACATCCAACGTTTCAGGGGTTAGTTGTCATCATAAAAGATGCTTATAAGCCAAAAATGAAAAAGCTGGGACCTTTTTTGCCTGATTTAGACAGGGGAACAGATTATAGCAGGTGGCCTGCTATAGTGTGTTCCCCTCTTGTAAGTTCAAGAAAAAAGGTCAATCACATCCAAAGTTTCAGGAATTAATGGTCATCATAAAAGATGCTTATAAGCCAAAAATGAAAAAGCTGGGACCTTTTTTGCCTGATTTAGACAGGGGAACAGGTTATAGCAGGTAGACTGCTATAATTTGTTCCCCCTTGTAACTTTAAGAAATAAAGTTCAATCAACTCCACAGTTTCAGGGGTTAGTGGTCATCATAAAAGATGCTTATAAGCCAAAATTGAATAAGCTGGGACCTTTTTTGTCTGATATAAACAGGGGGAACAGATTATAGTAGGTGGCCTGCTATAATTTGTTTCCGCTTTGTAACTTTAAGAAATAAAGTCCAATCAACTCCAAAGTTTTAGTGGTTAGTTGTCATCATAAAATATGCTTACAAGCCAAAAATGAAAAATCTGGGATCTTTTTTGTCTGATTTAGACAGGAGAACAGATTATAGCAGGTGGCATGCTATAGTTGGTTCCCCCCTTGTAACTTTAAGAAATAAAGGTCAATCAACTCCAAAGTTTCAGGGGCTAGCTGTCATCATAAAAGATGCCTATAAGCCAAAAATGAAAAAGCTGGGTCCTTTTTTGTCTGATTTAGACAGTGGGAACAGATTATAGCAGGTGGCCTGCTATAATTGGTCCCCCTTGTAACTTTAAGAAATAAAGGTCAATCACATCCAAAGTTTCAGGGGCTAGCTGTCATCATAAAAGATGCCTATAAGCCAAAAATGAAAAAGCTGGGTCCTTTTTTGTCTGATTTAGACAGTGGGAACAGATTATAGCAGGTGGCCTGCTATAGTTGGTTCCCCCCTTGTAAGTTTATGAAATAAAGGCCAATCAACTCCAAAGTTTCAGGAATTAATTGTCATCATAAAAGATGCTCATAAGCCAAAAATGAAAAAGCTGGGACCTTTTTTGCCTGATTTAGACGGTGGGAACAGATTATAGCAGGTGGCCTGCTATAGTTGGTTCCCCCCTTATAACCTTAAGGAATAAAGGTCAATCACATCCAAAGTTTCAGGAATTAATTGTCATCATAAAAGATGCTTATAAACCAAAAATGAAAAACCTGGGACTTTTTTGTCTGATTTAGACAGGGGAACAGATTTTAGCAGGTGGCCTGCTATAGTTGGTTCCCCCCTTGTAAATTTAAGAAATAAAGGTCAATCACATCCAAAGTTTCAGGAATTAATTGTCATCATAAAAGATGCTTATGAGCCAAAAATGAAAAACCTGGGACCTTTTTTGTCTGATTTAAACAGGGGAACAGATTATAGCAGGTGGCCTGCTATAGTTGGTTCCCCCCTTGTAAATTTAAGAAATAAAGGTCAATCACATCCAAAGTTTCAGGAATTAATTGTCATCATAAAAGATGCTTATGAGCCAAAAATGAAAAACCTGGGACCTTTTTTGTCTGATTTAGACAGGGGAACAGATTTCAGCAGGTGGCCTGCTATAATTTGTTCCCCCCTTGTAACTTTAAGAAATAAAGTTCAATCAACTCCAAAGTTTCAGGGGTTAGTTGTCATCATAAAAGATGCTTATGAGCCATAAATGAAAAAGCTGGGACCTTTTTTGTCTGATTTAGACAGGGGGACAGATTATAGCAGGTGGCCTGCTAAAGTTGGTTCCCCCCTTGTAACTTTAAGAAATAAAGTTCAATCATATCCAAAGTTTCAGGAATTAATTGTCATCATAAAAGATACTAATAAACCAAAAATGAAAAAGCTGGGACCTTTTTTGTCTGATTTAGACAGGGGGAACAGATTATAGCAGGTGGCCTGCTATAATTATTTCCCCCCTTATAACTTTAAGGAATAAAGGATAATCACATCCAAAGTTTCAGGAATTAATTGTCATCATAAAAGATACTTATAAACCAAAAATGAAAAAGCTGGGACATTTATTGTCTGATTAAGACAGGGGGAACAGATTATAGCAGGTGGCCTGCTATAATTGGTCCCCCTTGTAACTCAAAGAAATAAAGGTCAATCACATCCAAAGTTTTAGGGGCTAGTTGTCATCATAAAAGATGCTTATAAGCCAAAAAAGAAAAAGCTGGGACATTTTTGGTCTGATTTAGACAGGGGAACAGATTTTAGCAGGTGGCCTGCTATAGTTGGTTCCCCCCTTGTAAATTTAAGAAATAAAGGTCAATCACATCCAAAGTTTCAGGAATTAATTGTCATCATAAAAGATGCTTATGAGCCAAAAATGAAAAACCTTGGACCTTTTTTGTCTGATTTAAACAGGGGAACAGATTATAGCAGGAAGACTGCTATAATTTGTTCTCCCCTTGTAACTTTAAGAAATAAAGTTCAATCAACTCCATAGTTTCAGGGGTTAGTTGTCATCATAAAAGATGCTTATGAGCCATAAATGAAAAAGCTGGGACCTTTTTTGTCTGATTTAGACAGGGGAACAGATTATAGCAGGTGGCCTGCTAAAGTTGGTTCCCCCCTTGTAACTTTAAGAAATAAAGTTCAATCACATCCAAAGTTTCAGGAATTAATTGTCATCATAAAAGATGCTTATAAACCAAAAATGAAAAAGCTGGGACCTTTTTTGTCTGATTTAGACAGGGGGAACAGATTATAGCAGGTGGCCTTCTATAATTGGTCCCCCTTGTAACTCTAAGAAATAAAGGTCAATCACATCCAAAGTTTCAGGGGCTAGTTGTCATCATAAAAGATGCTTATAAGCCAAAAATGAAAAAGCTGGGACCTTTTTTGTCTGATTTAGACAGTGGGAACAGATTATAGCAGGTGGCCTGCTATAGTTGGTTCCCCCATTGTAACATTAAGAAATAAAGGTTAATCACATCCAAAGTTTCAGGAATTAATTTTCATCATAAAAGATGCTTATAAGCCAAAAATGAAAAAGCTGGGACTTTTTTTGTCTGATTTAGACAGGGGAACAGATTTTAGCAGGTGGCCTGCTATAGTTGGTTCCCCCCTTGTAAATTTAAGAAATAAAGGTCAATCACATCCAAAGTTTCAGGAATTAATTGTCATCATAAAAGATGCTTATGAGCCAAAAATGAAAAACCTGGGACCTTTTTTATCTGATTTAAACAGGGGAACAGACTATAGCAGGTAGACTGCTATAATTTGTTCCCCCCTTGTAACTTTAAGAAATAAAGTTCAATCAACTCCAAAGTGTCAGGGGTTAGTTGTCATCATAAAAGATGCTTATAAGCCAAAAATGAAAAAGCTGGGACCTTTTTGGCCTGATTTGGACAGTGGGAACAGATTATAGCAGGTGGCCTGCTATAATTTGTTCCCCCCTTATAACTTTAAGAAATAAAGGTCAATCACATCCAAAGTTTCAGGAATTAATTGTCATCATAAAAGATGCTTATAAGCCATAAATGAAAAAGCTGGGACCTTTTTTGTCTGATTTAGACAGGGGAACAGATTATAGCAGGTGGCCTGCTAAAGTTGGTTCCCCCCTTGTAACTTTAAGAAATAAAGTTCAATCATATCCAAAGTTTCAGGAATTAATTGTCATCATAAAAGATACTTATAAACCAAAAATGAAAAAGCTGGGACCTTTTTTGTCTGATTTAGACAGGGGGAACAGATTATAGCACGTGGCCTTCTATAATTGGTCCCCCTTGTAACTCTAAGAAATAAAGGTCAATCACATCCAAAGTTTCAGGGGCTAGTTGTCATCATAAAAGCTGCTTATAAGCCAAAAATGAAAAAGCTGGGACCTTTTTTGTCTGATTTAGACAGTGGGAACAGATTATAGCAGGTGGCCTGCTATAATTTGTTTTCCCTTTGTAACTCTAAGAAATAAAGGTCAATCAACTACAAAGTTTCAGGGGTTAGTTGTCATCATAAAAAATGCTTATAAGCCAAAAATGAAAAAGCTGGGACTTTTTTGGCCTGATTTGGACAGTGGGAACAGATTATAGCAGGTGGCCTGCTATAATTTGTTCCCCCCTTATAACTTTAAGAAATAAAGGTCAATCACATCCAAAGTTTTAGGAATTATTTGTCATCATAAAAGATGCTTATAAGCCAAAAATGAAAAAGCTGGGACTTTTTTGTCTGATTTAGACAGGGGAACAGATTTTAGCAGGTGGCCTGCTATAGTTGGTTCCCCCCTTGTAAATTTAAGAAATAAAGGTCAATCACATCCAAAGTTTCAGGAATTAATTGTCATCATAAAAGATGCTTATGAGCCAAAAATGAAAAACCTGGGACCTTTTTTGTCTGATTTAAACAGGGGAACAGATTATAGCAGGTGGCCTGCTATAGTTGGTTCCCCCCTTGTAAATTTAAGAAATAAAGGTCAATCACATCCAAAGTTTCAGGAATTAATTGTCATCATAAAAGATGCTTATGAGCCAAAAATGAAAAACCTGGGACCTTTTTTGTCTGATTTAAACAGGGGAACAGATTATAGCAGGTAGACTGCTATAATTTGTTCCCCCCTTGTAACTTTAAGAAATAAAGTTCAATCAACTCCAAAGTTTCAGGGGTTAGTTGTCATCATAAAAGATGCTTATGAGCCATAAATGAAAAAGCTGGGACCTTTTTTGTCTGATTTAGACAGGGGAACAGATTATAGCAGGTGGCCTGCTATAATTTGTTTCCCCTTTGTAACTCTAAGAAATAAAGGTCAATCAACTACAAAGTTTCAGGGGTTAGTTCTCATCATAAAAGATGCTTATAAGCCAAAAATAAAAAAGCTGGGACCTTTTTGGCCTGATTTGGACAGTGGGAACAAATTATAGCAGGTGACCAGCTATAGTTTGTTCCCCCCTTATAACTTTAAGAAATAAAGGTCAATCACATCCAAAGTTTCAGGAATTAATTGTCATCATAAAAGATGCTTATAAGCCAAAAATGAAAAAGCTGGGACTTTTTTATGTCTGATTTAGACAGGGGAACAGATTTCAGCAGGTGGCCTGCTATAATTTGTTCCCCCCTTGTAACTTTAAGAAATAAAGTTCAATCAACTCCAAAGTTTCAGGGGTTAGTAATCATCATAAAAGATGCTTATGAGCCATAAATGAAAAAGCTGGGACCTTTTTTGTCTGATTTAGACAGGGGGACAGATTATAGCAGGTGGCCTGCTAAAGTTGGTTCCCCCCTTGTAACTTTAAGAAATAAAGTTCAATCATATCCAAAGTTTCAGGAATTAATTGTCATCATAAAAGATACTAATAAACCAAAAATGAAAAAGCTGGGACCTTTTTTGTCTGATTTAGACAGGGGGAACAGATTATAGCAGGTGGCCTGCTATAATTATTTCCCCCCTTATAACTTTAAGGAATAAAGGATAATCACATCCAAAGTTTCAGGAATTAATTGTCATCATAAAAGATGCTTATGAGCCAAAAATGAAAAACCTTGGACCTTTTTTGTCTGATTTAAACAGGGGAACAGATTATAGCAGGAAGACTGCTATAATTTGTTCTCCCCTTGTAACTTTAAGAAATAAAGTTCAATCAACTCCATAGTTTCAGGGGTTAGTTGTCATCATAAAAGATGCTTATGAGCCATAAATGAAAAAGCTGGGACCTTTTTTGTCTGATTTAGACAGGGGAACAGATTATAGCAGGTGGCCTGCTAAAGTTGGTTCCCCCCTTGTAACTTTAAGAAATAAAGTTCAATCACATCCAAAGTTTCAGGAATTAATTGTCATCATAAAAGATGCTTATAAACCAAAAATGAAAAAGCTGGGACCTTTTTTGTCTGATTTAGACAGGGGGAACAGATTATAGCAGGTGGCCTGCTATAATTGGTCCCCCTTGTAACTCAAAGAAATAAAGGTCAATCACATCCAAAGTTTTAGGGGCTAGTTGTCATCATAAAAGATGCTTATAAGCCAAAAAAGAAAAAGCTGGGACATTTTTGGTCTGATTTAGACAGGGGAACAGATTTTAGCAGGTGGCCTGCTATAGTTGGTTCCCCCCTTGTAAATTTAAGAAATAAAGGTCAATCACATCCAAAGTTTCAGGAATTAATTGTCATCATAAAAGATGCTTATGAGCCAAAAATGAAAAACCTTGGACCTTTTTTGTCTGATTTAAACAGGGGAACAGATTATAGCAGGAAGACTGCTATAATTTGTTCTCCCCTTGTAACTTTAAGAAATAAAGTTCAATCAACTCCATAGTTTCAGGGGTTAGTTGTCATCATAAAAGATGCTTATGAGCCATAAATGAAAAAGCTGGGACCTTTTTTGTCTGATTTAGACAGGGGAACAGATTATAGCAGGTGGCCTGCTAAAGTTGGTTCCCCCCTTGTAACTTTAAGAAATAAAGTTCAATCACATCCAAAGTTTCAGGAATTAATTGTCATCATAAAAGATGCTTATAAACCAAAAATGAAAAAGCTGGGACCTTTTTTGTCTGATTTAGACAGGGGGAACAGATTATAGCAGGTGGCCTGCTATAATTTGTTCCCCCTTATAACTTTAAGAAATAAATTTCAATCATATCCAAAGTTTCAGGAATTAATTGTCATCATAAAAGATACTTATAAACCAAAAATGAAAAAGCTGGGACCTTTTTTGTCTGATTTAGACAGGGGGAACAGATTATAGCAGGTGGCCTTCTATAATTTGTCCCCCTTGTAACTCTAAGAAATAAAGGTCAATCACATCCAAAGTTTCAGGAATTAATTGTCATCATAAAAGATGCTTATAAGCCAAAAATGAAAAAGCTGGGACTTTTTTTTGTCTGATTTAGACAGGGGAACAGATTTTAGCAGGTGGCCTGCTATAGTTGGTTCCCCCCTTGTAAATTTAAGAAATAAAGGTCAATCACATCCAAAGCTTCAGGAATTAATTGTCATCATAAAAGATGCTTATGAGCCAAAAATGAAAAACCTGGGACCTTTTTTGTCTGATTTAAACAGGGGAACAGATTATAGCAGGTAGACTGCTATAATTTGTTCCCCCCTTGTAACTTTAAGAAATAAAGTTCAATCAACTCCAAAGTTTCAGGGGTTAGTTGTCATCATAAAAGATGCTTATGAGCCATAAATGAAAAAGCTGGGACCTTTTTTGTCTGTTTTAGACAGGGGAACAGATTATAGCAGGTGGCCTGCTAAAGATGGTTCCCCCCTTGTAACTTTAAGAAATAAAGTTCAATCATATCCAAAGTTTCAGGAATTAATTGTCATCATAAAAGATACTTATAAACCAAAAATGAAAAAGCTGGGACCTTTTTTGTCTGATTTAGACAGGGGGAACAGATTATAGCAGGTGGCCTTCTATAATTGGTCCCCCTTGTAACTCTAAGAAATAAAGGTCAATCAAATCCAAAGTTTCAGGGGCTAGTTGTCATCATAAAAGATGCTTATAAGCCAAAAGTGAAAAAGCAGGGACCTTTTTTGTCTGATTTAAACAGGGGAAAAGATTATAGAAGGTAGACTGCTATAATTTGTTCCCCCCTTGTAACTTTAAGAAATAAAGTTCAATCAACTCCAAAGTGTCAGGGGTTAGTTGTCATCATAAAAGATGCTTATGAGCAATAAATGAAAAAGCTGGGACCTTTTTTGTCTGATTTAAACAGGGGAACAGATTATAGCAGGTGGCCTGCTATAATTTGTTTCCCCTTTGTAACTCTAAGAAATAAAGGTCAATCAACTACAAAGTTTCAGGGGTTAGTTCTCATCATAAAAGATGCTTATAAGCCAAAAATGAAAAAGCTGGGACCTTTTTGGCCTGATTTGGACAGTGGGAACAAATTATAGCAGGTGACCAGCTATAGTTTGTTCCCCCCTTATAACTTTAAGAAATAAAGGTCAATCACATCCAAAGTTTCAGGAATTAATTGTCATCATAAAAGATGCTTATAAGCCAAAAATGAAAAAGCTGGGACTTTTTTATGTCTGATTTAGACAGGGGAACAGATTTCAGCAGGTGGCCTGCTATAATTTGTTCCCCCCTTGTAACTTTAAGAAATAAAGTTCAATCAACTCCAAAGTTTCAGGGGTTAGTAATCATCATAAAAGATGCTTATGAGCCATAAATGAAAAAGCTGGGACCTTTTTTGTCTGATTTAGACAGGGGGACAGATTATAGCAGGTGGCCTGCTAAAGTTGGTTCCCCCCTTGTAACTTTAAGAAATAAAGTTCAATCATATCCAAAGTTTCAGGAATTAATTGTCATCATAAAAGATACTTATAAACCAAAAATGAAAAAGCTGGGACCTTTTTTGTCTGATTTAGACAGGGGGAACAGATTATAGCAGGTGGCCTGCTATAATTATTTCCCCCCTTATAACTTTAAGGAATAAAGGATAATCACATCCAAAGTTTCAGGAATTAATTGTCATCATAAAAGATACTTATAAACCAAAAATGAAAAAGCTGGGACATTTATTGTCTGATTTAGACAGTGGGAACAGATTATAGCAGGTGGCTTGCTATAGTTGGTTCCCCCCTTGTAAATTTAAGAAATAAAGGTCAATCACATCCAAAGTTTCAGGAATTAATTGTCATCATAAAAGATGCTTATGAGCCAAAAATGAAAAACCTGGGACTTTTTTTGTCTGATTTAAACAGGGGAACAGATTATAGCATGTAGACTGCTATAATTTGTTCCCCCCTTGTAACTTTAAGAAATTAAGTTCAATAAACTCCAAAGTTTCAGGGGTTAGTTGTCATCATAAAAGATGCTTATGAGCCATATATGAAAAAGCTGGGACCTTTTTTGTCTGATTTAGACAGGGGAACAGATTATAGTAGGTGGCCTGCTAAAGTTGGTTCCCCCCTTGTAAATTTAAGAAATAAAGGTCAATCACATCCAAAGTTTCAGGGGCTAGTTGTCATCATAAAAGATGCTTATAAGCCAAAAATGAAAAAGCTGGGACTTTTTTTGTCTGATTTAGACAGGGGAACAGATTTTAGCAGGTGGCCTGCTATAGTTGGTTCCCCCCTTGTAAATTTAAGAAATAAAGGTCAATCACATCCAAAGTTTCAGGAATTAATTGTCATCATAAAAGATGCTTATAAGCCAAAAATGAAAAAGCTGGGACTTTTTTTGTCTGATTTAGACAGGGGAACAGATTTTAGCAGGTGGCCTGCTATAGTTGGTTCCCCCCTTGTAAATTTAAGAAATAAAGGTCAATCACATCCAAAGTTTCAGGAATTAATTGTCATCATAAAAGATGCTTATGAGCCAAAAATGAAAAACCTGGGACCTTTTTTATCTGATTTAAACAGGGGAACAGACTATAGCAGGTAGACTGCTATAATTTGTTCCCCCCTTGTAACTTTAAGAAATAAAGTTCAATCAACTCCAAAGTGTCAGGGGTTAGTTGTCATCATAAAAGATGCTTATAAGCCAAAAATGAAAAAGCTGGGACCTTTTTGGCCTGATTTGGACAGTGGGAACAGATTATAGCAGGTGGCCTGCTATAATTTGTTCCCCCCTTATAACTTTAAGAAATAAAGGTCAATCACATCCAAAGTTTCAGGAATTAATTGTCATCATAAAAGATGCTTATAAGCCATAAATGAAAAAGCTGGGACCTTTTTTGTCTGATTTAGACAGGGGAACAGATTATAGCAGGTGGCCTGCTAAAGTTGGTTCCCCCCTTGTAACTTTAAGAAATAAAGTTCAATCATATCCAAAGTTTCAGGAATTAATTGTCATCATAAAAGATACTTATAAACCAAAAATGAAAAAGCTGGGACCTTTTTTGTCTGATTTAGACAGGGGGAACAGATTATAGCACGTGGCCTTCTATAATTGGTCCCCCTTGTAACTCTAAGAAATAAAGGTCAATCACATCCAAAGTTTCAGGGGCTAGTTGTCATCATAAAAGCTGCTTATAAGCCAAAAATGAAAAAGCTGGGACCTTTTTTGTCTGATTTAGACAGTGGGAACAGATTATAGCAGGTGGCCTGCTATAATTTGTTTTCCCTTTGTAACTCTAAGAAATAAAGGTCAATCACATCCAAAGTTTTAGGAATTATTTGTCATCATAAAAGATGCTTATAAGCCAAAAATGAAAAAGCTGGGACTTTTTTGTCTGATTTAGACAGGGGAACAGATTTTAGCAGGTGGCCTGCTATAGTTGGTTCCCCCCTTGTAAATTTAAGAAATAAAGGTCAATCACATCCAAAGTTTCAGGAATTAATTGTCATCATAAAAGATGCTTATGAGCCAAAAATGAAAAACCTGGGACCTTTTTTGTCTGATTTAAACAGGGGAACAGATTATAGCAGGTGGCCTGCTATAGTTGGTTCCCCCCTTGTAAATTTAAGAAATAAAGGTCAATCACATCCAAAGTTTCAGGAATTAATTGTCATCATAAAAGATGCTTATGAGCCAAAAATGAAAAACCTGGGACCTTTTTTGTCTGATTTAAACAGGGGAACAGATTATAGCAGGTAGACTGCTATAATTTGTTCCCCCCTTGTAACTTTAAGAAATAAAGTTCAATCAACTCCAAAGTTTCAGGGGTTAGTTGTCATCATAAAAGATGCTTATGAGCCATAAATGAAAAAGCTGGGACCTTTTTTGTCTGATTTAGACAGGGGAACAGATTATAGCAGGTGGCCTGCTATAATTTGTTTCCCCTTTGTAACTCTAAGAAATAAAGGTCAATCAACTACAAAGTTTCAGGGGTTATTTCTCATCATAAAAGATGCTTATAAGCCAAAAATGAAAAAGCTGGGACCTTTTTTGTCTGATTTGGACAGTGGGAACAGATTATAGCAGGTGGCCTGCTATAATTTGTTTCCCCTTTGTAACTCTAAGAAATAAAGGTCAATCACATCCAAAGTTTCAGGGGTTAGTTGTCATCATAAAAGATGCTTATAAGCCAAAAATGAAAAAGCTGGGACCTTTTTGGCCTGATTTGGACAGTGGGAACAGATTATAGCAGGTGGCCTGCTATAATTTGTTCCCCCCTTATAACTTTAAGAAATAAAGGTCAATCACATCCAAAGTTTCTGGAATTATTTGTCATCATAAAAGATGCTTATAAGCCAAAAATGAAAAAGCTGGGACTTTTTTTTGTCTGATTTAGACAGGGGAACAGATTTTAGCAGGTGGCCTGCTATAGTTGGTTCCCCCCTTGTAAATTTAAGAAATAAAGGTCAATCACATCCAAAGTTTCAGGAATTAATTGTCATCATAAAAGATGCTTATGAGCCAAAAATGAAAAACCTGGGACCTTTTTTGTCTGATTTAAACAGGGGAACAGATTATAGCAGGTGGCCTGCTATAGTTGGTTCCCCCCTTGTAAATTTAAGAAATAAAGGTCAATCACATCCAAAGTTTCAGGAATTAATTGTCATCATAAAAGATGCTTATGAGCCAAAAATGAAAAACCTGGGACCTTTTTTGTCTGATTTAAACAGGGGAACAGATTATAGCAGGTGGCCTGCTATAGTTGGTTCCCCCCTTGTAAATTTAAGAAATAAAGGTCAATCACATCCAAAGTTTCAGGAATTAATTGTCATCATAAAAGATGCTTATGAGCCAAAAATGAAAAACCTGGGACCTTTTTTGTCTGATTTAAACAGGGGAACAGATTATAGCAGGTAGACTGCTATAATTTGTTCCCCCCTTGTAACTTTAAGAAATAAAGTTCAATCAACTCCAAAGTGTCAGGGGTTAGTTGTCATCATAAAAGATGCTTATGAGCCATAAATGAAAAAGCTGGGACCTTTTTTGTCTGATTTAGACAGGGGAACAGATTATAGCAGGTGGCCTGCTAAAGTTGGTTACCCCCTTGTAACTTTAAGAAATAAAGTTCAATCACATCCAAAGTTTCAGGAATTAATTGTCATCATAAAAGATGCTTATAAACAAAAAATGAAAAAGCTGGGACTTTTTTGGCCTGATTTGGACAGTGGGAACAAATTATAGCAGGTGACCTGCTATAGTTTGTTCCCCCCTTATAACTTTAAGAAATAAAGGTCAATCACATCCAAAGTTTCAGGAATTAATTGTCATCATAAAAGATGCTTATAAGCCAAAAATGAAAAAGCTGGGACTTTTTTATGTCTGATTTAGACAGGGGAACAGATTTTAGCAGGTGGCCTGCTATAGTTGGTTCCCCCCTTGTAAATTTAAGAAATAAAGGTCAATCACATCCAAAGCTTCAGGAATTAATTGTCATCATAAAAGATGCTTATGAGCCAAAAATGAAAAACCTGGGACCTTTTCTGTCTGATTTAAACAGGGGAACAGATTATAGCAGGTAGACTGCTATAATTTGTTCCCCCCTTGTAACTTTAAGAAATAAAGTTCAATCATATCCAAAGTTTCAGGAATTAATTGTCATCATAAAAGATACTTATAAACCAAAAATGAAAAAGCTGGGACCTTTTTTGTCTGATTTAGACAGGGGGAACAGATTATAGCAGGTGGCCTTCTATAATTGGTCCCCCTTGTAACTCTAAGAAATAAAGGTCAATCAAATCCAAAGTTTCAGGGGCTAGTTGTCATCATAAAAGATGCTTATAAGCCAAAAGTGAAAAAGCAGGGACCTTTTTTGTCTGATTTAAACAGGGGAAAAGATTATAGAAGGTAGACTGCTATAATTTGTTCCCCCCTTGTAACTTTAAGAAATAAAGTTCAATCAACTCCAAAGTGTCAGGGGTTAGTTGTCATCATAAAAGATGCTTATGAGCAATAAATGAAAAAGCTGGGACCTTTTTTGTCTGATTTAAACAGGGGAACAGATTATAGCAGGTGGCCTGCTATAATTTGTTTCCCCTTTGTAACTCTAAGAAATAAAGGTCAATCAACTACAAAGTTTCAGGGGTTAGTTCTCATCATAAAAGATGCTTATAAGCCAAAAATGAAAAAGCTGGGACCTTTTTGGCCTGATTTGGACAGTGGGAACAAATTATAGCAGGTGACCAGCTATAGTTTGTTCCCCCCTTATAACTTTAAGAAATAAAGGTCAATCACATCCAAAGTTTCAGGAATTAATTGTCATCATAAAAGATGCTTATAAGCCAAAAATGAAAAAGCTGGGACTTTTTTATGTCTGATTTAGACAGGGGAACAGATTTCAGCAGGTGGCCTGCTATAATTTGTTCCCCCCTTGTAACTTTAAGAAATAAAGTTCAATCAACTCCAAAGTTTCAGGGGTTAGTAATCATCATAAAAGATGCTTATGAGCCATAAATGAAAAAGCTGGGACCTTTTTTGTCTGATTTAGACAGGGGGACAGATTATAGCAGGTGGCCTGCTAAAGTTGGTTCCCCCCTTGTAACTTTAAGAAATAAAGTTCAATCATATCCAAAGTTTCAGGAATTAATTGTCATCATAAAAGATACTTATAAACCAAAAATGAAAAAGCTGGGACCTTTTTTGTCTGATTTAGACAGGGGGAACAGATTATAGCAGGTGGCCTGCTATAATTATTTCCCCCCTTATAACTTTAAGGAATAAAGGATAATCACATCCAAAGTTTCAGGAATTAATTGTCATCATAAAAGATACTTATAAACCAAAAATGAAAAAGCTGGGACATTTATTGTCTGATTTAGACAGTGGGAACAGATTATAGCAGGTGGCTTGCTATAGTTGGTTCCCCCCTTGTAAATTTAAGAAATAAAGGTCAATCACATCCAAAGTTTCAGGAATTAATTGTCATCATAAAAGATGCTTATGAGCCAAAAATGAAAAACCTGGGACTTTTTTTGTCTGATTTAAACAGGGGAACAGATTATAGCATGTAGACTGCTATAATTTGTTCCCCCCTTGTAACTTTAAGAAATTAAGTTCAATAAACTCCAAAGTTTCAGGGGTTAGTTGTCATCATAAAAGATGCTTATGAGCCATATATGAAAAAGCTGGGACCTTTTTTGTCTGATTTAGACAGGGGAACAGATTATAGTAGGTGGCCTGCTAAAGTTGGTTCCCCCCTTGTAAATTTAAGAAATAAAGGTCAATCACATCCAAAGTTTCAGGGGCTAGTTGTCATCATAAAAGATGCTTATAAGCCAAAAATGAAAAAGCTGGGACTTTTTTTGTCTGATTTAGACAGGGGAACAGATTTTAGCAGGTGGCCTGCTATAGTTGGTTCCCCCCTTGTAAATTTAAGAAATAAAGGTCAATCACATCCAAAGTTTCAGGAATTAATTGTCATCATAAAAGATGCTTATAAGCCAAAAATGAAAAAGCTGGGACTTTTTTTGTCTGATTTAGACAGGGGAACAGATTTTAGCAGGTGGCCTGCTATAGTTGGTTCCCCCCTTGTAAATTTAAGAAATAAAGGTCAATCACATCCAAAGTTTCAGGAATTAATTGTCATCATAAAAGATGCTTATGAGCCAAAAATGAAAAACCTGGGACCTTTTTTATCTGATTTAAACAGGGGAACAGACTATAGCAGGTAGACTGCTATAATTTGTTCCCCCCTTGTAACTTTAAGAAATAAAGTTCAATCAACTCCAAAGTGTCAGGGGTTAGTTGTCATCATAAAAGATGCTTATAAGCCAAAAATGAAAAAGCTGGGACCTTTTTGGCCTGATTTGGACAGTGGGAACAGATTATAGCAGGTGGCCTGCTATAATTTGTTCCCCCCTTATAACTTTAAGAAATAAAGGTCAATCACATCCAAAGTTTCAGGAATTAATTGTCATCATAAAAGATGCTTATAAGCCATAAATGAAAAAGCTGGGACCTTTTTTGTCTGATTTAGACAGGGGAACAGATTATAGCAGGTGGCCTGCTAAAGTTGGTTCCCCCCTTGTAACTTTAAGAAATAAAGTTCAATCATATCCAAAGTTTCAGGAATTAATTGTCATCATAAAAGATACTTATAAACCAAAAATGAAAAAGCTGGGACCTTTTTTGTCTGATTTAGACAGGGGGAACAGATTATAGCACGTGGCCTTCTATAATTGGTCCCCCTTGTAACTCTAAGAAATAAAGGTCAATCACATCCAAAGTTTCAGGGGCTAGTTGTCATCATAAAAGCTGCTTATAAGCCAAAAATGAAAAAGCTGGGACCTTTTTTGTCTGATTTAGACAGTGGGAACAGATTATAGCAGGTGGCCTGCTATAATTTGTTTTCCCTTTGTAACTCTAAGAAATAAAGGTCAATCACATCCAAAGTTTTAGGAATTATTTGTCATCATAAAAGATGCTTATAAGCCAAAAATGAAAAAGCTGGGACTTTTTTGTCTGATTTAGACAGGGGAACAGATTTTAGCAGGTGGCCTGCTATAGTTGGTTCCCCCCTTGTAAATTTAAGAAATAAAGGTCAATCACATCCAAAGTTTCAGGAATTAATTGTCATCATAAAAGATGCTTATGAGCCAAAAATGAAAAACCTGGGACCTTTTTTGTCTGATTTAAACAGGGGAACAGATTATAGCAGGTGGCCTGCTATAGTTGGTTCCCCCCTTGTAAATTTAAGAAATAAAGGTCAATCACATCCAAAGTTTCAGGAATTAATTGTCATCATAAAAGATGCTTATGAGCCAAAAATGAAAAACCTGGGACCTTTTTTGTCTGATTTAAACAGGGGAACAGATTATAGCAGGTAGACTGCTATAATTTGTTCCCCCCTTGTAACTTTAAGAAATAAAGTTCAATCAACTCCAAAGTTTCAGGGGTTAGTTGTCATCATAAAAGATGCTTATGAGCCATAAATGAAAAAGCTGGGACCTTTTTTGTCTGATTTAGACAGGGGAACAGATTATAGCAGGTGGCCTGCTATAATTTGTTTCCCCTTTGTAACTCTAAGAAATAAAGGTCAATCAACTACAAAGTTTCAGGGGTTATTTCTCATCATAAAAGATGCTTATAAGCCAAAAATGAAAAAGCTGGGACCTTTTTTGTCTGATTTGGACAGTGGGAACAGATTATAGCAGGTGGCCTGCTATAATTTGTTTCCCCTTTGTAACTCTAAGAAATAAAGGTCAATCACATCCAAAGTTTCAGGGGTTAGTTGTCATCATAAAAGATGCTTATAAGCCAAAAATGAAAAAGCTGGGACCTTTTTGGCCTGATTTGGACAGTGGGAACAGATTATAGCAGGTGGCCTGCTATAATTTGTTCCCCCCTTATAACTTTAAGAAATAAAGGTCAATCACATCCAAAGTTTCTGGAATTATTTGTCATCATAAAAGATGCTTATAAGCCAAAAATGAAAAAGCTGGGACTTTTTTTTGTCTGATTTAGACAGGGGAACAGATTTTAGCAGGTGGCCTGCTATAGTTGGTTCCCCCCTTGTAAATTTAAGAAATAAAGGTCAATCACATCCAAAGTTTCAGGAATTAATTGTCATCATAAAAGATGCTTATGAGCCAAAAATGAAAAACCTGGGACCTTTTTTGTCTGATTTAAACAGGGGAACAGATTATAGCAGGTGGCCTGCTATAGTTGGTTCCCCCCTTGTAAATTTAAGAAATAAAGGTCAATCACATCCAAAGTTTCAGGAATTAATTGTCATCATAAAAGATGCTTATGAGCCAAAAATGAAAAACCTGGGACCTTTTTTGTCTGATTTAAACAGGGGAACAGATTATAGCAGGTGGCCTGCTATAGTTGGTTCCCCCCTTGTAAATTTAAGAAATAAAGGTCAATCACATCCAAAGTTTCAGGAATTAATTGTCATCATAAAAGATGCTTATGAGCCAAAAATGAAAAACCTGGGACCTTTTTTGTCTGATTTAAACAGGGGAACAGATTATAGCAGGTAGACTGCTATAATTTGTTCCCCCCTTGTAACTTTAAGAAATAAAGTTCAATCAACTCCAAAGTGTCAGGGGTTAGTTGTCATCATAAAAGATGCTTATGAGCCATAAATGAAAAAGCTGGGACCTTTTTTGTCTGATTTAGACAGGGGAACAGATTATAGCAGGTGGCCTGCTAAAGTTGGTTACCCCCTTGTAACTTTAAGAAATAAAGTTCAATCACATCCAAAGTTTCAGGAATTAATTGTCATCATAAAAGATGCTTATAAACAAAAAATGAAAAAGCTGGGACTTTTTTGGCCTGATTTGGACAGTGGGAACAAATTATAGCAGGTGACCTGCTATAGTTTGTTCCCCCCTTATAACTTTAAGAAATAAAGGTCAATCACATCCAAAGTTTCAGGAATTAATTGTCATCATAAAAGATGCTTATAAGCCAAAAATGAAAAAGCTGGGACTTTTTTATGTCTGATTTAGACAGGGGAACAGATTTTAGCAGGTGGCCTGCTATAGTTGGTTCCCCCCTTGTAAATTTAAGAAATAAAGGTCAATCACATCCAAAGCTTCAGGAATTAATTGTCATCATAAAAGATGCTTATGAGCCAAAAATGAAAAACCTGGGACCTTTTCTGTCTGATTTAAACAGGGGAACAGATTATAGCAGGTAGACTGCTATAATTTGTTCCCCCCTTGTAACTTTAAGAAATAAAGTTCAATCATATCCAAAGTTTCAGGAATTAATTGTCATCATAAAAGATACTTATAAACCAAAAATGAAAAAGCTGGGACCTTTTTTGTCTGATTTAGACAGGGGGAACAGATTATAGCAGGTGGCCTTCTATAATTGGTCCCCCTTGTAACTCTAAGAAATAAAGGTCAATCACATCCAAAGTTTCAGGGGCTAGTTGTCATCATAAAAGATGCTTATAAGCCAAAAATGAAAAAGCTGGGACCCTTTTTGTCTGATTTAGACAGTGGGAACAGATTATAGCAGGTGGCCTGCTATAGTTGGTTCCCCCATTGTAACATTAAGAAATAAAGGTTAATCACATCCAAAGTTTCAGGAATTAATTGTCATCATAAAAGATGCTTATAAGCCAAAAATGAAAAAGCTGGGACTTTTTTTGTCTGATTTAGACAGGGGAACAGATTTTAGCAGGTGGCCTGCTATAGTTGGTTCCCCCCTTGTAAATTTAAGAAATAAAGGTCAATCACATCCAAAGTTTCAGGAATTAATTGTCATCATAAAAGATGCTTATGAGCCAAAAATGAAAAACCTGGGACCTTTTTTGTCTGATTTAAACAGGGGAACAGATTATAGCAGGTAGACTGCTATAATTTGTTCCCCCCTTGTAACTTTAAGAAATAAAGTTCAATCAACTCCAAAGTTTCAGGGGTTAGTTGTCATCATAAAAGATGCTTATGAGCCATAAATGAAAAAGCTGGGACCTTTTTTGTCTGATTTAGACAGGGGAACAGATTATAGCAGGTGGCCTGCTAAAGTTGGTTCCCCCCTTGTAACTTTAAGAAATAAAGTTCAATCATATCCAAAGTTTCAGGAATTAATTGTCATCATAAAAGATACTTATAAACCAAAAATGAAAAAGCTGGGACCTTTTTTGTCTGATTTAGACAGGGGGAACAGATTATAGCAGGTGGCCTTCTATAATTGGTCCCCCTTGTAACTCTAAGAAATAAAGGTCAATCACATCCAAAGTTTCAGGGGCTAGTTGTCATCATAAAAGATGCTTATAAGCCAAAAATGAAAAAGCTGGGACCCTTTTTGTCTGATTTAGACAGTGGGAACAGATTATAGCAGGTGGCCTGCTATAGTTGGTTCCCCCATTGTAACATTAAGAAATAAAGGTTAATCACATCCAAAGTTTCAGGAATTAATTGTCATCATAAAAGATGCTTATAAGCCAAAAATGAAAAAGCTGGGACTTTTTTTGTCTGATTTAGACAGGGGAACAGATTTTAGCAGGTGGCCTGCTATAGTTGGTTCCCCCCTTGTAAATTTAAGAAATAAAGGTCAATCACATCCAAAGTTTCAGGAATTAATTGTCATCATAAAAGATGCTTATGAGCCAAAAATGAAAAACCTGGGACCTTTTTTGTCTGATTTAAACAGGGGAACAGATTATAGCAGGTAGACTGCTATAATTTGTTCCCCCCTTGTAACTCTAAGAAATAAAGGTCAATCAACTACAAAGTTTCAGGGGTTAGTTGTCATCATAAAAGATGCTTATAAGCCAAAAATGAAAAAGCTGGGACCTTTTTGGCCTGATTTGGACAGTGGGAACAGATTATAGCAGGTGGCCTGCTATAATTTGTTTCCCCTTTGTAACTCTAAGAAATAAAGGTCAATCAACTACAAAGTTTCAGGGGTTAGTTTTCATCATAAAAGATGCTTATAAGCCAAAAATGAAAAAGCTGGGACCTTTTTGGCCTGATTTGGACAGTGGGAACAGTTTATAGCAGGTGGCCTGCTATAATTTGTTCCCCCCTTATAACTTTAAGAAATAAAGGTCAATCACATCCAAAGTTTCTGGAATTATTTGTCATCATAAAAGATGCTTATAAGCCAAAAATGAAAAAGCTGGGACTTTTTTTTGTCTGATTTAGACAGGGGAACAGATTTTAGCAGGTGGCCTGCTATAAATGGTTCCCCCCTTGTAAATTTAAGAAATAAAGGTCAATCACATCCAAAGTTTCAGGAATTAATTGTCATCATAAAAGATGCTTATGAGCCAAAAATGAAAAACCTGGGACCTTTTTTGTCTGATTTAAACAGGGGAACAGATTATAGCAGGTGGCCTGCTATAGTTGGTTCCCCCCTTGTAAATTTAAGAAATAAAGGTCAATCACATCCAAAGTTTCAGGAATTAATTGTCATCATAAAAGATGCTTATGAGCCAAAAATGAAAAACCTGGGACCTTTTTTGTCTGATTTAAACAGGGGAACAGATTATAGCAGGTAGACTGCTATAATTTGTTCCCCCCTTATAACTTTAAGAAATACATTTCAATCATATCCAAAGTTTCAGGAATTAATTGTCATCATGTAAGATACTTATAAACCAAAAATGAAAAAGCTTGGACCTTTTTTGTCTGATTTAGACAGGGGGGACAGATTATAGCAGGTGGCCTTCTATAATTGGTCCCCCTTGTAACTCTAAGAAATAAAGGTCAATCACATCCAAAGTTTCAGGGGCTAGTTGTCATCATAAAAGATGCTTATAAGCCAAAAATGAATAAGCTGGGACCTTTTTTGTCTGATTTAGACAGTGGGAACAGATTATAGCAGGTGGCCTGCTATAGTTGGTTCCCCCATTGTAACATTAAGAAATAAAGGTTAATCACATCCAAAGTTTCAGTAATTATTGTCATCATAAAAGATGCTTATAAGCCAAAAATGAAAAAGCTGGGACTTTTTTTGTCTGATTTAGTCAGGGGAACAGATTTTAGCAGGTGGCCTGCTATAGTTGGTTCCCCCCTTGTAAATTTAAGAAATAAAGGACAATCACATCCAAAGTTTCAGGAATTAATTGTCATCATAAAAGATGCTTATGAGCCAAAAATGAAAGACCTGGGACCTTTTATGTCTGATTTAAACAGTTGAACAGATTATAGCAGGTAGACTGCTATAATTTGTTCCCCCCTTGTAACTTTAAGAAATAAAGTTCAATGAACTCCAAAGTTTCAGGGGTTAGTTGTCATCATAAAAGATGCTTATGAGCCATAAATGAAAAAGCTGGGACCTTTTTTGTCTGATTTAAACAAGGGAACAGATTATAGCAGGTGGCCTGCTATAATTTGTTTCCCCTTTGTAACTCTAAGAAATAAAGGTCAATCAACTACAAAGTTTCAGGGGTTAGTTGTCATCATAAAAGATGCTTATAAGCCAAAAATGAAAAAGCTGGGACCTTTTGGCCTGATTTGGACAGTGGGAACAGATTATAGCAGGTGGCCTGCTATAATTTGTTCCCCCCTTATAACTTTAAGAAATAAAGGTCAATCACATCCAAAGTTTCAGGAATTATTTGTCATCATAAAAGATGCTTATAAGCCAAAAATGAAAAAGCTGGGACTTTTTTTGTCTGATTTAGACAGGGGAACAGATTTTAGCAGGTGGCCTGCTATAGTTGGTTCCCCCCTTGTAAATTTAAGAAATTAAGTTCAATAAACTCCAAAGTTTCAGGGGTTAGTTGTCATCATAAAAGATGCTTATGAGCCATAAATGAAAAAGCTGGGACCTTTTTTGTCTGATTTAAACAAGGGAACAGATTATAGCAGGTGGCCTGCTATAATTTGTTTCCCCTTTGTAACTCTAAGAAATAAAGGTCAATCAACTACAAAGTTTCAGGGGTTAGTTGTCATCATAAAAGATGCTTATAAGCCAAAAATGAAAAAGCTGGGACTTTTTTATGTCTGATTTAGACAGGGGAACAGATTTTAGCAGGTGGCCTGCTATAGTTGGTTCCCCCCTTGTAAATTTAAGAAATAAAGGTCAATCACATCCAAAGCTTCAGGAATTAATTGTCATCATAAAAGATGCTTATGAGCCAAAAATGAAAAACCTGGGACCTTTTCTGTCTGATTTAAACAGGGGAACAGATTATAGCAGGTAGACTGCTATAATTTGTTCCCCCCTTGTAACTTTAAGAAATAAAGTTCAATCATATCCAAAGTTTCAGGAATTAATTGTCATCATAAAAGATACTTATAAACCAAAAATGAAAAAGCTGGGACCTTTTTTGTCTGATTTAGACAGGGGGAACAGATTATAGCAGGTGGCCTTCTATAATTGGTCCCCCTTGTAACTCTAAGAAATAAAGGTCAATCACATCCAAAGTTTCAGGGGCTAGTTGTCATCATAAAAGATGCTTATAAGCCAAAAATGAAAAAGCTGGGACCCTTTTTGTCTGATTTAGACAGTGGGAACAGATTATAGCAGGTGGCCTGCTATAGTTGGTTCCCCCATTGTAACATTAAGAAATAAAGGTTAATCACATCCAAAGTTTCTGGAATTATTTGTCATCATAAAAGATGCTTATAAGCCAAAAATGAAAAAGCTGGGACTTTTTTTTGTCTGATTTAGACAGGGGAACAGATTTTAGCAGGTGGCCTGCTATAAATGGTTCCCCCCTTGTAAATTTAAGAAATAAAGGTCAATCACATCCAAAGTTTCAGGAATTAATTGTCATCATAAAAGATGCTTATGAGCCAAAAATGAAAAACCTGGGACCTTTTTTGTCTGATTTAAACAGGGGAACAGATTATAGCAGGTGGCCTGCTATAGTTGGTTCCCCCCTTGTAAATTTAAGAAATAAAGGTCAATCACATCCAAAGTTTCAGGAATTAATTGTCATCATAAAAGATGCTTATGAGCCAAAAATGAAAAACCTGGGACCTTTTTTGTCTGATTTAAACAGGGGAACAGATTATAGCAGGTAGACTGCTATAATTTGTTCCCCCCTTATAACTTTAAGAAATACATTTCAATCATATCCAAAGTTTCAGGAATTAATTGTCATCATGTAAGATACTTATAAACCAAAAATGAAAAAGCTTGGACCTTTTTTGTCTGATTTAGACAGGGGGGACAGATTATAGCAGGTGGCCTTCTATAATTGGTCCCCCTTGTAACTCTAAGAAATAAAGGTCAATCACATCCAAAGTTTCAGGGGCTAGTTGTCATCATAAAAGATGCTTATAAGCCAAAAATGAATAAGCTGGGACCTTTTTTGTCTGATTTAGACAGTGGGAACAGATTATAGCAGGTGGCCTGCTATAGTTGGTTCCCCCATTGTAACATTAAGAAATAAAGGTTAATCACATCCAAAGTTTCAGTAATTATTGTCATCATAAAAGATGCTTATAAGCCAAAAATGAAAAAGCTGGGACTTTTTTTGTCTGATTTAGTCAGGGGAACAGATTTTAGCAGGTGGCCTGCTATAGTTGGTTCCCCCCTTGTAAATTTAAGAAATAAAGGACAATCACATCCAAAGTTTCAGGAATTAATTGTCATCATAAAAGATGCTTATGAGCCAAAAATGAAAGACCTGGGACCTTTTATGTCTGATTTAAACAGTTGAACAGATTATAGCAGGTAGACTGCTATAATTTGTTCCCCCCTTGTAACTTTAAGAAATAAAGTTCAATGAACTCCAAAGTTTCAGGGGTTAGTTGTCATCATAAAAGATGCTTATGAGCCATAAATGAAAAAGCTGGGACCTTTTTTGTCTGATTTAAACAAGGGAACAGATTATAGCAGGTGGCCTGCTATAATTTGTTTCCCCTTTGTAACTCTAAGAAATAAAGGTCAATCAACTACAAAGTTTCAGGGGTTAGTTGTCATCATAAAAGATGCTTATAAGCCAAAAATGAAAAAGCTGGGACCTTTTGGCCTGATTTGGACAGTGGGAACAGATTATAGCAGGTGGCCTGCTATAATTTGTTCCCCCCTTATAACTTTAAGAAATAAAGGTCAATCACATCCAAAGTTTCAGGAATTATTTGTCATCATAAAAGATGCTTATAAGCCAAAAATGAAAAAGCTGGGACTTTTTTTGTCTGATTTAGACAGGGGAACAGATTTTAGCAGGTGGCCTGCTATAGTTGGTTCCCCCCTTGTAAATTTAAGAAATTAAGTTCAATAAACTCCAAAGTTTCAGGGGTTAGTTGTCATCATAAAAGATGCTTATGAGCCATAAATGAAAAAGCTGGGACCTTTTTTGTCTGATTTAAACAAGGGAACAGATTATAGCAGGTGGCCTGCTATAATTTGTTTCCCCTTTGTAACTCTAAGAAATAAAGGTCAATCAACTACAAAGTTTCAGGGGTTAGTTGTCATCATAAAAGATGCTTATAAGCCAAAAATGAAAAAGCTGGGACTTTTTTATGTCTGATTTAGACAGGGGAACAGATTTTAGCAGGTGGCCTGCTATAGTTGGTTCCCCCCTTGTAAATTTAAGAAATAAAGGTCAATCACATCCAAAGCTTCAGGAATTAATTGTCATCATAAAAGATGCTTATGAGCCAAAAATGAAAAACCTGGGACCTTTTCTGTCTGATTTAAACAGGGGAACAGATTATAGCAGGTAGACTGCTATAATTTGTTCCCCCCTTGTAACTTTAAGAAATAAAGTTCAATCATATCCAAAGTTTCAGGAATTAATTGTCATCATAAAAGATACTTATAAACCAAAAATGAAAAAGCTGGGACCTTTTTTGTCTGATTTAGACAGGGGGAACAGATTATAGCAGGTGGCCTTCTATAATTGGTCCCCCTTGTAACTCTAAGAAATAAAGGTCAATCACATCCAAAGTTTCAGGGGCTAGTTGTCATCATAAAAGATGCTTATAAGCCAAAAATGAAAAAGCTGGGACCCTTTTTGTCTGATTTAGACAGTGGGAACAGATTATAGCAGGTGGCCTGCTATAGTTGGTTCCCCCATTGTAACATTAAGAAATAAAGGTTAATCACATCCAAAGTTTCAGGAATTAATTGTCATCATAAAAGATGCTTATAAGCCAAAAATGAAAAAGCTGGGACTTTTTTTGTCTGATTTAGACAGGGGAACAGATTTTAGCAGGTGGCCTGCTATAGTTGGTTCCCCCCTTGTAAATTTAAGAAATAAAGGTCAATCACATCCAAAGTTTCAGGAATTAATTGTCATCATAAAAGATGCTTATGAGCCAAAAATGAAAAACCTGGGACCTTTTTTGTCTGATTTAAACAGGGGAACAGATTATAGCAGGTAGACTGCTATAATTTGTTCCCCCCTTGTAACTTTAAGAAATAAAGTTCAATCAACTCCAAAGTTTCAGGGGTTAGTTGTCATCATAAAAGATGCTTATGAGCCATAAATGAAAAAGCTGGGACCTTTTTTGTCTGATTTAGACAGGGGAACAGATTATAGCAGGTGGCCTGCTAAAGTTGGTTCCCCCCTTGTAACTTTAAGAAATAAAGTTCAATCATATCCAAAGTTTCAGGAATTAATTGTCATCATAAAAGATACTTATAAACCAAAAATGAAAAAGCTGGGACCTTTTTTGTCTGATTTAGACAGGGGGAACAGATTATAGCAGGTGGCCTTCTATAATTGGTCCCCCTTGTAACTCTAAGAAATAAAGGTCAATCACATCCAAAGTTTCAGGGGCTAGTTGTCATCATAAAAGATGCTTATAAGCCAAAAATGAAAAAGCTGGGACCCTTTTTGTCTGATTTAGACAGTGGGAACAGATTATAGCAGGTGGCCTGCTATAGTTGGTTCCCCCATTGTAACATTAAGAAATAAAGGTTAATCACATCCAAAGTTTCAGGAATTAATTGTCATCATAAAAGATGCTTATAAGCCAAAAATGAAAAAGCTGGGACTTTTTTTGTCTGATTTAGACAGGGGAACAGATTTTAGCAGGTGGCCTGCTATAGTTGGTTCCCCCCTTGTAAATTTAAGAAATAAAGGTCAATCACATCCAAAGTTTCAGGAATTAATTGTCATCATAAAAGATGCTTATGAGCCAAAAATGAAAAACCTGGGACCTTTTTTGTCTGATTTAAACAGGGGAACAGATTATAGCAGGTAGACTGCTATAATTTGTTCCCCCCTTGTAACTCTAAGAAATAAAGGTCAATCAACTACAAAGTTTCAGGGGTTAGTTGTCATCATAAAAGATGCTTATAAGCCAAAAATGAAAAAGCTGGGACCTTTTTGGCCTGATTTGGACAGTGGGAACAGATTATAGCAGGTGGCCTGCTATAATTTGTTTCCCCTTTGTAACTCTAAGAAATAAAGGTCAATCAACTACAAAGTTTCAGGGGTTAGTTGTCATCATAAAAGATGCTTATAAGCCAAAAATGAAAAAGCTGGGACCTTTTTGGCCTGATTTGGACAGTGGGAACAGTTTATAGCAGGTGGCCTGCTATAATTTGTTCCCCCCTTATAACTTTAAGAAATAAAGGTCAATCACATCCAAAGTTTCTGGAATTATTTGTCATCATAAAAGATGCTTATAAGCCAAAAATGAAAAAGCTGGGACTTTTTTTTGTCTGATTTAGACAGGGGAACAGATTTTAGCAGGTGGCCTGCTATAAATGGTTCCCCCCTTGTAAATTTAAGAAATAAAGGTCAATCACATCCAAAGTTTCAGGAATTAATTGTCATCATAAAAGATGCTTATGAGCCAAAAATGAAAAACCTGGGACCTTTTTTGTCTGATTTAAACAGGGGAACAGATTATAGCAGGTGGCCTGCTATAGTTGGTTCCCCCCTTGTAAATTTAAGAAATAAAGGTCAATCACATCCAAAGTTTCAGGAATTAATTGTCATCATAAAAGATGCTTATGAGCCAAAAATGAAAAACCTGGGACCTTTTTTGTCTGATTTAAACAGGGGAACAGATTATAGCAGGTAGACTGCTATAATTTGTTCCCCCCTTATAACTTTAAGAAATACATTTCAATCATATCCAAAGTTTCAGGAATTAATTGTCATCATGTAAGATACTTATAAACCAAAAATGAAAAAGCTTGGACCTTTTTTGTCTGATTTAGACAGGGGGGACAGATTATAGCAGGTGGCCTTCTATAATTGGTCCCCCTTGTAACTCTAAGAAATAAAGGTCAATCACATCCAAAGTTTCAGGGGCTAGTTGTCATCATAAAAGATGCTTATAAGCCAAAAATGAATAAGCTGGGACCTTTTTTGTCTGATTTAGACAGTGGGAACAGATTATAGCAGGTGGCCTGCTATAGTTGGTTCCCCCATTGTAACATTAAGAAATAAAGGTTAATCACATCCAAAGTTTCAGTAATTATTGTCATCATAAAAGATGCTTATAAGCCAAAAATGAAAAAGCTGGGACTTTTTTTGTCTGATTTAGTCAGGGGAACAGATTTTAGCAGGTGGCCTGCTATAGTTGGTTCCCCCCTTGTAAATTTAAGAAATAAAGGACAATCACATCCAAAGTTTCAGGAATTAATTGTCATCATAAAAGATGCTTATGAGCCAAAAATGAAAGACCTGGGACCTTTTATGTCTGATTTAAACAGTTGAACAGATTATAGCAGGTAGACTGCTATAATTTGTTCCCCCCTTGTAACTTTAAGAAATAAAGTTCAATGAACTCCAAAGTTTCAGGGGTTAGTTGTCATCATAAAAGATGCTTATGAGCCATAAATGAAAAAGCTGGGACCTTTTTTGTCTGATTTAAACAAGGGAACAGATTATAGCAGGTGGCCTGCTATAATGTGTTTCCCCTTTGTAACTCTAAGAAATAAAGGTCAATCAACTACAAAGTTTCAGGGGTTAGTTGTCATCATAAAAGATGCTTATAAGCCAAAAATGAAAAAGCTGGGACCTTTTGGCCTGATTTGGACAGTGGGAACAGATTATAGCAGGTGGCCTGCTATAATTTGTTCCCCCCTTATAACTTTAAGAAATAAAGGTCAATCACATCCAAAGTTTCAGGAATTATTTGTCATCATAAAAGATGCTTATAAGCCAAAAATGAAAAAGCTGGGACTTTTTTTGTCTGATTTAGACAGGGGAACAGATTTTAGCAGGTGGCCTGCTATAGTTGGTTCCCCCCTTGTAAATTTAAGAAATTAAGTTCAATAAACTCCAAAGTTTCAGGGGTTAGTTGTCATCATAAAAGATGCTTATGAGCCATAAATGAAAAAGCTGGGACCTTTTTTGTCTGATTTAAACAAGGGAACAGATTATAGCAGGTGGCCTGCTATAATTTGTTTCCCCTTTGTAACTCTAAGAAATAAAGGTCAATCAACTACAAAGTTTCAGGGGTTAGTTGTCATCATAAAAGATGCTTATAAGCCAAAAATGAAAAAGCTGGGACCTTTTGGCCTGATTTGGACAGTGGGAACAGATTATAGCAGGTGGCCTGCTATAATTTGTTCCCCCCTTATAACTTTAAGAAATAAAGGTCAATCACATCCAAAGTTTCAGGAATTATTTGTCATCATAAAAGATGCTTATAAGCCAAAAATGAAAAAGCTGGGACTTTTTTTGTCTGATTTAGACAGGGGAACAGATTTTAGCAGGTGGCCTGCTATAGTTGGTTCCCCCCTTGTAAATTTAAGAAATTAAGTTCAATAAACTCCAAAGTTTCAGGGGTTAGTTGTCATCATAAAAGATGCTTATGAGCCATAAATGAAAAAGCTGGGACCTTTTTGTCTGATTTAAACAAGGGAACAGATTATAGCAGGTGGCCTGCTATAATTTGTTTCCCCTTTGTAACTCTAAGAAATAAAGGTCAATCAACTACAAAGTTTCAGGGGTTAGTTGTCATCATAAAAGATGCTTATAAGCCAAAAATGAAAAAGCTGGGACCTTTTGGCCTGATTTGGACAGTGGGAACAGATTATAGCAGGTGGCCTGCTATAATTTGTTCCCCCCTTATAACTCTAAGAAATAAAGGTCAATCACATCCAAAGTTTCAGGAATTATTTGTCATCATAAAAGATGCTTATAAGCCAAAAATGAAAAAGCTGGGACTTTTTTTGTCTGATTTAGACAGGGGAACAGATTTTAGCAGGTGGCCTGCTATAGTTGGTTCCCCCCTTGTAAATTTAAGAAATTAAGGTCAATCACATCAAAAGTTTCAGGAATTAATTGTCATCATAAAAGATGCTTATGAGCCAAAAATGAAAAACCTGCGACCTTTTTTGTCTGATTTAAACAGGGGAACAGATTATAGCAGGTACACTGCTATAATTTGTTCCCCCCTTGTAACTTTAAGAAATAAAGTTCAATCAACTCCAAAGTTTCAGGGGTTAGTTGTCATCATAAATGATGCTTATGAGCCATAAATGAAAAAGCTGGGACCTTTTTTGTCTGATTTAAACAGGGGAACAGATTATAGCAGGTGGCCTGGTATAATTTGTTTCCCCTTTGTAACTTTAAGACATAAAGGTCAATCACATCCAAAGTTTCAGGAATTAATTGTCATCATAAAAGATGCTTATAAGCCAAAAATGAAAAAGCTGGGACATTTTTGCCTGATTTAGACAGTGGGAACAGATTATAGCAGGTGGCCTGCTATAGTTGGGTCCCCCTTGTAAATTTAAGACATAAAGGTCAATCACATCCAAAGTTTCAGGAATTAATTGTCATCATAAAAGATGCTTATAAACCAAAAATGAAAAAGCTGGGACCTTTTTTGTCTGATTTAAACAGGGGAACAGATTATAGCAGATAGACTGCTATAAGTTGTTCCCCCCTTGTAACTTTAAGAAATAAAGTTCAATCAACTCCAAAGTTTCAGGGGTTAGTTGTCATCATAAAATATGCTTATAAGCCAAAAATGAAAAAGCTGGGACCTTTTTTGCCTGATTTAGACAGTGGGAACAGATTATAGCAGGTGGCCTGCTATAGTTGGTTCCCCCCTTGTAAGTTTATGAAATAAAGGTCAATCACATCCAAAGTTCCAGGGGTTAGTTGTCATCATAAAAGATGCTTATAAGCCAAAAATGAAAAAGCTGGGACCTTTTTTGCCTGATTTAGACAGTGGGAACAGCTTATAGCAGGTTGCCTGCTATAGTTGGTTCCCCCCTTGTAACTTTAAGAAATAAAGGTCAATCACATCCAAAGTTTCAGGAATTAATTGTCATCATAAAAGATGCTTATAAACCAAAAATGAAAAAGCTGGGACCTTTTTTGTCTGATTTAGACAGGGGGAACAGATTATAGCAGGTGGCCTGCTATAATTTGTTCCCCCCTTGTAACTTTAAGAAATAAAGGTCAAACACATCCAACGTTTCAGGGGTTAGTTGTCATCATAAAAGATGCTTATAAGCCAAAAATGAAAAAGCTGGGACCTTTTTTGCCTGATTTAGACAGGGGAACCGATTATAGCAGGTGGCCTGCTATAGTGTGTTCCCCTCTTGTAAGTTCAAGAAAAAAGGTCAATCACATCCAAAGTTTCAGGAATTAATGGTCATCATAAAAGATGCTTATAAGCCAAAAATGAAAAAGCTGGGACCTTTTTTGCCTGATTTAGACAGGGGAACAGATTATAGCAGGTAGACTGCTATAATTTGTTCCCCCTTTGTAACTTTAAAAAATAAAGTTCAATCAACTCCAAAGTTTCAGGGGTTAGTGGTCATCATAAAAGATGCTTATAAGCCAAGATTGAAAAAGCTGGGACCTTTTTCGTCTGATATAAACATGGGGAACAGATTATAGTAGGTGGCCTGCTATAATTTGTTTCCGCTTTGTAACTTTAAGAAAAAAAGGTCAATCACATCCAAAGTTTCAGGAATTAATCGTCATCATAAAAGATGCTTATAAGCCAAAAATGAAAAAGCTGGGACCTTTTTTGTCTGATTTAGACAGGGGAACTGATTATAGCAGGTGGCCTGCTATAGTTGGTTCCCCCCTTGTAAGTTTATGAAATAAAGGTCAATCACATCCAAAGTTCCAGGGGTTAGTTGTCATCATAAAAGATGCTTATAAGCCAAAAATGAAAAAGCTGGGACCTTTTTTGCCTGATTTAGACAGTGGGAACAGCTTATAGCAGGTGGCCTGCTATAGTTGGTTCCCCCCTTGTAACTTTAAGAAATAAAGGTCAATCACATCCAAAGTTTCAGGAATTAATTGTCATCATAAAAGATGCTTATAAACCAAAAATGAAAAAGCTGGGACCTTTTTTGTCTGATTTAGACAGGGGGAACAGATTATAGCAGGTGGCCTGCTATAATTTGTTCCCCCCTTGTAACTTTAAGAAATAAAGGTCAATCACATCCAACGTTTCAGGGGTTAGTTGTCATCATAAAAGATGCTTATAAGCCAAAAATGAAAAAGCTGGGACCTTTTTTGCCTGATTTAGACAGGGGAACCGATTATAGCAGGTGGCCTGCTATAGTGTGTTCCCCTCTTGTAAGTTCAAGAAAAAAGGTCAATCACATCCAAAGTTTCAGGAATTAATGGTCATCATAAAAGATGCTTATAAGCCAAAAATGAAAAAGCTGGGACCTTTTTTGCCTGATTTAGACAGGGGAACAGATTATAGCAGGTAGACTGCTATAATTTGTTCCCCTCTTGTAACTTTAAAAAATAAAGTTCAATCAACTCCAAAGTTTCAGGGGTTAGTGGTCATCATAAAAGATGCTTATAAGCCAAAATTGAAAAAGCTGGGACCTTTTTCGTCTGATATAAACATGGGGAACAGATTATAGTAGGTGGCCTGCTATAATTTGTTTCCGCTTTGTAACTTTAAGAAAAAAAGGTCAATCACATCCAAAGTTTCAGGAATTAATTGTCATCATAAAAGATGCTTATAAGCCAAAAATGAAAAAGCTGGGACCTTTTTTGTCTGATTTAGACAGGGGAACAGATTATAGCAGGTGGCCTGCTATAGTTGGTTCCCCCCTTGTAAGTTTATGAAATAAAGGTCAATCACATCCAAAGTTCCAGGGGTTAGTTGTCATCATAAAAGATGCTTATAAGCCAAAAATGAAAACGCTGGGACCTTTTTTGCCTGATTTAGACAGTGGGAACAGCTTATAGCAGGTGGCCTGCTATAGTTGGTTCCCCCCTTGTAACTTTAAGAAATAAAGGTCAATCACATCCAAAGTTTCAGGAATTAATTGTCATCATAAAAGATACTTATAAACCAAAAATGAAAAAGCTGGGACCTTTTTTGTCTGATTTAGACAGGGGGAAAAGAATTATAGCAGGTGGCCTGCTATAATTCGTTCCCCCCTTGTAACTTTAAGAAATAAAGGTCAATCACATCCAACGTTTCAGGGGTTAGTTGTCATCATAAAAGATGCTTATAAGCCAAAAATGAAAAACCTACAACCTTTTTTGCAGGATTTAGAAAGGGGAACCGATTATAGCAGGTGGCCTGCTATAGTGTGTTCCCCTCTTGTAAGTTCAAGAAAAAAGGTCAATCACATCCAAAGTTTCAGGAATTAATGGTCATCATAAAAGATGCTTATAAGCCAAAAATGAAAAAGCTGGGACCTTTTTTGCCTGATTTAGACAGGGGAACAGATTATAGCAGGTAGACTGCTATAATTTGTTCCCCCCTTGTAACTTTAAGAAATAAAGTTCAATCAACTCCAAAGTTTCAGGGGTTAGTGGTCATCATAAAAGATGCTTATAAGCCAAAATTGAAAAAGCTGGGACCTTTTTCGTCTGATATAAACATGGGGAACAGATTATAGTAGGTGGCCTGCTATAATTTGTTTCCGCTTTGTAACTTTAAGAAATAAAGTTCAATCAACTCCAAAGTTTCAGCGGTTAGTTGTCATCATAAAAGATGCTTACAAGCCAAAAATGAAAAATCTGGGATCTTTTTTGTCTGATTTAGACAGGGGAACAGATTATAGCAGGTGGTGTGCTATAGTTGGTTCCCCCCTTGTAAATTTAAGAAATAAAGGTCAATCACATCCAAAGTTTCAGGAATTAATTGTCATCATAAAAGATGCTTATGAGCCAAAAATGAAAAACCTGGGACCTTTTTTGTCTGATTTAAACAGGGGAACAGATTTTAGCAGGTGGCCTGCTATAGTTGGTTCCCCCCTTGTAAATTTAAGAAATAAAGGTCAATCACATCCAAAGTTTCAGGAATTAATTGTCATCATAAAAGATGCTTATGAGCCAAAAATGAAAAACCTGGGACATTTTTTGTCTGATTTAAACAGGGGAACAGATTATAGCAGGTAGACTGCTATAATTTGTTCCCCCCTTATAACTTTAAGAAATAAATTTCAATCATATCCAAAGTTTCAGGAATTAATTGTCATCATAAAAGATACTTATAAACCAAAAATGAAAAAGCTTGGACCTTTTTTGTCTGATTTAGACAGGGGGGACAGATATTAGCAGGTGGCCTGCTATAATTGGTCCCCCTTGTAACTTTAAGAAATAAAGGTCAATCACATCCAAAGTTTCAGGGGCTAGCTGTCATCATAAAAGATGCTTATAAGCCAAAAATGAAAAAGCTGGGTCCTTTTTTGTCTTATTTAGACAGGGAAACAAATTATAGCAGGTGGCCTGCTATAATTTGTTCCCCCCCCCCGTAACTTTAAGAAATAAAGGTCAATAACATCCAAAGTTCCAGGGGTTAGTTGTCATCATAAAAGTTGCTTATAAGCCAAAAATGAAAAAGCTGGGACCTTTTTTGCCTGATTTAGACAGTGGGAACAGATTATAGCAGGTGGCCTGCTATAGTTGGTTCCCCCCTTGTAACTTTAAGAAATAAAGGTCAATCACATCCAAAGTTTCAGGAATTAATTGTCATCATAAAAGATGCTTATAAGCCAAAAATGAAAAAGCTGGGACCTTTTTTGTCTGATTTAGACAGGGGGAACAGATTATAGCAGGTGGCCTGCTATAATTTGTTCCCCCCTTGTAACTTTAAGAAATAAAGGTCAATCACATCCAACGTTTCAGGGGTTAGTTGTCATCATAAAAGATGCTTATAAGCCAAAAATGAAAAAGCTGGGACCTTTTTTGCCTGATTTAGACAGGGGAACAGATTATAGCAGGTGGCCTGCTATAGTGTGTTCCCCTCTTGTAAGTTCAAGAAAAAAGGTCAATCACATCCAAAGTTTCAGGAATTAATGGTCATCATAAAAGATGCTTATAAGCCAAAAATGAAAAAGCTGGGACCTTTTTTGCCTGATTTAGACAGGGGAACAGGTTATAGCAGGTAGACTGCTATAATTTGTTCCCCCTTGTAACTTTAAGAAATAAAGTTCAATCAACTCCACAGTTTCAGGGGTTAGTGGTCATCATAAAAGATGCTTATAAGCCAAAATTGAATAAGCTGGGACCTTTTTTGTCTGATATAAACAGGGGGAACAGATTATAGTAGGTGGCCTGCTATAATTTGTTTCCGCTTTGTAACTTTAAGAAATAAAGTCCAATCAACTCCAAAGTTTTAGTGGTTAGTTGTCATCATAAAATATGCTTACAAGCCAAAAATGAAAAATCTGGGATCTTTTTTGTCTGATTTAGACAGGAGAACAGATTATAGCAGGTGGCATGCTATAGTTGGTTCCCCCCTTGTAACTTTAAGAAATAAAGGTCAATCAACTCCAAAGTTTCAGGAATTAATTGTCATCATAAAAGATGCTTATGAACCAAAAATGAAAAAGCTGGGACCTTTTTTGTCGGATTTAGACAGGGGGAACAGATTATAGCAGGTGGCCTGCTATAATTTGTTCCCCCCTTGTAACTTTAAGAAATAAAGGTCAATCACATCCAACGTTTCAGGGGTTAGTTGTCATCATAAAAGATGCTTATAAGCCAAAAATGAAAAAGCTGGGACCTTTTTTGCCTGATTTAGACAGGGGAACAGATTATAGCAGGTGGCCTGCTATAGTGTGTTCCCCTCTTGTAAGTTCAAGAAAAAAGGTCAATCACATCCAAAGTTTCAGGAATTAATGGTCATCATAAAAGATGCTTATAAGCCAAAAATGAAAAAGCTGGGACCTTTTTTGCCTGATTTAGACAGGGGAACAGATTATAGCAGGTAGACTGCTATAATTTGTTCCCCTCTTGTAACTTTAAAAAATAAAGTTCAATCAACTCCAAAGTTTCAGGGGTTAGTGGTCATCATAAAAGATGCTTATAAGCCAAAATTGAAAAAGCTGGGACCTTTTTCGTCTGATATAAACATGGGGAACAGATTATAGTAGGTGGCCTGCTATAATTTGTTTCCGCTTTGTAACTTTAAGAAAAAAAGGTCAATCACATCCAAAGTTTCAGGAATTAATTGTCATCATAAAAGATGCTTATAAGCCAAAAATGAAAAAGCTGGGACCTTTTTTGTCTGATTTAGACAGGGGAACAGATTATAGCAGGTGGCCTGCTATAGTTGGTTCCCCCCTTGTAAGTTTATGAAATAAAGGTCAATCACATCCAAAGTTCCAGGGGTTAGTTGTCATCATAAAAGATGCTTATAAGCCAAAAATGAAAACGCTGGGACCTTTTTTGCCTGATTTAGACAGTGGGAACAGCTTATAGCAGGTGGCCTGCTATAGTTGGTTCCCCCCTTGTAACTTTAAGAAATAAAGGTCAATCACATCCAAAGTTTCAGGAATTAATTGTCATCATAAAAGATACTTATAAACCAAAAATGAAAAAGCTGGGACCTTTTTTGTCTGATTTAGACAGGGGGAAAAGAATTATAGCAGGTGGCCTGCTATAATTCGTTCCCCCCTTGTAACTTTAAGAAATAAAGGTCAATCACATCCAACGTTTCAGGGGTTAGTTGTCATCATAAAAGATGCTTATAAGCCAAAAATGAAAAACCTACAACCTTTTTTGCAGGATTTAGAAAGGGGAACCGATTATAGCAGGTGGCCTGCTATAGTGTGTTCCCCTCTTGTAAGTTCAAGAAAAAAGGTCAATCACATCCAAAGTTTCAGGAATTAATGGTCATCATAAAAGATGCTTATAAGCCAAAAATGAAAAAGCTGGGACCTTTTTTGCCTGATTTAGACAGGGGAACAGATTATAGCAGGTAGACTGCTATAATTTGTTCCCCCCTTGTAACTTTAAGAAATAAAGTTCAATCAACTCCAAAGTTTCAGGGGTTAGTGGTCATCATAAAAGATGCTTATAAGCCAAAATTGAAAAAGCTGGGACCTTTTTCGTCTGATATAAACATGGGGAACAGATTATAGTAGGTGGCCTGCTATAATTTGTTTCCGCTTTGTAACTTTAAGAAATAAAGTTCAATCAACTCCAAAGTTTCAGCGGTTAGTTGTCATCATAAAAGATGCTTACAAGCCAAAAATGAAAAATCTGGGATCTTTTTTGTCTGATTTAGACAGGGGAACAGATTATAGCAGGTGGTGTGCTATAGTTGGTTCCCCCCTTGTAACTTTAAGAAATAAAGGTCAATCACATCCAAAGTTTCTGGAATTATTTGTCATCATAAAAGATGCTTATAAGCCAAAAATGAAAAAGCTGGGACTTTTTTTGTCTGATTTAGACAGGGGAACAGATTCTAGCAGGTGGCCTGCTATAGTTGGTTCCCCCCTTGTAAATTTAAGAAATAAAGGTCAATCACATCCAAAGTTTCAGGAATTAATTGTCATCATAAAAGATGCTTATGAGCCAAAAATGAAAAACCTGGGACCTTTTTTGTCTGATTTAAACAGGGGAACAGATTTTAGCAGGTGGCCTGCTATAGTTGGTTCCCCCCTTGTAAATTTAAGAAATAAAGGTCAATCACATCCAAAGTTTCAGGAATTAATTGTCATCATAAAAGATGCTTATGAGCCAAAAATGAAAAACCTGGGACATTTTTTGTCTGATTTAAACAGGGGAACAGATTATAGCAGGTAGACTGCTATAATTTGTTCCCCCCTTATAACTTTAAGAAATAAATTTCAATCATATCCAAAGTTTCAGGAATTAATTGTCATCATAAAAGATACTTATAAACCAAAAATGAAAAAGCTTGGACCTTTTTTGTCTGATTTAGACAGGGGGGACAGATATTAGCAGGTGGCCTGCTATAATTGGTCCCCCTTGTAACTTTAAGAAATAAAGGTCAATCACATCCAAAGTTTCAGGGGCTAGCTGTCATCATAAAAGATGCTTATAAGCCAAAAATGAAAAAGCTGGGTCCTTTTTTGTCTTATTTAGACAGGGAAACAAATTATAGCAGGTGGCCTGCTATAATTTGTTCCCCCCCCCGTAACTTTAAGAAATAAAGGTCAATAACATCCAAAGTTCCAGGGGTTAGTTGTCATCATAAAAGTTGCTTATAAGCCAAAAATGAAAAAGCTGGGACCTTTTTTGCCTGATTTAGACAGTGGGAACAGATTATAGCAGGTGGCCTGCTATAGTTGGTTCCCCCCTTGTAACTTTAAGAAATAAAGGTCAATCACATCCAAAGTTTCAGGAATTAATTGTCATCATAAAAGATGCTTATAAGCCAAAAATGAAAAAGCTGGGACCTTTTTTGTCTGATTTAGACAGGGGGAACAGATTATAGCAGGTGGCCTGCTATAATTTGTTCCCCCCTTGTAACTTTAAGAAATAAAGGTCAATCACATCCAACGTTTCAGGGGTTAGTTGTCATCATAAAAGATGCTTATAAGCCAAAAATGAAAAAGCTGGGACCTTTTTTGCCTGATTTAGACAGGGGAACAGATTATAGCAGGTGGCCTGCTATAGTGTGTTCCCCTCTTGTAAGTTCAAGAAAAAAGGTCAATCACATCCAAAGTTTCAGGAATTAATGGTCATCATAAAAGATGCTTATAAGCCAAAAATGAAAAAGCTGGGACCTTTTTTGCCTGATTTAGACAGGGGAACAGGTTATAGCAGGTAGACTGCTATAATTTGTTCCCCCTTGTAACTTTAAGAAATAAAGTTCAATCAACTCCACAGTTTCAGGGGTTAGTGGTCATCATAAAAGATGCTTATAAGCCAAAATTGAATAAGCTGGGACCTTTTTTGTCTGATATAAACAGGGGGAACAGATTATAGTAGGTGGCCTGCTATAATTTGTTTCCGCTTTGTAACTTTAAGAAATAAAGTCCAATCAACTCCAAAGTTTTAGTGGTTAGTTGTCATCATAAAATATGCTTACAAGCCAAAAATGAAAAATCTGGGATCTTTTTTGTCTGATTTAGACAGGAGAACAGATTATAGCAGGTGGCATGCTATAGTTGGTTCCCCCCTTGTAACTTTAAGAAATAAAAGTCAATCAACTCCAAAGTTTCAGGAATTAATTGTCATCATAAAAGATGCTTATGAACCAAAAATGAAAAAGCTGGGACCTTTTTTGTCGGATTTAGACAGGGGGAACAGATTATAGCAGGTGGCCTGCTATAATTTGTTCCCCCCTTGTAACTTTAAGAAATAAAGGTCAATCACATCCAACGTTTCAGGGGTTAGTTGTCATCATAAAAGATGCTTATAAGCCAAAAATGAAAAAGCTGGGACCTTTTTTGCCTGATTTAGACAGGGGAACAGATTATAGCAGGTGGCCTGCTATAGTGTGTTCCCCTCTTGTAAGTTCAAGAAAAAAGGTCAATCACATCCAAAGTTTCAGGAATTAATGGTCATCATAAAAGATGCTTATAAGCCAAAAATGAAAAAGCTGGGACCTTTTTTGCCTGATTTAGACAGGGGAACAGGTTATAGCAGGTAGACTGCTATAATTTGTTCCCCCTTGTAACTTTAAGAAATAAAGTTCAATCAACTCCACAGTTTCAGGGGTTAGTGGTCATCATAAAAGATGCTTATAAGCCAAAATTGAATAAGCTGGGACCTTTTTTGTCTGATATAAACAGGGGGAACAGATTATAGTAGGTGGCCTGCTATAATTTGTTTCCGCTTTGTAACTTTAAGAAATAAAGTCCAATCAACTCCAAAGTTTTAGTGGTTAGTTGTCATCATAAAATATGCTTACAAGCCAAAAATGAAAAATCTGGGATCTTTTTTGTCTGATTTAGACAGGAGAACAGATTATAGCAGGTGGCATGCTATAGTTGGTTCCCCCCTTGTAACTTTAAGAAATAAAGGTCAATCAACTCCAAAGTTTCAGGGGCTAGCTGTCATCATAAAAGATGCCTATAAGCCAAAAATGAAAAAGCTGGGTCCTTTTTTGTCTGATTTAGACAGTGGGAACAGATTATAGCAGGTGGCCTGCTATAATTGGTCCCCCTTGTAACTTTAAGAAATAAAGGTCAATCACATCCAAAGTTTCAGGGGCTAGCTGTCATCATAAAAGATGCCTATAAGCCAAAAATGAAAAAGCTGGGTCCTTTTTTGTCTGATTTAGACAGTGGGAACAGATTATAGCAGGTGGCCTGCTATAGTTGGTTCCCCCCTTGTAAGTTTATGAAATAAAGGCCAATCAACTCCAAAGTTTCAGGAATTAATTGTCATCATAAAAGATGCTCATAAGCCAAAAATGAAAAAGCTGGGACCTTTTTTGCCTGATTTAGACGGTGGGAACAGATTATAGCAGGTGGCCTGCTATAGTTGGTTCCCCCCTTATAACCTTAAGGAATAAAGGTCAATCACATCCAAAGTTTCAGGAATTAATTGTCATCATAAAAGATGCTTATAAACCAAAAATGAAAAACCTGGGACCTTTTTTGTCTGATTTAGACAGGGGGAACAGATTATAGAAGGTGGCCTGCTATAATTTGTTCCCCCCTTGTAACTTTAAGAAATAAAGGTCAATCACATCCAACGTTTCAGGGGTTAGTTGTCATCATAAAAGATGCTTATAAGCCAAAAATGAAAAAGCTGGGACCTTTTTTGCCTGATTTAGACAGGGGAACAGATTATAGCAGGTGGCCTGCTATAGTTGGTTCCCCCCTTGTAAGTTTATGAAATAAAGGTCAATCACATCCAAAGTTTCAGGAATTAATTGTCATCATAAAAGATGCTTATAAGCCAAAAATGAAAAAGCTGGGACCTTTTTTGCCTGATTTAGACAGTCGGAACAGCTTATAGCAGGTGGCCTGCTATAGTTGGTTCCCCCCTTGTAACTTTAAGAAATAAAGGTCAATCACATCCAAAGTTTCAGGAATTAATTGTCATCATAAAAGATGCTTATAAACCAAAAATGAAAAAGCTGGGACCTTTTTTGCCTGATTTAGACAGGGGAACAGATTATAGCAGGTGGCCTGCTATAGTGTGTTCCCCTCTTGTAAGTTCAAGAAAAAAGGTCAATCACATCCAAAGTTTCAGGAATTAATGGTCATCATAAAAGATGCTTATAAGCCAAAAATGAAAAAGCTGGGACCTTTTTTGCCTGATTTAGACAGGGGAACAGATTATAGCAGGTAGACTGCTATAATTTGTTCCCCCCTTGTAACTTTAAGAAATAAAGTTCAATCAACTCCAAAGTTTCAGGGGTTAGTGGTCATCATAAAAGATGCTTATAAGTCAAAATTGAAAAAGCTGGGACCTTTTTTGTCTGATATAAACAGGGGGAACAGATTATAGTAGGTGGCCTGCTATAATTTGTTTCCGCTTTGTAACTTTAAGAAATAAAGTTCAATCAACTCCAAAGTTTCAGCGGTTAGTTGTCATCATAAAAGATGCTTACAAGCCAAAAATGAAAAATCTGGGATCTTTTTTGTCTGATTTAGACAGGGGAACAGATTATAGCAGGTGGCATGCTATAGTTGGTTCCCCCCTTGTAACTTTAAGAAATAAAGGTCAATCAACTCCAAAGTTTCAGGAATTAATTGTCATCATAAAAGATGCTTATGAACCAAAAATGAAAAAGCTGGGACCTTTTTTGTCGGATTTAGACAGGGGGAACCGATTATAGCAGGTGGCCTGCTATAATTGGTCCCCCTTGTAACTTTAAGAAATAAAGGTCAATCACATCCAAAGTTTCAGGGGCTAGCTGTCATCATAAAAGATGCTTATAAGCCAAAAATGAAAAAGCTGGGTCCTTTTTTGTCTTATTTAGACAGGGGAACAAATTATAGCAGGTGGCCTGCTATAATTTGTTCCCCCCCTGTAACTTTAAGAAATAAAGGTCAATCACATCCAAAGTTTCAGGAATTAATTGTCATCATAAAAGATGCTTATAAGCCAAAAATGAAAAAGCTGGGACCTTTTTTGCCTGATTTAGACGGTGGGAACAGATTATAGCAGGTGGCCTGCTATAGTTGGTTCCCCCCTTATAACCTTAAGGAATAAAGGTCAATCACATCTAAAGTTTCAGGAATTAATTGTCATCATAAAAGATGCTTATAAGCCAAAAATGAAAAAGCTGGGACCTTTTTTGCCTGATTTAGACGGTGGGAACAGATTATAGCAGGTGGCCTGCTATAGTTGGTTCCCCCCTTGTAAATTTAAGAAATAAAGGTCAATCACATCCAAAGTTTCAGGGGCTAGTTGTCATCATAAAAGATACTTATAAGCCAAAAATGAAAAGGCTGGGACCTTTTTTGTCTGATTTAGACAGTGGCAACAGATTATAGCAGGTGGCCTGCTATAGTTGGTTCCCCCATTGTAACATTAAGAAATAAAGGTTAATCACATCCAAAGTTTCAGGAATTAATTGTCATCATAAAAGATGCTTATGAGCCAAAAATGAAAAACCTGGGACCTTTTTTGTCTGATTTAAACAGGGGAACAGATTTTAGCAGGTGGCCTGCTATAGTTGGTTCCCCCCTTGTAAATTTAAGAAATAAAGGTCAATCACATCCAAAGTTTCAGGAATTAATTGTCATCATAAAAGATGCTTATGAGCCAAAAATGAAAAACCTGGGACATTTTTTGTCTGATTTAAACAGGGGAACAGATTATAGCAGGTAGACTGCTATAATTTGTTCCCCCCTTATAACTTTAAGAAATAAATTTCAATCATATCCAAAGTTTCAGGAATTAATTGTCATCATAAAAGATACTTATAAACCAAAAATGAAAAAGCTTGGACCTTTTTTGTCTGATTTAGACAGGGGGGACAGATATTAGCAGGTGGCCTGCTATAATTGGTCCCCCTTGTAACTTTAAGAAATAAAGGTCAATCACATCCAAAGTTTCAGGGGCTAGCTGTCATCATAAAAGATGCTTATAAGCCAAAAATGAAAAAGCTGGGTCCTTTTTTGTCTTATTTAGACAGGGAAACAAATTATAGCAGGTGGCCTGCTATAATTTGTTCCCCCCCCCCGTAACTTTAAGAAATAAAGGTCAATAACATCCAAAGTTCCAGGGGTTAGTTGTCATCATAAAAGTTGCTTATAAGCCAAAAATGAAAAAGCTGGGACCTTTTTTGCCTGATTTAGACAGTGGGAACAGATTATAGCAGGTGGCCTGCTATAGTTGGTTCCCCCCTTGTAACTTTAAGAAATAAAGGTCAATCACATCCAAAGTTTCAGGAATTAATTGTCATCATAAAAGATGCTTATAAGCCAAAAATGAAAAAGCTGGGACCTTTTTTGTCTGATTTAGACAGGGGGAACAGATTATAGCAGGTGGCCTGCTATAATTTGTTCCCCCCTTGTAACTTTAAGAAATAAAGGTCAATCACATCCAACGTTTCAGGGGTTAGTTGTCATCATAAAAGATGCTTATAAGCCAAAAATGAAAAAGCTGGGACCTTTTTTGCCTGATTTAGACAGGGGAACAGATTATAGCAGGTGGCCTGCTATAGTGTGTTCCCCTCTTGTAAGTTCAAGAAAAAAGGTCAATCACATCCAAAGTTTCAGGAATTAATGGTCATCATAAAAGATGCTTATAAGCCAAAAATGAAAAAGCTGGGACCTTTTTTGCCTGATTTAGACAGGGGAACAGGTTATAGCAGGTAGACTGCTATAATTTGTTCCCCCTTGTAACTTTAAGAAATAAAGTTCAATCAACTCCACAGTTTCAGGGGTTAGTGGTCATCATAAAAGATGCTTATAAGCCAAAATTGAATAAGCTGGGACCTTTTTTGTCTGATATAAACAGGGGGAACAGATTATAGTAGGTGGCCTGCTATAATTTGTTTCCGCTTTGTAACTTTAAGAAATAAAGTCCAATCAACTCCAAAGTTTTAGTGGTTAGTTGTCATCATAAAATATGCTTACAAGCCAAAAATGAAAAATCTGGGATCTTTTTTGTCTGATTTAGACAGGAGAACAGATTATAGCAGGTGGCATGCTATAGTTGGTTCCCCCCTTGTAACTTTAAGAAATAAAGGTCAATCAACTCCAAAGTTTCAGGAATTAATTGTCATCATAAAAGATGCTTATGAACCAAAAATGAAAAAGCTGGGACCTTTTTTGTCGGATTTAGACAGGGGGAACAGATTATAGCAGGTGGCCTGCTATAATTTGTTCCCCCCTTGTAACTTTAAGAAATAAAGGTCAATCACATCCAACGTTTCAGGGGTTAGTTGTCATCATAAAAGATGCTTATAAGCCAAAAATGAAAAAGCTGGGACCTTTTTTGCCTGATTTAGACAGGGGAACAGATTATAGCAGGTGGCCTGCTATAGTGTGTTCCCCTCTTGTAAGTTCAAGAAAAAAGGTCAATCACATCCAAAGTTTCAGGAATTAATGGTCATCATAAAAGATGCTTATAAGCCAAAAATGAAAAAGCTGGGACCTTTTTTGCCTGATTTAGACAGGGGAACAGATTATAGCAGGTAGACTGCTATAATTTGTTCCCCCCTTGTAACTTTAAGAAATAAAGTTCAATCAACTCCAAAGTTTCAGGGGTTAGTGGTCATCATAAAAGATGCTTATAAGTCAAAATTGAAAAAGCTGGGACCTTTTTTGTCTGATATAAACAGGGGGAACAGATTATAGTAGGTGGCCTGCTATAATTTGTTTCCGCTTTGTAACTTTAAGAAATAAAGTTCAATCAACTCCAAAGTTTCAGCGGTTAGTTGTCATCATAAAAGATGCTTACAAGCCAAAAATGAAAAATCTGGGATCTTTTTTGTCTGATTTAGACAGGGGAACAGATTATAGCAGGTGGCATGCTATAGTTGGTTCCCCCCTTGTAACTTTAAGAAATAAAGGTCAATCAACTCCAAAGTTTCAGGAATTAATTGTCATCATAAAAGATGCTTATGAACCAAAAATGAAAAAGCTGGGACCTTTTTTGTCGGATTTAGACAGGGGGAACCGATTATAGCAGGTGGCCTGCTATAATTGGTCCCCCTTGTAACTTTAAGAAATAAAGGTCAATCACATCCAAAGTTTCAGGGGCTAGCTGTCATCATAAAAGATGCTTATAAGCCAAAAATGAAAAAGCTGGGTCCTTTTTTGTCTTATTTAGACAGGGGAACAAATTATAGCAGGTGGCCTGCTATAATTTGTTCCCCCCCTGTAACTTTAAGAAATAAAGGTCAATCACATCCAAAGTTTCAGGAATTAATTGTCATCATAAAAGATGCTTATAAGCCAAAAATGAAAAAGCTGGGACCTTTTTTGCCTGATTTAGACGGTGGGAACAGATTATAGCAGGTGGCCTGCTATAGTTGGTTCCCCCCTTATAACCTTAAGGAATAAAGGTCAATCACATCTAAAGTTTCAGGAATTAATTGTCATCATAAAAGATGCTTATAAGCCAAAAATGAAAAAGCTGGGACCTTTTTTGCCTGATTTAGACGGTGGGAACAGATTATAGCAGGTGGCCTGCTATAGTTGGTTCCCCCCTTGTAAATTTAAGAAATAAAGGTCAATCACATCCAAAGTTTCAGGGGCTAGTTGTCATCATAAAAGATACTTATAAGCCAAAAATGAAAAGGCTGGGACCTTTTTTGTCTGATTTAGACAGTGGCAACAGATTATAGCAGGTGGCCTGCTATAGTTGGTTCCCCCATTGTAACATTAAGAAATAAAGGTTAATCACATCCAAAGTTTCAGGAATTAATTGTCATCATAAAAGATGCTTATGAGCCAAAAATGAAAAACCTGGGACCTTTTTTGTCTGATTTAAACAGGGGAACAGATTTTAGCAGGTGGCCTGCTATAGTTGGTTCCCCCCTTGTAAATTTAAGAAATAAAGGTCAATCACATCCAAAGTTTCAGGAATTAATTGTCATCATAAAAGATGCTTATGAGCCAAAAATGAAAAACCTGGGACATTTTTTGTCTGATTTAAACAGGGGAACAGATTATAGCAGGTAGACTGCTATAATTTGTTCCCCCCTTATAACTTTAAGAAATAAATTTCAATCATATCCAAAGTTTCAGGAATTAATTGTCATCATAAAAGATACTTATAAACCAAAAATGAAAAAGCTTGGACCTTTTTTGTCTGATTTAGACAGGGGGGACAGATATTAGCAGGTGGCCTGCTATAATTGGTCCCCCTTGTAACTTTAAGAAATAAAGGTCAATCACATCCAAAGTTTCAGGGGCTAGCTGTCATCATAAAAGATGCTTATAAGCCAAAAATGAAAAAGCTGGGTCCTTTTTTGTCTTATTTAGACAGGGAAACAAATTATAGCAGGTGGCCTGCTATAATTTGTTCCCCCCCCCCGTAACTTTAAGAAATAAAGGTCAATAACATCCAAAGTTCCAGGGGTTAGTTGTCATCATAAAAGTTGCTTATAAGCCAAAAATGAAAAAGCTGGGACCTTTTTTGCCTGATTTAGACAGTGGGAACAGATTATAGCAGGTGGCCTGCTATAGTTGGTTCCCCCCTTGTAACTTTAAGAAATAAAGGTCAATCACATCCAAAGTTTCAGGAATTAATTGTCATCATAAAAGATGCTTATAAGCCAAAAATGAAAAAGCTGGGACCTTTTTTGTCTGATTTAGACAGGGGGAACAGATTATAGCAGGTGGCCTGCTATAATTTGTTCCCCCCTTGTAACTTTAAGAAATAAAGGTCAATCACATCCAACGTTTCAGGGGTTAGTTGTCATCATAAAAGATGCTTATAAGCCAAAAATGAAAAAGCTGGGACCTTTTTTGTCTGATATAAACAGGGGGAACAGATTATAGTAGGTGGCCTGCTATAATTTGTTTCCGCTTTGTAACTTTAAGAAATAAAGTTCAATCAACTCCAAAGTTTCAGTGGTTAGTTGTCATCATAAAAGATGCTTACAAGCCAAAAATGAAAAATCTGGGATCTTTTTTGTCTGATTTAGACAGGGGAACAGATTATAGCAGGTGGCATGCTATAGTTGGTTCCCCCCTTGTAACTTTAAGAAATAAAGGTCAATCAACTCCAAAGTTTCAGGGGTTAGTTGTCATCATAAAAGATGCTTATGAACCAAAAATGAAAAAGCTGGGACCTTTTTTGTCGGATTTAGACAGGGGGAACAGATTATAGCAGGTGGCCTGCTATAGTTGGTTCCCCCCTTATAACCTTAAGGAATAAAGGTCAATCACATCCAAAGTTTCAGGAATTAATTGTCATCATAAAAGATGCTTATGAGCCAAAAAGGAAAAACCTGGGACCTTTTTTGTCTGATTTAGACAGGGGGAACAGATTATAGCAGGTGACCTGCTATAATTTGTTTCCCCTTTGTAACTTTAAGAAATAAAGGTCAATCAACTCCAAAGATTCAGGGGTTAGTTGTCATCATAAAAGATGCTTAATAGCCAAAAATGGAAAAGCCGGGACCGTTTTTGCCTGATTTGGACAGTGGGAACAGATTATAGCAGGTGGCCTGCTATAATTGGTTCCCCCCTTATAACTTTAAGGAATAAAGGTCAATCACATCCAAAGTTTCAGGAATTAATTGTCATCATAAAAGATACTTATAAACCAAAAATCAAAAAGCTGGGACCGTTTTTGCCTGATTTGGACAGTGGGAACAGATTATAGCAGGTGGACTGCTATAATTGGTTCCGCCCTTATAACTTTAAGGAATAAAGGTCAATCACATCCAAAGTTTCAGGAATTCATTGTCATCATAAAAGATGCTTATAAGCCAAAAATGAAAAAGCTGGGACCTTTTTTTATGATTTAGACAGTGGGAACAGATTATAGCAGGTGACCTGCTATAATTTTATTCCCCTTTGTAACTTTAAGAACTAAAGGTCAATCACATCCAAAGTTTCAGGAATTAATTGTCATCATAAAAGATGCTTATGAGCCAAAAATGAAAAAGCTGGGACCTTTTTTGTGTGATTTAGACAGTGGGAACAGATTATAGCAGGTGGCCTGCTATAATTTGTTCCCCCCTTATAACTTTAAGAAATAAAGGTCAATCACATCCAAAAATTCAGGGGTGAGTTGTCATCATAAAAGATACTTATAAGCCAAAAATGAAAAACCTGGGACCTTTTTTGCCTGATTTAAACAGGGGAACAGATTATAGCAGGTGGCCTGCTATAGTTGGTTCCCCCCTTTGTAAATTTAAGACATAAAGGTCAATCACATCCAAAGTTTCAGGAATTAATTGTCATCATAAAAGATGCTTATGAGCCAAAAATGAAAAACCTGGGACCTTTTTTATCTGATTTAGACAGGGGGAACAGATTGTAGCAGATGGCCTGATATAATTTGTTTGCCCTTTGTAACTTTAAGAAATAAAGGTCAATCAACTCCAAAGTTTCAGGAATGAATTGTCATCATAAAAGATGCTTATAAGCCAAAAATGAAAAAGATGGGACCTTTTTTGCCTGATTTAGACGGGGGGAACAGATTATAGCAGGTGGCCTGCTATAGTTGGTTCCCCCCTTGTAACTTTAAGAAATAAAGGTCAATCACATCCAAAGTTTCAGGAATTAATTGTCAGCATAAAAGATGCTTATGAGCCAAAAAGGAAAAACCTGGGACCTTTTTTGTCTGATTTAGACAGGGGGAACAGATTATAGCAGGTGGCCTGCTATAATTTGTTTCCCCTTTGTAACTTTAAGAAATAAAGTTCAATCACATCCAAAGTTTCAGGAATTAATTTTCATCATAAAATATGCTTATGAGCCAAAAATGAAAAACCTGGGACCTTTTTTGTCTGATTTAGACAGGGGGAACAGATTATAGCAGGTGGCCTGCTATAATTTGTTTCCTCTTTGTAACTTTAAGAAATAAAGGTCAATCAACTCCAAAGTTTCATGGGTTAGTTGTCATCATAAAAGATGCTTATAAGCCAAAAATGGAAAAGCCGGGACCGTTTTTGCCTGATTTGGACAGTGGGAACAGATTATAGCAGGTGGCCTGCTATAATTGGTTCCCCCCTTATAACTTTAAGGAATAAAGGTCAATCACATCCAAAGTTTCAGGAATTAATTGTCATCATAAAAGATACTTACAAACCAAAAATGAAAAAGCTGGGACCTTTTTTGCCTGATTTAGACAGTGGGAACAGATTATAGCAGGTGGCCTGCTATAGTTGGTTCCCCCATTGTAACTTTAAGAAATAAAGGTCAATCACATCCAAAGTTTCAGAAATTAATTGTCATCATAAAAGATGATTATGAGCCAAAAATGAAAAACCTGCGACCTTTTTTGTCTGATTTAGACAGGGGAACAGATTTTAGCAGGTGGCCTGCTATAGTTGGTTCCCCCCTTGTAACTCTAAGAAATAAAGGTCAATCACATCCAAAGTTTCAGGGGCTAGTAGACATCATAAAAGATGCTTATAAGCCAAAAATGAAAAACCTGCGACCTTTTTTGTCTGATTTAGACAGGGGAACAGATTATAGCAGGTAGACTGCTATAGTTTGTTTCCCCTTTGTAACTTTAAGAGATAAAGGTCAATCAACTCCAAAGTTTCAGGGGTTAGTTGTCATCATAAAAGATGCTTACAAGCCAAAAATGAAAAAGCTGGGACCTTTTTTGTCTGATGTAGACATGGGAACAGATTATAGCAGGTGGCCTGCTATTGTTGGTTGCCCCCTTGTAAGTTTATGAAATAAAGGTCAATCACATCCAAAGTTTCAGGAATTAATTGTCATCATAATAGATGCTTATGAGCCAAAAATGAAAAAGCTGGGACTTTTTTTGTCTGATTTAGACAGTGGGAACAGATTATAGCAGGTGGCCTGCTATAATTTGTTTCCCCGTTGTAACTTTATGAAATAAAGGTCAATCGACTCCAAAGTTTCAGGGGTTAGTTGTCATCATAAAATATGCTTATAAGCCAAAAATGAAAAAGCTGTGACCTTTTTTGCCTGATTTGGGCAGTGGGAACAGATTATAGGAGTTGGCCTGCTATAATTTGTCCCCCCTTATAAATTTAAGAAATAAAGGTCAATCACATCCAAAGTTTCAGGAATTAATTGTCACCATAAAAGATGCTTATAAACCAAAATTGTAAAAGCTGGGACCTTTTTTGCCTGATTTGGGCAGTGGGAACAGATTATAGGAGGTGGCCTGCTATAATTTGTCCCCACTTATAACTTTGAGAAATAAAGGTCAATCACATCCAAAGTTTCAGGAATTAATTGTCACCATTAAAGATGCTTATAAACCAAAAATGAAAAAGCTGGGACCTTTTTTGCCTGATTTGGACAGTGGGAACAGATTATAGCAGGTGGCCTGCTATAATTGGTTCCCCCCTTATAACTTTAAGGAATAAAGGTCAATCACATCCAAAGTTTCAGGAATTAATTGTCATCATAAAAGATACTTACAAACCAAAAATGAAAAAGCTGGGACCTTTTTTGCCTGATTTAGACAGTGGGAACAGATTATAGCAGGTGGCCTGCTATAGTTGGTTCCCCCATTGTAACTTTAAGAAATAAAGGTCAATCACATCCAAAGTTTCAGAAATTAATTGTCATCATAAAAGATGCTTTTGAGCCAAAAATGAAAAACCTGCGACCTTTTTTGTCTGATGTAGACATGGGAACAGATTATAGCAGGTGGCCTGCTATAATTTGTTTCCCCTTTGTAACTTTATGAAATAAAGGTCAATCAACTCCAAAGTTTCAGGGGTTAGTTGTCATCATAAAATATGCTTATAAGCCAAAAATGAAAAAGCTGTGACTTTTTTTGCCTGATTTGGGCAGTGGGAACAGATTATAGGAGGTGGCCTGCTATAATTTGTCCCCCCTTATAAATTTAAGAAATAAAGGTCAATCACATCCAAAGTTTCAGGAATTAATTGTCACCATAAAAGATGCTTATAAACCTAAAATGTAAAAGCTGGGACCTTTTTTGCCTGATTTGGGCAGTGGGAACAGATTATAGGAGGTGGCCTGCTATAATTTGTCCCCGCTTATAACTTTGAGAAATAAAGGTCAATCACATCCAAAGTTTCAGGAATTAATTGTCACCATTAAAGATGCTTATAAACCAAAAATGAAAAAGCTGGGACCTTTTTTGCCTGATTTGGACAGTGGGAACAGATTATAGCAGGTGGCCTGCTATAATTGGTTCCCCCCTTATAACTTTAAGGAATAAAGGTCAATCACATCCAAAGTTTCAGGAATTAATTGTCATCATAAAAGATACTTACAAACCAAAAATGAAAAAGCTGGGACCTTTTTTGCCTGATTTAGACAGTGGGAACAGATTATAGCAGGTGGCCTGCTATAGTTGGTTCCCCCATTGTAACTTTAAGAAATAAAGGTCAATCACATCCAAAGTTTCAGAAATTAATTGTCATCATAAAAGATGCTTTTGAGCCAAAAATGAAAAACCTGCGACCTTTTTTGTCTGATGTAGACATGGGAACAGATTATAGCAGGTGGCCTGCTATAATTTGTTTCCCCTTTGTAACTTTATGAAATAAAGGTCAATCAACTCCAAAGTTTCAGGGGTTAGTTGTCATCATAAAATATGCTTATAAGCCAAAAATGAAAAAGCTGTGACTTTTTTTGCCTGATTTGGGCAGTGGGAACAGATTATAGGAGGTGGCCTGCTATAATTTGTCCCCCCTTATAAATTTAAGAAATAAAGGTCAATCACATCCAAAGTTTCAGGAATTAATTGTCACCATAAAAGATGCTTATAAACCTAAAATGTAAAAGCTGGGACCTTTTTTGCCTGATTTGGGCAGTGGGAACAGATTATAGGAGGTGGCCTGCTATAATTTGTCCCCGCTTATAACTTTGAGAAATAAAGGTCAATCACATCCAAAGTTTCAGGAATTAATTGTCACCATAAAAGATGCTTATAAACCAAAAATGAAAAAGCTGGGACCTTTTTTGCCTGATTTGGACAGTGGGAACAGATTATAGCAGGTGGCCTGCTATATTGGTTCCCCCCTTATAATTTTAAGAAATAAAGTTCAATCATATCCAAAGTTTCAGGAATTAATTGTCATCATAAAAGATACTTATAAGCCAAAAATGAAAATCCTGGGACCTTTTTTGTCTGATTTAGACAGTGGGAACAGATTATAGCAGGTGGCCTGCTATAATTTGTTTCCCCGTTGTAACTTTAGAAATAAAGGTCAATCGACTCCAAAGTTTCAGGGGTTAGTTGTCATCATAAAATATGCTTATAAGCCAAAAATGAAAAAGCTGTGACCTTTTTTGCCTGATTTGGGCAGTGGGAACAGATTATAGGAGTTGGCCTGCTATAATTTGTCCCCCCTTATAAATTTAAGAAATAAAGGTCAATCACATCCAAAGTTTCAGGAATTAATTGTCACCATAAAAGATGCTTATAAACCAAAATTGTAAAAGCTGGGACCTTTTTTGCCTGATTTGGGCAGTGGGAACAGATTATAGGAGGTGGCCTGCTATAATTTGTCCCCACTTATAACTTTGAGAAATAAAGGTCAATCACATCCAAAGTTTCAGGAATTAATTGTCACCATTAAAGATGCTTATAAACCAAAAATGAAAAAGCTGGGACCTTTTTTGCCTGATTTGGACAGTGGGAACAGATTATAGCAGGTGGCCTGCTATAATTGGTTCCCCCCTTATAACTTTAAGGAATAAAGGTCAATCACATCCAAAGTTTCAGGAATTAATTGTCATCATAAAAGATACTTACAAACCAAAAATGAAAAAGCTGGGACCTTTTTTGCCTGATTTAGACAGTGGGAACAGATTATAGCAGGTGGCCTGCTATAGTTGGTTCCCCCATTGTAACTTTAAGAAATAAAGGTCAATCACATCCAAAGTTTCAGAAATTAATTGTCATCATAAAAGATGCTTTTGAGCCAAAAATGAAAAACCTGCGACCTTTTTTGTCTGATGTAGACATGGGAACAGATTATAGCAGGTGGCCTGCTATAATTTGTTTGCCCTTTGTAACTTTAAGAAATAAAGGTCAATCAACTCCAAAGTTTCAGGAATGAATTGTCATCATAAAAGATGCTTATAAGCCAAAAATGAAAAAGATGGGACCTTTTTTGCCTGATTTAGACGGTGGGAACAGATTATAGCAGGTGGCCTGCTACAGTTGGTTCCCCCCTTGTAACTTTAAGAAATAAAGGTCAATCACATCCAACGTTTCAGGAATTAATTGTCATCATAAAAGATGATTATGAGCCAAAAAGGAAAAACCTGGGACCTTTTTTGTCTGATTTAGACAGGGGGAACAGATTATAGCAGGTGGCCTGCTATAATTTGTTTCCCCTTTGTAACTTTAAGAAATAAAGTTCAATCACATCCAAAGTTTCAGGAATTAATTTTCATCATAAAATATGCTTATGAGCCACAAATGAAAAACCTGGGACCTTTTTTGTCTGATTTAGACAGGGGGAACAGATTATAGCAGGTGGCCTGCTATAATTTGTTTCCCCTTTGTAACTTTAAGAAATAAAGGTCAATCAACTCCAAAGTTTCAGGGGTTAGTTGTCATCATAAAAAATGCTTATAAGCCAAAAATGGAAAAGCCGGGACCGTTTTTGCCTGATTTGGACAGTGGGAACAGATTATAGCAGGTGGCCTGCTATAATTGGTTCCCCCCTTATAACTTTAAGGAATAAAGGTCAATCACATCCAAAGTTTCAGGAATTAATTGTCATCATAAAAGATGCTTATAAACCAAAACTGTAAAAGCTGGGACCTTTTTTGCCTGATTTGGGCAGTGGGAACAGATTATAGGAGGTGGCCTGCTATAATTGGTTCCCCCATTGTAACTTTAAGAAATAAAGGTCAATCACATCCAAAGTTTCAGAAATTAATTGTCATCATAAAAGATGCTTATGAGCCAAAAATGAAAAACCTGCGACCTTTTTTGTCTGATTTAAACAGGGGAACAGATTATAGCAGGTAGACTGCTATAGTTTGTTTCCCCTTTGTAACTTTAAGAAATAAAGGTCAATCAACTCCAAAGTTTCAGGGGTTAGTTGTCATCATAAAAGATGCTGACAAGCCAAAAATGAAAAAGCTGGGACCTTTTTTGTCTGATGTAGACATGGGAACAGATTATAGCAGGTGGCCTGCTATTGTTGGTTGCCCCCTTGTAAGTTTATGAAATAAAGGTCAATCACATCCAAAGTTTCAGGAATTAATTGTCATCATAAAAGATGCTTATGAGCCAAAAATGAAAAAGCTGGGACTTTTTTTGTCTGATTTAGACAGTGGGAACAGATTATAGCAGGTGGCCTGCTATAATTTGTTTCCCCTTTGTAACTTTATGAAATAAAGGTCAATCAACTCCAAAGTTTCAGGGGTTAGTTGTCATCATAAAATATGCTTATAAGCCAAAAATGAAAAAGCTGTGACTTTTTTTGCCTGATTTGGGCAGTGGGAACAGATTATAGGAGGTGGCCTGCTATAATTTGTCCCCCCTTATAAATTTAAGAAATAAAGGTCAATCACATCCAAAGTTTCAGGAATTAATTGTCACCATAAAAGATGCTTATAAACCTAAAATGTAAAAGCTGGGACCTTTTTTGCCTGATTTGGGCAGTGGGAACAGATTATAGGAGGTGGCCTGCTATAATTTGTCCCCGCTTATAACTTTGAGAAATAAAGGTCAATCACATCCAAAGTTTCAGGAATTAATTGTCACCATAAAAGATGCTTATAAACCAAAAATGAAAAAGCTGGGACCTTTTTTGCCTGATTTGGACAGTGGGAACAGATTATAGCAGGTGGCCTGCTATATTGGTTCCCCCCTTATAATTTTAAGAAATAAAGTTCAATCATATCCAAAGTTTCAGGAATTAATTGTCATCATAAAAGATACTTATAAGCCAAAAATGAAAATCCTGGGACCTTTTTTGTCTGATTTAGACAGTGGGAACAGATTATAGCAGGTGGCCTGCTATAGTTGGTTCCCCCATTGTAACATTAAGAAATAAAGGTTAATCACATCCAAAGTTTCAGGAATTAATTGTCATCATAAAAGATGCTTATGAGCCAAAAAGGAAAAACCTGGGACCTTTTTTGTCTGATTTAGACAGGGGGAACAGATTATAGCAGGTGGCCTGCTATAATTTGTTTCCCCTTTGTAACTTTAAGAAATAAAGGTCAATCAACTCCAAAGTTTCAGGGGTTAGTTGTCATCATAAAAGATGCTTACAAGCCAAAAATTAAAAATCTGGGACCTTTTTTGTCTGATGTAGACATGGGAACAGATTATAGCAGGTGGCCTGCTATAATTTGTTTGCCCTTTGTAACTTTAAGAAATAAAGGTCAATCAACTCCAAAGTTTCAGGAATGAATTGTCATCATAAAAGATGCTTATAAACCAAAAATGTAAAAGCTGGGACCTTTTTTGCCTGATTTGGGCAGTGGGAACAGATTATAGGAGGTGGCCTGCTATAATTGGTTCCCCCATTGTAACTTTAAGAAATAAAGGTCAATCACATCCAAAGTTTCAGAAATTAATTGTCATCATAAAAGATGCTTATGAGCCAAAAATGAAAAACCTGCGACCTTTTTTGTCTGATTTAAACAGGGGAACAGATTATAGCAGGTAGACTGCTATAGTTTGTTTCCCCTTTGTAACTTTAAGAAATAAAGGTCAATCAACTCCAAAGTTTCAGGGGTTAGTTGTCATCATAAAAGATGCTGACAAGCCAAAAATGAAAAAGCTGGGACCTTTTTTGCCTGATTTGGGCAGTGGGAACAGATTATATGAGGTGGCCTGCTATAATTGGTTCCCCCATTGTAACTTTAAGGAATAAAGGTCAATCACATCCAAAGTTTCAGGAATTAATTGTCATCATAAAAGATACTTACAAACCAAAAATGAAAAAGCTGGGAACTTGTTTGCCTGATTTAGACAGTGGGAACAGATTATAGCAGGTGGCCTGCTATAGTTGGTTCCCCCATTGTAACTTTAAGAAATAAAGGTCAATCACATCCAAAGTTTCAGAAATTAATTGTCATCATAAAAGATGCTTATGAGCCAAAAATGAAAGACCTGCGACCTTTTTTGTCTGATTTAAACAGGGGAACAGATTATAGCAGGTAGACTGCTATAGTTTGTTTCCCCTTTGTAACTTTAAGAAATAAAGGTCAATCAACTCCAAAGTTTCAGGGGTTAGTTGTCATCATAAAAGATGCTTATAAGCCAAAAATGGAAAAGCCGGGACTGTTTTTGCCTGATTTGGACAGTGGGAACAGATTATAGCAGGTGGCTTGCTATAATTGGTTCCCCCCTTATAACTTTAAGGAATAAAGGTCAATCACATCCAAAGTTTCAGGAATTAATTGTCATCATAAAAGATACTTACAAACCAAAAATGAAAAAGCTGGGACCTTTTTTGCCTGATTTAGACAGTGGGAACAGATTATAGCAGGTGGCCTGCTATAGTTGGTTCCCCCATTGTAACTTTAAGAAATAAAGGTCAATCACATCCAAAGTTTCAGAAATTAATTGTCATCATAAAAGATGCTTATGAGCCAAAAATGAAAGACCTGCGACCTTTTTTGTCTGATTTAAACAGGGGAACAGATTATAGCAGGTAGACTGCTATAGTTTGTTTCCCCTTTGTAACTTTAAGAAATAAAGGTCAATCAACTCCAAAGTTTCAGGGGTTAGTTGTCATCATAAAAGATGCTTACAAGCCAAAAATGAAAAAGCTGGGACCTTTTTTGTCTGATGTAGACATGGGAACAGATTATAGCAGGTGGCCTGCTATAGTTGGTTGCCCCCTTGTAAGTTTATGAAATAAAGGTCAATCAACTCCAAAGTTTCAGGGGTTAGTTGTAATCATAAAAGATGCTTATAAGCCAAAAATGGAAAAGCCGGGACTGTTTTTGCCTGATTTGGACAGTGGGAACAGATTATAGCAGGTGGCCTGCTATAATTGGTTCCCCCCTTATAACTTTAAGGAATAAAGGTCAATCACATCCAAAGTTTCAGGAATTAATTGTCATCATAAAAGATACTTACAAACCAAAAATGAAAAAGCTGGGACCTTTTTTGCTTGATTTAGACAGTGGGAACAGATTATAGCAGGTGGCCTGCTATAGTTGGTTCCCCCATTGTAACTTTAAGAAATAAAGGTCAATCACATCCAAAGTTTCAGAAATTAATTGTCATCATAAAAGATGCTTTTGAGCCAAAAATGAAAAACCTGCGACCTTTTTTGTCTGATGTAGACATGGGAACAGATTATAGCAGGTGGCCTGCTATAATTTGTTTGCCCTTTGTAACTTTAAGAAATAAAGGTCAATCAACTCCAAAGTTTCAGGAATGAATTGTCATCATAAAAGATGCTTATAAGCCAAAAATGAAAAAGATGGGACCTTTTTTGCCTGATTTAGACGGTGGGAACAGATTATAGCAGGTGGCCTGCTATAGTTGGTTCCCCCCTTGTAACTTTAAGAAATAAAGGTCAATCACATCCAACGTTTCAGGAATTAATTGTCATCATAAAAGATGATTATGAGCCAAAAAGGAAAAACCTGGGACCTTTTTTGTCTGATTTAGACAGGGGGAACAGATTATAGCAGGTGGCCTGCTATAATTTGTTTCCCCTTTGTAACTTTAAGAAATAAAGTTCAATCACATCCAAAGTTTCAGGAATTAATTTTCATCATAAAATATGCTTATGAGCCACAAATGAAAAACCTGGGACCTTTTTTGTCTGATTTAGACAGGGGGAACAGATTATAGCAGGTGGCCTGCTATAATTTGTTTCCCCTTTGTAACTTTAAGAAATAAAGGTCAATCAACTCCAAAGTTTCAGGGGTTAGTTGTCATCATAAAAAATGCTTATAAGCCAAAAATGGAAAAGCCGGGACCGTTTTTGCCTGATTTGGACAGTGGGAACAGATTATAGCAGGTGGCCTGCTATAATTGGTTCCCCCCTTATAACTTTAAGGAATAAAGGTCAATCACATCCAAAGTTTCAGGAATTAATTGTCATCATAAAAGATGCTTATAAACCAAAACTGTAAAAGCTGGGACCTTTTTTGCCTGATTTGGGCAGTGGGAACAGATTATAGGAGGTGGCCTGCTATAATTGGTTCCCCCATTGTAACTTTAAGAAATAAAGGTCAATCACATCCAAAGTTTCAGAAATTAATTGTCATCATAAAAGATGCTTATGAGCCAAAAATGAAAAACCTGCGACCTTTTTTGTCTGATTTAAACAGGGGAACAGATTATAGCAGGTAGACTGCTATAGTTTGTTTCCCCTTTGTAACTTTAAGAAATAAAGGTCAATCAACTCCAAAGTTTCAGGGGTTAGTTGTCATCATAAAAGATGCTGACAAGCCAAAAATGAAAAAGCTGGGACCTTTTTTGTCTGATGTAGACATGGGAACAGATTATAGCAGGTGGCCTGCTATTGTTGGTTGCCCCCTTGTAAGTTTATGAAATAAAGGTCAATCACATCCAAAGTTTCAGGAATTAATTGTCATCATAAAAGATGCTTATGAGCCAAAAATGAAAAAGCTGGGACTTTTTTTGTCTGATTTAGACAGTGGGAACAGATTATAGCAGGTGGCCTGCTATAATTTGTTTCCCCTTTGTAACTTTATGAAATAAAGGTCAATCAACTCCAAAGTTTCAGGGGTTAGTTGTCATCATAAAATATGCTTATAAGCCAAAAATGAAAAAGCTGTGACTTTTTTTGCCTGATTTGGGCAGTGGGAACAGATTATAGGAGGTGGCCTGCTATAATTTGTCCCCCCTTATAAATTTAAGAAATAAAGGTCAATCACATCCAAAGTTTCAGGAATTAATTGTCACCATAAAAGATGCTTATAAACCTAAAATGTAAAAGCTGGGACCTTTTTTGCCTGATTTGGGCAGTGGGAACAGATTATAGGAGGTGGCCTGCTATAATTTGTCCCCGCTTATAACTTTGAGAAATAAAGGTCAATCACATCCAAAGTTTCAGGAATTAATTGTCACCATAAAAGATGCTTATAAACCAAAAATGAAAAAGCTGGGACCTTTTTTGCCTGATTTGGACAGTGGGAACAGATTATAGCAGGTGGCCTGCTATATTGGTTCCCCCCTTATAATTTTAAGAAATAAAGTTCAATCATATCCAAAGTTTCAGGAATTAATTGTCATCATAAAAGATACTTATAAGCCAAAAATGAAAATCCTGGGACCTTTTTTGTCTGATTTAGACAGTGGGAACAGATTATAGCAGGTGGCCTGCTATAGTTGGTTCCCCCATTGTAACATTAAGAAATAAAGGTTAATCACATCCAAAGTTTCAGGAATTAATTGTCATCATAAAAGATGCTTATGAGCCAAAAAGGAAAAACCTGGGACCTTTTTTGTCTGATTTAGACAGGGGGAACAGATTATAGCAGGTGGCCTGCTATAATTTGTTTCCCCTTTGTAACTTTAAGAAATAAAGGTCAATCAACTCCAAAGTTTCAGGGGTTAGTTGTCATCATAAAAGATGCTTACAAGCCAAAAATTAAAAATCTGGGACCTTTTTTGTCTGATGTAGACATGGGAACAGATTATAGCAGGTGGCCTGCTATAATTTGTTTGCCCTTTGTAACTTTAAGAAATAAAGGTCAATCAACTCCAAAGTTTCAGGAATGAATTGTCATCATAAAAGATGCTTATAAACCAAAAATGTAAAAGCTGGGACCTTTTTTGCCTGATTTGGGCAGTGGGAACAGATTATAGGAGGTGGCCTGCTATAATTGGTTCCCCCATTGTAACTTTAAGAAATAAAGGTCAATCACATCCAAAGTTTCAGAAATTAATTGTCATCATAAAAGATGCTTATGAGCCAAAAATGAAAAACCTGCGACCTTTTTTGTCTGATTTAAACAGGGGAACAGATTATAGCAGGTAGACTGCTATAGTTTGTTTCCCCTTTGTAACTTTAAGAAATAAAGGTCAATCAACTCCAAAGTTTCAGGGGTTAGTTGTCATCATAAAAGATGCTGACAAGCCAAAAATGAAAAAGCTGGGACCTTTTTTGCCTGATTTGGGCAGTGGGAACAGATTATATGAGGTGGCCTGCTATAATTGGTTCCCCCATTGTAACTTTAAGGAATAAAGGTCAATCACATCCAAAGTTTCAGGAATTAATTGTCATCATAAAAGATACTTACAAACCAAAAATGAAAAAGCTGGGAACTTGTTTGCCTGATTTAGACAGTGGGAACAGATTATAGCAGGTGGCCTGCTATAGTTGGTTCCCCCATTGTAACTTTAAGAAATAAAGGTCAATCACATCCAAAGTTTCAGAAATTAATTGTCATCATAAAAGATGCTTATGAGCCAAAAATGAAAGACCTGCGACCTTTTTTGTCTGATTTAAACAGGGGAACAGATTATAGCAGGTAGACTGCTATAGTTTGTTTCCCCTTTGTAACTTTAAGAAATAAAGGTCAATCAACTCCAAAGTTTCAGGGGTTAGTTGTCATCATAAAAGATGCTTATAAGCCAAAAATGGAAAAGCCGGGACTGTTTTTGCCTGATTTGGACAGTGGGAACAGATTATAGCAGGTGGCTTGCTATAATTGGTTCCCCCCTTATAACTTTAAGGAATAAAGGTCAATCACATCCAAAGTTTCAGGAATTAATTGTCATCATAAAAGATACTTACAAACCAAAAATGAAAAAGCTGGGACCTTTTTTGCCTGATTTAGACAGTGGGAACAGATTATAGCAGGTGGCCTGCTATAGTTGGTTCCCCCATTGTAACTTTAAGAAATAAAGGTCAATCACATCCAAAGTTTCAGAAATTAATTGTCATCATAAAAGATGCTTATGAGCCAAAAATGAAAGACCTGCGACCTTTTTTGTCTGATTTAAACAGGGGAACAGATTATAGCAGGTAGACTGCTATAGTTTGTTTCCCCTTTGTAACTTTAAGAAATAAAGGTCAATCAACTCCAAAGTTTCAGGGGTTAGTTGTCATCATAAAAGATGCTTACAAGCCAAAAATGAAAAAGCTGGGACCTTTTTTGTCTGATGTAGACATGGGAACAGATTATAGCAGGTGGCCTGCTATAGTTGGTTGCCCCCTTGTAAGTTTATGAAATAAAGGTCAATCACATCCAAAGTTTCAGGAATTAATTGTCCTCATAAAAGATACTTATGAGCCAAAAATGAAAAAGCTGGGACTTTTTTTGTCTGATTTAGACAGTGGGAACAGATTATAGCAGGTGGCCTGCTATAATTTGTTTCCCCTTTGTAACTTTATGAAATAAAGGTCAATCGACTCCAAAGTTTCAGGGGTTAGTTGTCATCATAAAATATGCTTATAAGCCAAAAATGAAAAAGCTTTGACCTTTTTTGCCTGATTTGGGCAGTGGGAACAGATTATAGGAGGTGGCCTGCTATAATTTGTCCCCCCTTATAAATTTAAGAAATAAAGGTCAATCACATCCAAAGTTTCAGGAATTAATTGTCACCATAACAGATGCTTATAAACCAAAAATGTAAACGCTGGGACCTTTTTTGCCTGATTTGGGCAGTGGGAACAGATTATAGCAGGTGGCCTGCTATAATTTGACCCCCTTATAACTTTGAGAAATAAAGGTCAATCACATCCAAAGTTTCAGGAATTAATTGTCACCATAAAAGATGCTTATAAACCAAAAATGAAAAAGCTGGGACCTTTTTTGCCTGATTTGGACAGTGGGAACAGATTATAGCAGGTGGCCTGCTATAATTGGTTCCCCCCTTATAACTTTAAGGAATAAAGGTCAATCACATCCAAAGTTTCAGGAATTAATTGTCATCATAAAAGATACTTACAAACCAAAAATGAAAAAGCTGGGACCTTGTTTGCCTGATTTAGACAGTGGGAACAGATTATAGCAGGTGGCCTGCTATAGTTGGTTCCCCCATTGTAACTTTAAGAAATAAAGGTCAATCACATCCAAAGTTTCAGAAATTAATTGTCATCATAAAAGATGCTTTTGAGCCAAAAATGAAAAACCTGCGACCTTTTTTGTCTGATGTAGACATGGGAACAGATTATAGCAGGTGGCCTGCTATAATTTGTTTGCCCTTTGTAACTTTAAGAAATAAAGGTCAATCAACTCCAAAGTTTCAGGAATGAATTGTCATCATAAAAGATGCTTATAAGCCAAAAATGAAAAAGATGGGACGTTTTTTGCCTGATTTAGACGGTGGGAACAGATTATAGCAGGTGGCCTGCTATAGTTGGTTCCCCCCTTGTAACTTTAAGAAATAAAGGTCAATCACATCCAAAGTTTCAGGAATTAATTGTCATCATAAAAGATGATTATGAGCCAAAAAGGAAAAACCTGGGACCTTTTTTGTCTGATTTAGACAGGGGGAACAGATTATAGCAGGTGGCCTGCTATAATTTGTTTCCCCTTTGTAACTTTAAGAAATAAAGTTCAATCACATCCAAAGTTTCAGGAATTAATTTTCATCATAAAATATGCTTATGAGCCACAAATGAAAAACCTGGGACCTTTTTTGTCTGATTTAGACAGGGGGAACAGATTATAGCAGGTGGCCTGCTATAATTTGTTTCCCCTTTGTAACTTTAAGAAATAAAGGTCAATCAACTCCAAAGTTTCAGGGGTTAGTTGTCATCATAAAAAATGCTTATAAGCCAAAAATGGAAAAGCCGGGACCGTTTTTGCCTGATTTGGACAGTGGGAACAGATTATAGCAGGTGGCCTGCTATAATTGGTTCCCCCCTTATAACTTTAAGGAATAAAGGTCAATCACATCCAAAGTTTCAGGAATTAATTGTCATCATAAAAGATGCTTATAAACCAAAACTGTAAAAGCTGGGACCTTTTTTGCCTGATTTGGGCAGTGGGAACAGATTATAGGAGGTGGCCTGCTATAATTGGTTCCCCCATTGTAACTTTAAGAAATAAAGGTCAATCACATCCAAAGTTTCAGAAATTAATTGTCATCATAAAAGATGCTTATGAGCCAAAAATGAAAAACCTGCGACCTTTTTTGTCTGATTTAAACAGGGGAACAGATTATAGCAGGTAGACTGCTATAGTTTGTTTCCCCTTTGTAACTTTAAGAAATAAAGGTCAATCAACTCCAAAGTTTCAGGGGTTAGTTGTCATCATAAAAGATGCTGACAAGCCAAAAATGAAAAAGCTGGGACCTTTTTTGTCTGATGTAGACATGGGAACAGATTATAGCAGGTGGCCTGCTATAGTTGGTTGCCCCCTTGTAAGTTTATGAAATAAAGGTCAATCACATCCAAAGTTTCAGGAATTAATTGTCATCATAAAAGATGCTTATGAGCCAAAAATTAAAAAGCTGGGACTTTTTTTGTCTGATTTAGACAGGGGAACAGATTTTAGCAGGTGGCCTGCTATAGTTGGTTGCCCCCTTGTAAGTTTATGAAATAAAGGTCAATCACATCCAAAGTTTCAGGAATTAATTGTCACCATAAAAGATGCTTATAAACCAAAAATGAAAAAGCTGGGACCTTTTTTGCCTGATTTGGACAGTGGGAACAGATTATAGCAGGTGGCCTGCTATGATTGGTTCCCCCCTTATAATTTTAAGAAATAAAGTTCAATCATATCCAAAGTTTCAGGAATTAATTGTCATCATAAAAGATACTTATAAGCCAAAAATGAAAATCCTGGGACCTTTTTTGTCTGATTTAGACAGTGGGAACAGATTATAGCAGGTGGCCTGCTATAGTTGGTTCCCCCATTGTAACATTAAGAAATAAAGGTTAATCACATCCAAAGTTTCAGGAATTAATTGTCATCATAAAAGATGCTTATAAGCCAAAAATGAAAAAGCTGGGACCTTTTTTGTCTGATGTAGACATGGGAACAGATTATAGCAGGTGGCCTGCTATAGTTGGTTCCCCCCTTGTAAGTTTATGAAATAAAGGTCAATCAACTCCAAAGTTTCAGGGGTTAGTTGTCATCATAAAAGATGCTTACAAGCCAAAAATGAAAAAGCTGGGACCTTTTTTGTCTGATGTAGACATGGGAACAGATTATAGCAGGTGGCCTGCTATAGTTGGTTCCCCCCTTGTAAGTTTATGAAATAAAGGTCAATCAACTCCAAAGTTTCAGGGGTTAGTTGTCATCATAAAAGATGCTTATAAGCCAAAAATGAAAAAGCTGTGACCTTTTTTGCCTGATTTGGGCAGTGGGAACAGATTATAGGAGGTGGCCTGCTATAATTTGTTCCCCCCTTATAACTTTAAGAAATAAAGGTCAATCACATCCAAAGTTTCAGGAATTAATTGTCACCATAAAAGATGCTTATAAACCAAAAATGAAAAAGCTGGGACCTTTTTTGCCTGATTTGGACAGTGGGAACAGATTATAGCAGGTGGCCTGCTATAATTGGTCCCCCCTTGTAACTTTAAGAAATAAAGTTCAATCACATCCAACGTTTCAGGAATTAATTGTCATCATTAAAGATGCTTATAAACCAAAAATGAAAAAGCTGGGACCTTTTTTGTCTGATTTAGACAGGGGGAACAGATTATAGCAGGTGGCCTGCTATAATTTGTTCCCCCCTTGTAACTTTAAGAAATAAAGGTCAATCATATCCAACGTTTCAGGAATTAATGGTCACCATAAAAGATGCTTATAAACCAAAAATGAAAAAGCCGTGACCTTTTTTGCCTGATTTGGACAGTGGGAACAGATTATAGCAGGTGGCCTGCTATAATTGGTCCCCCTTATAACTTTAAGGAATAAAGGTCAATCAACTCCAAAGTTTCAGGAATTAATTGTCATCATAAAAGATGCTTATAAGCCAAAAATGAAAAAGATGGGACCTTTTTTGCCTGATTTAGACGGTGGGAACAGATTATAGCAGGTGGCCTGCTATAGTTGGTTCCCCCCTTGTAAATTTAAGAAAAAAAGGTCAATCACATCCAAAGTTTCAGGAATTAATTGTCATCATAAAAGATGCTTATGAGCCTAAAACGAAAAACCTGGGACCTTTTTTGTCTGATTTAGACAGGGGGAACAGATTATAGCAGGTGGCCTGCTATAATTTGTTTCCCCTTTGTAAATTTAAGAAATAAAGGTCAATCACATCCAAAGTTTCAGGAATTAATTTTCATCATAAAATATGCTTATGAGCCAAAAATGAAAAACCTGGGACCTTTTTTGTCTGATTTATACAGGGGAACAGATTTTAGCAAGTGGCCTGCTATAATTTGTTTCCCCTTTGTAACTGTAAGAAATAAAGGTCAATCAACTCCAAAGTTTCAGGAATTAATTGTCATCATAAAAGATGCTTATGAGCCAAAAATGAAAAAGATGGGACCTTTTTTGCCTGATTTAGACAGTGGGAACAGATTATAGCAGGTGGCATGCTATAATTGGTTCCCCCCTTATAACTTTAAGGAATAAAGGTCAATCACATCCAAAGTTTCAGGAATTAATTGTCATCATAAAATATACTTATAAACCAAAAATGAAAAAGCTGGGACCTTTTTTGTCTGATGTAGACATTGGAACAGATTATAGCAGGTGGCCTGCTATAGTTGGTTCCCCCCTTGTAACTTTAAGAAATAAAGTTCAATCACATCCAAAGTTTCAGGAATTAATTGTCATCATAAAAGATGCTTATAAACCAAAAATGAAAAAGCTGGGACCTTTTTTGTCTGATTTAGACAGGTGGAACAGATTATAGCAGGTGGCCTGCTATAATTGGTCCCCCCCTTATAACTTTAAGAAATAAAGTTCAATCATATCCAAAGTTTCAGGAATTAATTGTCATCATAAAAGATACTTATAAACCAAAAATGAAAAAGCTGGGACCTTTTTTGTCTGATTTAGACAGGGGGAACAGATTATAGCAGGTGGCCTGCTATAATTGGTCCCCCTTGTAACTCTAAGAAATAAAGGTCAATCACATCCAAAGTTTCAGGGGCTAGTTGTCATCATAAAAGATACTTATAAGCCAAAAATGAAAAGGCTGGGGCCTTTTTTGTCTGATTTAGACAGTGGGAACAGATTATAGCAGGTGGCCTGCTATAGTTGGTTCCCCCATTGTAACATTAAGAAATAAAGGTTAATCACATCCAAAGGTTCAGGAATTAATTGCCATCATAAAAGATGCTTATAAGCCAAAAATGGAAAAGCCGGGACCGTTTTTGCCTGATTTGGACAGTGGGAACAGATTATAGCAGGTGGCCTGCTATAATTTGTTCCCCCATTGTAACTTTAAGAAATAAAGGTCAATCACATCCAAAGTTTCAGGAATTCATTGTCATCATAAAAGATGCTTATGAGCCAAAAATGAAAAACCTGCGACTTTTTTTGTCTGATTTAAACAGGGGAACAGATTATAGCAGGTAGACTGCTATAGTTTGTTTCCCCTTTGTAACTTTAAGAAATAAAGGTCAATCAACTCCAAAGTTTCAGGGGTTAGTTGTCATCATAAAAGATGCTTATAAGCCAAAAATGAAAATCCTGGGACCTTTTTTGTCTGATTTAGACAGGGGGAACAGATTATAGCAGGTGGCCTGCTATAATTTGTTTCCCCTTTGTAACTTTAAGAAATAAAGGTCAATCAACTCCAAAGTTTCAGGGGTTAGTTGTCATCATAAAAGATGCTTACAAGCCAAAAATGAAAAAGCTGGGACCTTTTTGTCTGATTTAAACAGGGGAACAGATTATAGCAGGTAGACTGCTATAGTTTGTTTCCCCTTTGTAACTTTAAGAAATAAAGGTCAATCAACTCCAAAGTTTCAGGGGTTAGTTGTCATCATAAAAGATGCTTACAAGCCAAAAATGAAAAAGCTGGGACCTTTTTTGTCTGATGTAGACATGGGAACAGATTATAGCAGGTGGCCTGCTATAGTTGGTTCCCCCCTTGTAAGTTTATGAAATAAAGGTCAATCAACTCCAAACTTTCAGGAATTAATTGTCATCATAAAAGATGCTTATAAACCAAAAATGAAAAAGCTGGGACCTTTTTTGTCTGATTTAGACAGGGGGAACAGATTATAGCAGGTGGCCTGCTATAATTGGTCCCCCCCTTATAACTTTAAGAAATAAAGTTCAATCATATCCAAAGTTTCAGGAATTAATTGTCACCATAAAAGATGCTTATAAACCAAAAATGAAAAAGCTGGGACCTTTTTTGCCTGATTTGGACAGTGGGAACAGATTATAGCAGGTGGCCTGCTATAATTGGTCCCCCCTTGTAACTTTAAGAAATAAAGTTCAATCACATCCAACGTTTCAGGAATTAATTGTCATCATTAAAGATGCTTATAAACCAAAAAATGAAAAAGCTGGGACCTTTTTTGTCTGATTTAGAAAGGGGGAACAGATTATAGCAGGTGGCCTGCTATAATTTGTTCCCCCCTTGTAACTTTAAGAAATAAAGGTCAATCATATCCAACGTTTCAGGAATTAATGGTCACCATAAAAGATGCTTATAAACCAAAAATGAAAAAGCCGGGACCTTTTTTGCCTGATTTGGACAGTGGGAACAGATTATAGCAGGTGGCCTGCTATAATTGGTTCCCCCCTTATAACTTTAAGAAATAAAGTTCAATCATATCCAAAGTTTCAGGAATTAATTTTCATCTTAAAATATACTCATAAACCAAAAATGAAAAAGCTGGGACCTTTTTTGTCTGATTTAGACAGGGGGAACAGATTATAGCAGGTGGCCTGCTATAATTTGTTCCCCCCTTGTAACTTTAAGAAATAAAGGTCAATCATATCCAACGTTTCAGGAATTAATGGTCACCATAAAAGATGCTTATAAACCAAAAATGAAAAAGCCGGGACCTTTTTTGCCTGATTTGGACAGTGGGAACAGACTATAGCAGGTGGCCTGCTATAATTGGTTCCCCCCTTATAACTTTAAGAAATAAAGTTCAATCATATCCAAAGTTTCAGGAATTAATTGTCATCATAAAAGATACTTATAAACCAAAAATGAAAAAGCTGGGACCTTTTTTGTCTGATTTAGACAGGGGAAACAGATTATAGCAGGTGGCCTGCTATAATTGGTCCCCCTTATAACTTTAAGGAATAAAGGTCAATCAACTCCAAAGTTTCAGGAATTAATTGTCATCATAAAAGATGCTTATAAGCCAAAAATGAAAAAGATGGGACCTTTTTTGCCTGATTTAGACGGTGGGAACAGATTATAGCAGGTGGCCTGCTATAGTTGGTTCCCCCCTTGTAAATTTAAGAAAAAAAGGTCAATCACATCCAAAGTTTCAGGAATTAATTGTCATCATAAAAGATGCTTATGAGCCAAAAATGAAAAACCTGGGACCTTTTTTGTCTGATTTATACAGGGGACCAGATTATAGCAAGTGGCCTGCTATAATTTGTTTCCCCTTTGTAACTGTAAGAAATAAAGGTCAATCAACTCCAAAGTTTCAGGAATTAATTGTCATCATAAAAGATGCTTATAAGCCAAAAATGAAAAAGATGGGACCTTTTTTGCCTGATTTAGACAGTGGGAACAGATTATAGCAGGTGGCATGCTATAATTGGTTCCCCCCTTATAACTTTAAGGAATAAAGGTCAATCACATCCAAACTTTCAGGAATTAATTGTCATCATAAAAGATGCTTATAAACCAAAAATGAAAAAGCTGGGACCTTTTTTGTCTGATTTAGACAGGGGGAACAGATTATAGCAGGTGGCCTGCTATAGTTGGTTCCCCCCTTGTAACTTTAAGAAATAAAGTTCAATCACATCCAAAGTTTCAGGAATTAATTGTCATCATAAAAGATGCTTATAAACCAAAAATGAAAAAGCTGGGACCTTTTTTGTCTGATTTAGACAGGGGGAACAGATTATAGCAGGTGGCCTGCTATAATTGGTCCCCCCCTTATAACTTTAAGAAATAAAGTTCAATCATATCCAAAGTTTCAGGAATTAATTGTCATCATAAAAGATACTTATAAACCAAAAATGAAAAAGCTGGGACCTTTTTTGTCTGATTTAGACAGGGGGAACAGATTATAGCAGGTTTGCCTGCTATAATTGGTCCCCCTTGTAACTCTAAGAAATAAAGGTCAATCACATCCAAAGTTTCAGGGGCTAGTTGTCATCATAAAAGATACTTATAAGCCAAAAATGAAAAGGCTGGGGCCTTTTTTGTCTGATTTAGACAGTGGGAACAGATTATAGCAGGTGGCCTGCTATAGTTGGTTCCCCCATTGTAACATTAAGAAATAAAGGTTAATCACATCCAAAGGTTCAGGAATTAATTGCCATCATAAAAGATGCTTATAAGCCAAAAATGGAAAAGCCGGGATCGTTTTTGCCTGATTTGGACAGTGGGAACAGATTATAGCAGGTGGCCTGCTATAGTTGGTTCCCCCCTTATAACTTTAAGGAATAAAGGTCAATCACATCCAAACTTTCAGGAATTAATTGTCATCATAAAAGATGCTTATAAACCAAAAATGAAAAAGCTGGGACCTTTTTTGTCTGATTTAGACAGGGGGAACAGATTATAGCAGGTGGCCTGCTATAGTTGGTTCCCCCCTTGTAACTTTAAGAAATAAAGTTCAATCACATCCAAAGTTTCAGGAATTAATTGTCATCATAAAAGATGCTTATAAACCAAAAATGAAAAAGCTGGGACCTTTTTTGTCTGATTTAGACAGGGGGAACAGATTATAGCAGGTGGCCTGCTATAATTGGTCCCCCCCTTATAACTTTAAGAAATAAAGTTCAATCATATCCAAAGTTTCAGGAATTAATTGTCATCATAAAAGATACTTATAAACCAAAAATGAAAAAGCTGGGACCTTTTTTGTCTGATTTAGACAGGGGGAACAGATTATAGCAGGTTTGCCTGCTATAATTGGTCCCCCTTGTAACTCTAAGAAATAAAGGTCAATCACATCCAAAGTTTCAGGGGCTAGTTGTCATCATAAAAGATACTTATAAGCCAAAAATGAAAAGGCTGGGGCCTTTTTTGTCTGATTTAGACAGTGGGAACAGATTATAGCAGGTGGCCTGCTATAGTTGGTTCCCCCATTGTAACATTAAGAAATAAAGGTTAATCACATCCAAAGGTTCAGGAATTAATTGCCATCATAAAAGATGCTTATAAGCCAAAAATGGAAAAGCCGGGATCGTTTTTGCCTGATTTGGACAGTGGGAACAGATTATAGCAGGTGGCCTGCTATAGTTGGTTCCCCCCTTGTAAATTTAAGAAATAAAGGTCAATCACATCCAAAGTTTCAGGAATTAATTGTCATCATAAAAGATGCTTATGAGCCAAAAAGGAAAAACCTGGGACCTTTTTTGTCTGATTTAGACAGGGGGAACAGATTATAGCAGGTGGCCTGCTATAATTTGTTTCCCCTTTGTAAATTTAAGAAATAAAGGTCAATCACATCCAAAGTTTCAGGAATTAATTTTCATCATAAAATATGCTTATGAGCCAAAAATGAAAAACCTGGGACCTTTTTTGTCTGATTTATACAGGGGAACAGATTTTAGCAAGTGGCCTGCTATAATTTGTTTCCCCTTTGTAACTGTAAGAAATAAAGGTCAATCAACTCCAAAGTTTCGGGAATTAATTGTCATCATAAAAGATGCTTATAAGCCAAAAATGAAAAAGATGGGACCTTTTTTGCCTGATTTAGACAGTGGGAACAGATTATAGCAGGTGGCATGCTATAATTGGTTCCCCCCTTATAACTTTAAGGAATAAAGGTCAATCACATCCAAAGTTTCAGGAATTAATTGTCATCATGAAAGATACTTATAAACCAAAAATGGAAAAGCTGGGACCTTTTTTGCCTGATTTAGACAGTGGGAACAGATTATAGCAGGTGGCCTGCTATAGTTGGTTCCCCCATTGTAACTTTAAGAAATAAAGGTCAATCACATCCAAAGTTTCAGGAATTCATTGTCATCATAAAAGATGCTTATAAGCCAAAAATGAAAAAGCTGGGACCTTTTTTGTCTGATTTTGACAGGCGAACAGATTATAGCAGGTGGCATGCTATAGTTGGTTCCCCCCTTTAACTTTAAGAAATAAAGGTCAATCACATCCAAAGTTTCAGAAATGAATTGTCATCATAAAAGATGCTTATGAGCCAAAAATGAAAAACCTGCGACCTTTTTTGTCTGATTTAAACAGGGGAACAGATTATAGCAGGTAGACTGCTATAGTTTGTTTCCCCTTTGTAACTTTAAGAAATAAAGGTCAATCAACTCCAAAGTTTCAGGGGTTAGTTGTCATCATAAAAGATGCTAACAAGCCAAAAATGAAAAAGCTGGGGCCTTTTTTGTCTGATGTAGACATGGGAACAGATTATAGCAGGTGGCCTGCTATAGTTGGTTCCCCCCTTGTAACTTTAAGAAATAAAGGTCAATCAACTCCAAAGTTTCAGGGGTTAGTTGTCATCATAAAAGATGCTTATAAGCCAAAAATGGAAAAGCCGGGACCGTTTTTGCCTGATTTGGACAGTGGGAACAGATTATAGCAGGTGGCCTGCTATAATTCGTTCCCCCCTTATAACTTTAAGGAATAAAGGTCAATCACATCCAAAGTTTCAGGAATTAATTGTCATCATAAAAGATGCTTATAAGCCAAAAATGAAAAAGATGGGACCTTTTTTGCCTGATTTAGACGGTGGGAACAGATTATAGCAGGTGGCCTGCTATAGTTGGTTCCCCCCTTGTAAATTTAAGAAATAAAGGTCAATCACATCCAAAGTTTCAGGAATTAATTGTCATCATAAAAGATGCTTATGAGCCAAAAAGGAAAAACCTGGGACCTTTTTTGTCTGATTTAGACAGGGGGAACAGATTATAGCAGGTGGCCTGCTATAATTTGTTTCCCCTTTGTAAATTTAAGAAATAAAGGTCAATCACATCCAAAGTTTCAGGAATTCATTTTCATCATAAAATATGCTTATGAGCCAAAAATGAAAAACCTGGGACCTTTTTTGTCTGATTTATACAGGGGAACAGATTTTAGCAAGTGGCCTGCTATAATTTGTTTCCCCTTTGTAACTGTAAGAAATAAAGGTCAGTCAACTCCAAAGTTTCAGGAATTAATTGTCATCATAAAAGATGCTTATAAGCCCAAAATGAAAAAGATGGGACCTTTTTTGCCTGATTTAGACAGTGGGAACAGATTATAGCAGGTGGCATGCTATAATTGGTTCCCCCTTATAACTTTAAGGAATAAAGGTCAATCACATCCAAAGTTTCAGGAATTAATTGTCATCATGAAAGATACTTATAAACCAAAAATGGAAAAGCTGGGACCTTTTTTGCCTGATTTAGACAGTGGGAACAGATTATAGCAGGTGGCCTGCTATAGTTGGTTCCCCCATTGTAACTTTAAGAAATAAAGGTCAATCACATCCAAAGTTTCAGGAATTCATTGTCATCATAAAAGCTGCTTATAAGCCAAAAATGAAAAAGCTGGGACCTTTTTTGTCTGATTTTGACAGGCGAACAGATTATAGCAGGTTGCCTGCTATAGTTGGTTCCCCCCTTTAACTTTAAGAAATAAAGGTCAATCACATCCAAAGTTTCAGAAATTAATTGTCATCATAAAAGATGCTTATGAGCCAAAAATGAAAAACCTACGACCTTTTTTGTCTGATTTAAACAGGGGAACAGATTATAGCAGGTAGACTGCTATAGTTTGTTTCCCCTTTTGTAACTTTAAGAAATAAAGGTCAATCAACTCCAAAGTTTCAGGGGTTAGTTGTCATCATAAAAGATGCTTACAAGCCAAAAATGAAAAAGCTGGGGCCTTTTTTGTCTGATGTAGACATGGGAACAGATTATAGCAGGTGGCCTGCTATAGTTGGTTCCCCCCTTGTAAGTTTATGAAATAAAGGTCAATCACATCCAAAGTTTCAGGAATTAATTGTCACCATAAGAGATGCTTATAAACCAAAAATTAAAAAGCTGGGACCTTTTTTGCCTGATTTGGACAGTGGGAAAGAATTATAGCAGGTGGCCTGCTATAATAGGTCCCCCCTTGTAACTTTAAGAAATAAAGTTCAATCACATCCAAAGTTTCAGGAATTAATTGTCATCATAAAAGATACTTATAAACCAAAAATGAAAAAGCTGGGACCTTTTTTGTCTGATTTAGACAGGGGGAACAGATTATAGCAGGTGGCCTGCTATAATTGGTCCCCCTTGTAACTCTAAGAAATAAAGGTCAATCACATCCAAAGTTTCAGGGGCTAGTTGTCATCATAAAAGATACTTATAAGCCAAAAATGAAAAGGCTGGGACCTTTTTTGTCTGATTTAGACAGTGGGAACAGATTATAGCAGGTGGCCTGCTATAGTTGGTTCCCCCATTGTAACATTAAGAAATAAAGGTTAATCACATCCAAAGTTTCAGGAATTAATTGTCATCATAAAAGATGCTTATGAGCCAAAAAGGAAAAACCTGGGACCTTTTTTGTCTGATTTAGACAGGGGGAACAGATTATAGCAGGTGGCCTGCTATAATTTGTTTCCCCTTTGTAAATTTAAGAAATAAAGGTCAATCACATCCAAAGTTTCAGGAATTAATTTTCATCATAAAATATGCTTATGAGCCAAAAATGAAAAACCTGGGACCTTTTTTGTCTGATTTATACAGGGGAACAGATTTTAGCAAGTGGCCTGCTATAATTTGTTTCCCCTTTGTAACTGTAAGAAATAAAGGTCAATCAACTCCAAAGTTTCGGGAATTAATTGTCATCATAAAAGATGCTTATAAGCCAAAAATGAAAAAGATGGGACCTTTTTTGCCTGATTTAGACAGTGGGAACAGATTATAGCAGGTGGCATGCTATAATTGGTTCCCCCCTTATAACTTTAAGGAATAAAGGTCAATCACATCCAAAGTTTCAGGAATTAATTGTCATCATGAAAGATACTTATAAACCAAAAATGGAAAAGCTGGGACCTTTTTTGCCTGATTTAGACAGTGGGAACAGATTATAGCAGGTGGCCTGCTATAGTTGGTTCCCCCATTGTAACTTTAAGAAATAAAGGTCAATCACATCCAAAGTTTCAGGAATTCATTGTCATCATAAAAGATGCTTATAAGCCAAAAATGAAAAAGCTGGGACCTTTTTTGTCTGATTTTGACAGGCGAACAGATTATAGCAGGTGGCATGCTATAGTTGGTTCCCCCCTTTAACTTTAAGAAATAAAGGTCAATCACATCCAAAGTTTCAGAAATGAATTGTCATCATAAAAGATGCTTATGAGCCAAAAATGAAAAACCTGCGACCTTTTTTGTCTGATTTAAACAGGGGAACAGATTATAGCAGGTAGACTGCTATAGTTTGTTTCCCCTTTGTAACTTTAAGAAATAAAGGTCAATCAACTCCAAAGTTTCAGGGGTTAGTTGTCATCATAAAAGATGCTAACAAGCCAAAAATGAAAAAGCTGGGGCCTTTTTTGTCTGATGTAGACATGGGAACAGATTATAGCAGGTGGCCTGCTATAGTTGGTTCCCCCCTTGTAACTTTAAGAAATAAAGGTCAATCAACTCCAAAGTTTCAGGGGTTAGTTGTCATCATAAAAGATGCTTATAAGCCAAAAATGGAAAAGCCGGGACCGTTTTTGCCTGATTTGGACAGTGGGAACAGATTATAGCAGGTGGCCTGCTATAATTCGTTCCCCCCTTATAACTTTAAGGAATAAAGGTCAATCACATCCAAAGTTTCAGGAATTAATTGTCATCATAAAAGATGCTTATAAGCCAAAAATGAAAAAGATGGGACCTTTTTTGCCTGATTTAGACGGTGGGAACAGATTATAGCAGGTGGCCTGCTATAGTTGGTTCCCCCCTTGTAAATTTAAGAAATAAAGGTCAATCACATCCAAAGTTTCAGGAATTAATTGTCATCATAAAAGATGCTTATGAGCCAAAAAGGAAAAACCTGGGACCTTTTTTGTCTGATTTAGACAGGGGGAACAGATTATAGCAGGTGGCCTGCTATAATTTGTTTCCCCTTTGTAAATTTAAGAAATAAAGGTCAATCACATCCAAAGTTTCAGGAATTCATTTTCATCATAAAATATGCTTATGAGCCAAAAATGAAAAACCTGGGACCTTTTTTGTCTGATTTATACAGGGGAACAGATTATAGCAGGTGGCCTGCTATAATTTGTTTCCCCTTTGTAACTGTAAAAAATAAAGGTCAGTCAACTCCAAAGTTTCAGGAATTAATTGTCATCATAAAAGATGCTTATAAGCCCAAAATGAAAAAGATGGGACCTTTTTTGCCTGATTTAGACAGTGGGAACAGATTATAGCAGGTGGCATGCTATAATTGGTTCCCCCTTATAACTTTAAGGAATAAAGGTCAATCACATCCAAAGTTTCAGGAATTAATTGTCATCATGAAAGATACTTATAAACCAAAAATGGAAAAGCTGGGACCTTTTTTGCCTGATTTAGACAGTGGGAACAGATTATAGCAGGTGGCCTGCTATAGTTGGTTCCCCCATTGTAACTTTAAGAAATAAAGGTCAATCACATCCAAAGTTTCAGGAATTCATTGTCATCATAAAAGCTGCTTATAAGCCAAAAATGAAAAAGCTGGGACCTTTTTTGTCTGATTTTGACAGGCGAACAGATTATAGCAGGTTGCCTGCTATAGTTGGTTCCCCCCTTTAACTTTAAGAAATAAAGGTCAATCACATCCAAAGTTTCAGAAATTAATTGTCATCATAAAAGATGCTTATGAGCCAAAAATGAAAAACCTACGACCTTTTTTGTCTGATTTAAACAGGGGAACAGATTATAGCAGGTAGACTGCTATAGTTTGTTTCCCCTTTTGTAACTTTAAGAAATAAAGGTCAATCAACTCCAAAGTTTCAGGGGTTAGTTGTCACCATAAAAGATGCTTACAAGCCAAAAATGAAAAAGCTGGGGCCTTTTTTGTCTGATGTAGACATGGGAACAGATTATAGCAGGTGACCTGCTATAGTTGGTTCCCCCCTTGTAAGTTTATGAAATAAAGGTCAATCACATCCAAAGTTTCAGGAATTAATTGTCACCATAAGAGATGCTTATAAACCAAAAATTAAAAAGCTGGGACCTTTTTTGCCTGATTTGGACAGTGGGAAAGAATTATAGCAGGTGGCCTGCTATAATAGGTCCCCCCTTGTAACTTTAAGAAATAAAGTTCAATCACATCCAAAGTTTCAGGAATTAATTGTCATCATAAAAGATACTTATAAACCAAAAATGAAAAAGCTGGGACCTTTTTTGTCTGATTTAGACAGGGGGAACAGATTATAGCAGGTGGCCTGCTATAATTGGTCCCCCTTGTAACTCTAAGAAATAAAGGTCAATCACATCCAAAGTTTCAGGGGCTAGTTGTCATCATAAAAGATACTTATAAGCCAAAAATGAAAAGGCTGGGACCTTTTTTGTCTGATTTAGACAGTGGGAACAGATTATAGCAGGTGGCCTGCTATAGTTGGTTCGCCCATTGTAACATTAAGAAATAAAGGTTAATCACATCCAAAGTTTCAGGAATTAATTGTCATCATAAAAGATGCTTATGAGCCAAAAAGGAAAAACCTGGGACCTTTTTTGTCTGATTTAGACAGGGGGAACAGATTATAGCAGGTGGCCTGCTATAATTTGTTTCCCCTTTGTAACTTTAAGAAATAAAGGTCAATCAACTCCAAAGTTTCAGGGGTTAGTTGTCATCATAAAAGATGCTAATAAGCCAAAAATGGAAAAGCCGGGACCGTTTTTGCCTGATTTGGACAGTGGGAACAGATTATAGCAGGTGGCCTGCTATAATTGGTTCCCCCCTTATAACTTTAAGGAATAAAGGTCAATCACATCCAAAGTTTCAGGAATTAATTGTCATCATAAAAGATACTTATAAACCAAAAATGAAAAAGCTGGGACCTTTTTTGTCTGATGTAGACATTGGAACAGATTATAGCAGGTGGCCTGCTATAGTTGGTTCACCCTTGGAAGTTTATGAAATAAAGGTCAATCACATCCAAAGTTTCAGGAATTAATTGTCATCATAAAAGATGCTTATAAACCAAAAATGAAAAAGCTGGGACCTTTTTTGCCTTATTTGGACAGTGGGAACAGATTATAGCAGGTGGCCTGCTATAATTGGTCCCCCCTTGTAACTTTAAGAAATAAAGTTCAATCACATCCAAAGTTTCAGGAATTAATTGTCATCATAAAAGATGCTTATAAACCAAAAATGAAAAAGCTGGGACCTTTTTTGTCTGATTTAGACAGGGGGAACAGATTATAGCAGGTGGCCTGCTATAATTTGTTCCCCCCTTGTAACTTTAAGAAATAAAGGTCAATCATATCCAACGTTTCAGGAATTAATTGTCATCATAAAAGATGCTTATAAGCCAAAAATGAAAAAGATGGGACCTTTTTTGCCTTATTTAGACAGGGGGAACAGATTATAGCAGGTGGCCTGCTATAATTAGTTTCCCCTTTGTAAATTTAAGAAATAAAGGTCAATCACATCCAAAGTTTCAGGAATTAATTTTCATCATAAAACATGCTTATGAGCCAAAAATGAAAAACCTGGGACCTTTTTTGTCTGATTTATACAGGGGAGCAGATTTTAGCAAGTGGCCTGCTATAATTTGTTTCCCCTTTGTAACTGTAAGAAATAAAGGTCAATCAACTCCAAAGTTTCAGGAATTAATTGTCATCATAAAAGATGCTTATAAGCCAAAAATGAAAAAGATGGGACCTTTTTTGCCTGATTTAGACAGTGGGAACAGATTATAGCAGGTGGCATGCTATAATTGGTTCCCCCTTATAACTTTAAGAAATAAAGGTCAATCACATCCAAAGTTTCAGGCGCTAGTTGTCATCATAAAAGATACTTATAAGCCAAAAAATGAAAAGGCTGGGACCTTTTTTGTCTGATTTAGACAGTAGGAACAGATTATAGCAGGTGGCCTGCTATAGTTGGTTCCCCCATTGTAACATTAAGAAATAAAGGTTAATCACATCCAAAGGTTCAGGAATTAATTGTCATCATAAAAGATGCTTATGAGCCAAAAAGGAAAAACCTGGGACCTTTTTTGTCTGATTTAGACAGGGGGAACAGATTATAGCAGGTGGCCTGCTATAATTTGTTTCCCCTTTGTAACTTTAAGAAATAAAGGTCAATCAACTCCAAAGTTTCAGGGGTTAGTTGTCATCATAAAAGATGCTTATAAGCCAAAAATGGAAAAGCCGGGACCGTTTTTGCCTGATTTGGACAGTGGGAACAGATTATAGCAGGTGGCCTGCTATAATTGGTTCCCCCCTTATAACTTTAAGGAATAAAGGTCAATCACATCCAAAGTTTCAGGAATTAATTGTCATCATAAAAGATGCTTATAAGCCAAAAATGAAAAAGATGGGACCTTTTTTGCCTGATTTAGACGGTGGGAACAGATTATAGCAGGTGGCCTGCTATAGTTGGTTCCCCCCTTGTAAATTTAAGAAATAAAGGTCAATCACATCCAAAGTTTCAGGAATTAATTGTCATCATAAAAGATGCTTATGAGCCAAAAAGGAAAAACCTGGGACCTTTTTTGTCTGATTTAGACAGGGGGGACAGATTATAGCAGGTGGCCTGCTATAATTGGTCCCCTTTGTAACTCTAAGAAATAAAGGTCAATCACATCCAAAGTTTCAGGGGCTAGTTGTCATCATAAAAGATACTTATAAGCCAAAAATGAAAAGGCTGGGACCTTTTTTGTCTGATTTAGACAGTGGGAACAGATTATAGCAGGTGGCCTGCTATAGTTGGTTCCCCCATTGTAACATTAAGAAATAAAGGTTAATCACATCCAAAGTTTCAGGAATTAATTGTCATCATAAAAGATGCTTATGAGCCAAAAAGGAAAAACCTGGGACCTTTTTTGTCTGATTTAGACAGGGGGAACAGATTATAGCAGGTGGCCTGCTATAATTTGTTTCCCCTTTGTAACTTTAAGAAATAAAGGTCAATCAACTCCAAAGTTTCAGGGGTTAGTTGTCATCATAAAAGATGCTTATAAGCCAAAAATGGAAAAGCCGGGACCGTTTTTGCCTGATTTGGACAGTGGGAACAGATTATAGCAGGTGGCCTGCTATAATTGGTTCCCCCCTTATAACTTTAAGGAATAAAGGTCAATCACATCCAAAGTTTCAGGAATTAATTGTCATCATAAAAGATGCTTATAAGCCAAAAATGAAAAAGATGGGACCTTTTTTGCCTGATTTAGACGGTGGGAACAGATTATAGCAGGTGGCCTGCTATAGTTGGTTCCCCCCTTGTAAATTTAAGAAATAAAGGTCAATCACATCCAAAGTTTCAGGAATTAATTGTCATCATAAAAGATGCTTATGAGCCTAAAAGGAAAAACCTAGGACCTTTTTTGTCTGATTTAGACAGGGGGAACAGATTATAGCAGGTGGCCTGATATAATTTGTTTCCCCTTTGTAAATTTAAGAAATAAAGGTCAATCACATCCAAAGTTTCAGGAAATAATTTTCATCATAAAATATGCTTATGAGCCAAAAATGAAAAACCTGGGACCTTTTTTGTCTGATTTATACAGGGGAACAGATTTTAGCAAGTGGCCTGCTATAATTTGTTTCCCCTTTGTAACTGTAAGAAATAAAGGTCAATCAACTCCAAAGTTTCAGGAATTAATTATCATCATAAAAGATGCTTATAAGCCAAAAATGAAAAAGATGGGACCTTTTTTGCCTGATTTAGACAGTGGGAACAGATTATAGCAGGTGGCATGCTATAATTGGTTCCCCCCTTATAACTTTAAGGAATAAAGGTCAATCACATCCAAAGTTTCAGGAATTAATTGTCATCATAAAAGATACTTATAAACCAAAAATGAAAAAGCTGGGACCTTTTTTGTCTGATGTAGACATTGGAACAGATTATAGCAGGTGGCCTGCTATAGTTGGTTCCCCCCTTGTAAGTTTATGAAATAAAGGTCAATCACATCCAAAGTTTCAGGAATTAATTGTCATCATAAAAGATGCTTATAAACCAAAAATGAAAAAGCTGGGACCTTTTTTGCCTTATTTGGACAGTGGGAACAGATTATAGCAGGTGGCCTGCTATAATTGGTTCCCCCCTTATAACTTTAAGAAATAAAGGTCAATCACATCCAAAGTTTCAGGGGCTAGTTGTCATCATAAAAAAGATACTTATAAGCCAAAAATGAAAAGGCTGGGACCTTTTTTGTCTGATTTAGACAGTGGGAACAGATTATAGCAGGTGGCCTGCTATAGTTGGTAACCCCATTGTAACATTAAGAAATAAAGGTTAATCACATCCAAAGGTTCAGGAATTAATTGTCATCATAAAAGATGCTTATGAGCCAAAAAGGAAAAACCTGGGACCTTTTTTGTCTGATTTAGACAGGGGGAACAGATTATAGCAGGTGGCCTGCTATAATTTGTTTCCCCTTTGTAACTTTAAGAAATAAAGGTCAATCAACTCCAAAGTTTCAGGGGTTAGTTGTCATCATAAAAGATGCTTATAAGCCAAAAATGGAAAAGCCGGGACCGTTTTTGCCTGATTTGGACAGTGGGAACAGATTATAGCAGGTGGCCTGCTATAATTGGTTCCCCCCTTATAACTTTAAGGAATAAAGGTCAATCACATCCAAAGTTTCAGGAATTAATTGTCATCATAAAAGATGCTTATAAGCCAAAAATGAAAAAGATGGGACATTTTTTGCCTGATTTAGACGGTGGGAACAGATTATAGCAGGTGGCCTGCTATAGTTGGTTCCCCCCTTGTAAATTTAAGAAATAAAGGTCAATCACATCCAAAGTTTCAGGAATTAATTGTCATCATAAAAGATGCTTATGAGCCAAAAAGGAAAAACCTGGGACCTTTTTTGTCTGATTTAGACAGGGGGAACAGATTATAGCAGGTGGCCGGCTATAATTTGTTTCCCCTTTGTAAATTTAAGAAATAAAGGTCAATCACATCCAAAGTTTCAGGAATTAATTTTCATCATAAAATACGCTTATGAGCCAAAAATGAAAAACCTGGGACCTTTTTTGTCTGATTTATACAGGGGAGCAGATTTTAGCAAGTGGCCTGCTATAATTTGTTTCCCCTTTGTAACTGTAAGAAATAAAGGTCAATCAACTCCAAAGTTTCAGGAATTAATTATCATCATAAAAGATGCTTATAAGCCAAAAATGAAAAAGATGGGACCTTTTTTGCCTGATTTAGACAGTGGGAACAGATTATAGCAGGTGGCATGCTATAATTGGTTCCCCCCTTATAACTTTAAGGAATAAAGGTCAATCACATCCAAAGTTTCAGGAATTAATTGTCATCATGAAAGATACTTATAAACCAAAAATTGAAAAGCTGGGACCTTTTTTGCCTGATTTAGACAGTGGGAACAGATTATAGCAGGTGGCCTGCTATAGTTGGTTCCCCCATTGTAACTTTAAGAAATAAAGGTCAATCAACTCCAAAGTTTCAGGGGTTAGTTGTCATCATAAAAGATGCTTATAAGCCAAAAATGGAAAAGCCGGGACCGTTTTTGCCTGATTTGGACAGTGGGAACAGATTATAGCAGGTGGCCTGCTATAATTGGTTCCCCCCTTATAACTTTAAGGAATAAAGGTCAATCACATCCAAAGTTTCAGGAATTAATTGTCATCATAAAAGATACTTATAAACCAAAAATGAAAAAGCTGGGACCTTTTTTGTCTGATGTAGACATTGGAACAGATTATAGCAGGTGGCCTGCTATAGTTGGTTCACCCTTGGAAGTTTATGAAATAAAGGTCAATCACATCCAAAGTTTCAGGAATTAATTGTCATCATAAAAGATGCTTATAAACCAAAAATGAAAAAGCTGGGACCTTTTTTGCCTTATTTGGACAGTGGGAACAGATTATAGCAGGTGGCCTGCTATAATTGGTCCCCCCTTGTAACTTTAAGAAATAAAGTTCAATCACATCCAAAGTTTCAGGAATTAATTGTCATCATAAAAGATGCTTATAAACCAAAAATGAAAAAGCTGGGACCTTTTTTGTCTGATTTAGACAGGGGGAACAGATTATAGCAGGTGGCCTGCTATAATTTGTTCCCCCCTTGTAAATTTAAGAAATAAAGGTCAATCACATCCAAAGTTTCAGGAATTCATTGTCATCATAAAAGATGCTTATGAGCCTAAAAGGAAAAACCTGGGACCTTTTTTGTCTGATTTAGACAGGGGGAACAGATTATAGCAGGTGGCCTGCTATAATTTGTTTCCCCTTTGTAAATTTAAGAAATAAAGGTCAATCACATCCAAAGTTTCACGAATTAATTTTCATCATAAAATACGCTTATGAGCCAAAAATGAAAAACCTGGGACCTTTTTTGTCTGATTTATACAGGGGAGCAGATTTTAGCAAGTGGCCTGCTATAATTTGTTTCCCCTTTGTAACTGTAAGAAATAAAGTTCAATCAACTCCAAAGTTTCAGGAATTAATTGTCATCATAAAAGATGCTTATAAGCCAAAAATGAAAAAGATGGGACCTTTTTTGCCTGATTTAGACAGTGGGAACAGATTATAGCAGGTGGCATGCTATAATTGGTTCCCCCTTATAACTTTAAGGAATAAAGGTCAATCACATCCAAAGTTTCAGGAATTAATTGTCATCATGAAAGATACTTATAAACCAAAAATGGAAAAGCTGGGACCTTTTTTGCCTGATTTAGACAGTGGGAACAGATTATAGCAGGTGGCCTGCTATAGTTGGTTCCCCCATTGTAACTTTAAGAAATAAATGTCAATCACATCCAAAGTTTCAGGAATTCATTGTCATCATAAAAGATGCTTATAAGCCAAAAATGAAAAAGCTGGGACCTTTTTTGTCCAATTTTGACAGGCGAACAGATTATAGCAGGTGGCCTGCTATAGTTGGTTCCCCCCTTTAACTTTAAGAAATAAAGGTCAATCACATCCAAAGTTTCAGAAATTAATTGTCATCATAAAAGATGCTTATGAGCCAAAAATGAAAAACCTACGACCTTTTTTGTCTGATTTACACAGGGGAACAGATTATAGCAGGTAGACTGCTATAGTTTGTTTCCCCTTTGTAACTTTAAGAAATAAAGGTCAATCAACTCCGAAGTTTCAGGGGTTAGTTGTCATCATAAAAGATGCTTACAAGCCAAAAATGAAAAAGCTGGGGCCTCTTTTGTCTGATGTAGACATGGGAACAGATTATAGCAGGTGGCCTGCTATAGTTGGTTCCCCCCTTGTAAGTTTATGAAATAAAGGTCAATCACATCCAAAGTTTCAGGAATTAATTGTCACCATAAGAGATGCTTATAAACCAAAAATTAAAAAGCTGGGACCTTTTTTCCCTGATTTGGACAGTGGGAACAGATTATAGCAGGTGGCCTGCTATAATTGGTCCCCCCTTGTAACTTTAAGAAATAAAGGTCAATCAACTCCAAAGTTTCAGGGGTTAGTTGTCATCATAAAAGATGCTTATAAGCCAAAAATGGAAAAGCCGGGACCGTTTTTGCCTGATTTGGACAGTGGGAACAGATTATAGCAGGTGGCCTGCTATAATTCGTTCCCCCCTTATAACTTTAAGGAATAAAGGTCAATCACATCCAAAGTTTCAGGAATTAATTGTCATCATAAAAGATGCTTATAAGCCAAAAATGAAAAAGATGGGACCTTTTTTGCCTGATTTAGACGGTGGGAACAGATTATAGCAGGTGGCCTGCTATAGTTGGTTCCCCCCTTGTAAATTTAAGAAATAAAGGTCAATCACATCCAAAGTTTCAGGAATTAATTGTCATCATAAAAGATGCTTATGAGCCAAAAAGGAAAAACCTGGGACCTTTTTTGTCTGATTTAGACAGGGGGAACAGATTATAGCAGGTGGCCTGCTATAATTTGTTTCCCCTTTGTAAATTTAAGAAATAAAGGTCAATCACATCCAAAGTTTCAGGAATTCATTTTCATCATAAAATATGCTTATGAGCCAAAAATGAAAAACCTGGGACCTTTTTTGTCTGATTTATACAGGGGAACAGATTTTAGCAAGTGGCCTGCTATAATTTGTTTCCCCTTTGTAACTGTAAAAAATAAAGGTCAGTCAACTCCAAAGTTTCAGGAATTAATTGTCATCATAAAAGATGCTTATAAGCCCAAAATGAAAAAGATGGGACCTTTTTTGCCTGATTTAGACAGTGGGAACAGATTATAGCAGGTGGCATGCTATAATTGGTTCCCCCTTATAACTTTAAGGAATAAAGGTCAATCACATCCAAAGTTTCAGGAATTAATTGTCATCATGAAAGATACTTATAAACCAAAAATGGAAAAGCTGGGACCTTTTTTGCCTGATTTAGACAGTGGGAACAGATTATAGCAGGTGGCCTGCTATAGTTGGTTCCCCCATTGTAACTTTAAGAAATAAAGGTCAATCACATCCAAAGTTTCAGGAATTCATTGTCATCATAAAAGCTGCTTATAAGCCAAAAATGAAAAAGCTGGGACCTTTTTTGTCTGATTTTGACAGGCGAACAGATTATAGCAGGTTGCCTGCTATAGTTGGTTCCCCCCTTTAACTTTAAGAAATAAAGGTCAATCACATCCAAAGTTTCAGAAATTAATTGTCATCATAAAAGATGCTTATGAGCCAAAAATGAAAAACCTACGACCTTTTTTGTCTGATTTAAACAGGGGAACAGATTATAGCAGGTAGACTGCTATAGTTTGTTTCCCCTTTTGTAACTTTAAGAAATAAAGGTCAATCAACTCCAAAGTTTCAGGGGTTAGTTGTCATCATAAAAGATGCTTACAAGCCAAAAATGAAAAAGCTGGGGCCTTTTTTGTCTGATGTAGACATGGGAACAGATTATAGCAGGTGACCTGCTATAGTTGGTTCCCCCCTTGTAAGTTTATGAAATAAAGGTCAATCACATCCAAAGTTTCAGGAATTAATTGTCACCATAAGAGATGCTTATAAACCAAAAATTAAAAAGCTGGGACCTTTTTTGCCTGATTTGGACAGTGGGAAAGAATTATAGCAGGTGGCCTGCTATAATAGGTCCCCCCTTGTAACTTTAAGAAATAAAGTTCAATCACATCCAAAGTTTCAGGAATTAATTGTCATCATAAAAGATACTTATAAACCAAAAATGAAAAAGCTGGGACCTTTTTTGTCTGATTTAGACAGGGGGAACAGATTATAGCAGGTGGCCTGCTATAATTGGTCCCCCTTGTAACTCTAAGAAATAAAGGTCAATCACATCCAAAGTTTCAGGGGCTAGTTGTCATCATAAAAGATACTTATAAGCCAAAAATGAAAAGGCTGGGACCTTTTTTGTCTGATTTAGACAGTGGGAACAGATTATAGCAGGTGGCCTGCTATAGTTGGTTCGCCCATTGTAACATTAAGAAATAAAGGTTAATCACATCCAAAGTTTCAGGAATTAATTGTCATCATAAAAGATGCTTATGAGCCAAAAAGGAAAAACCTGGGACCTTTTTTGTCTGATTTAGACAGGGGGAACAGATTATAGCAGGTGGCCTGCTATAATTTGTTTCCCCTTTGTAACTTTAAGAAATAAAGGTCAATCAACTCCAAAGTTTCAGGGGTTAGTTGTCATCATAAAAGATGCTAATAAGCCAAAAATGGAAAAGCCGGGACCGTTTTTGCCTGATTTGGACAGTGGGAACAGATTATAGCAGGTGGCCTGCTATAATTGGTTCCCCCCTTATAACTTTAAGGAATAAAGGTCAATCACATCCAAAGTTTCAGGAATTAATTGTCATCATAAAAGATACTTATAAACCAAAAATGAAAAAGCTGGGACCTTTTTTGTCTGATGTAGACATTGGAACAGATTATAGCAGGTGGCCTGCTATAGTTGGTTCACCCTTGGAAGTTTATGAAATAAAGGTCAATCACATCCAAAGTTTCAGGAATTAATTGTCATCATAAAAGATGCTTATAAACCAAAAATGAAAAAGCTGGGACCTTTTTTGCCTTATTTGGACAGTGGGAACAGATTATAGCAGGTGGCCTGCTATAATTGGTCCCCCCTTGTAACTTTAAGAAATAAAGTTCAATCACATCCAAAGTTTCAGGAATTAATTGTCATCATAAAAGATGCTTATAAACCAAAAATGAAAAAGCTGGGACCTTTTTTGTCTGATTTAGACAGGGGGAACAGATTATAGCAGGTGGCCTGCTATAATTTGTTCCCCCCTTGTAACTTTAAGAAATAAAGGTCAATCATATCCAACGTTTCAGGAATTAATTGTCATCATAAAAGATGCTTATAAGCCAAAAATGAAAAAGATGGGACCTTTTTTGCCTTATTTAGACAGGGGGAACAGATTATAGCAGGTGGCCTGCTATAATTTGTTTCCCCTTTGTAAATTTAAGAAATAAAGGTCAATCACATCCAAAGTTTCAGGAATTAATTTTCATCATAAAACATGCTTATGAGCCAAAAATGAAAAACCTGGGACCTTTTTTGTCTGATTTATACAGGGGAGCAGATTTTAGCAAGTGGCCTGCTATAATTTGTTTCCCCTTTGTAACTGTAAGAAATAAAGGTCAATCAACTCCAAAGTTTCAGGAATTAATTGTCATCATAAAAGATGCTTATAAGCCAAAAATGAAAAAGATGGGACCTTTTTTGCCTGATTTAGACAGTGGGAACAGATTATAGCAGGTGGCATGCTATAATTGGTTCCCCCTTATAACTTTAAGAAATAAAGGTCAATCACATCCAAAGTTTCAGGCGCTAGTTGTCATCATAAAAGATACTTATAAGCCAAAAAATGAAAAGGCTGGGACCTTTTTTGTCTGATTTAGACAGTAGGAACAGATTATAGCAGGTGGCCTGCTATAGTTGGTTCCCCCATTGTAACATTAAGAAATAAAGGTTAATCACATCCAAAGGTTCAGGAATTAATTGTCATCATAAAAGATGCTTATGAGCCAAAAAGGAAAAACCTGGGACCTTTTTTGTCTGATTTAGACAGGGGGAACAGATTATAGCAGGTGGCCTGCTATAATTTGTTTCCCCTTTGTAACTTTAAGAAATAAAGGTCAATCAACTCCAAAGTTTCAGGGGTTAGTTGTCATCATAAAAGATGCTTATAAGCCAAAAATGGAAAAGCCGGGACCGTTTTTGCCTGATTTGGACAGTGGGAACAGATTATAGCAGGTGGCCTGCTATAATTGGTTCCCCCCTTATAACTTTAAGGAATAAAGGTCAATCACATCCAAAGTTTCAGGAATTAATTGTCATCATAAAAGATGCTTATAAGCCAAAAATGAAAAAGATGGGACCTTTTTTGCCTGATTTAGACGGTGGGAACAGATTATAGCAGGTGGCCTGCTATAGTTGGTTCCCCCCTTGTAAATTTAAGAAATAAAGGTCAATCACATCCAAAGTTTCAGGAATTAATTGTCATCATAAAAGATGCTTATGAGCCAAAAAGGAAAAACCTGGGACCTTTTTTGTCTGATTTAGACAGGGGGGACAGATTATAGCAGGTGGCCTGCTATAATTGGTCCCCTTTGTAACTCTAAGAAATAAAGGTCAATCACATCCAAAGTTTCAGGGGCTAGTTGTCATCATAAAAGATACTTATAAGCCAAAAATGAAAAGGCTGGGACCTTTTTTGTCTGATTTAGACAGTGGGAACAGATTATAGCAGGTGGCCTGCTATAGTTGGTTCCCCCATTGTAACATTAAGAAATAAAGGTTAATCACATCCAAAGTTTCAGGAATTAATTGTCATCATAAAAGATGCTTATGAGCCAAAAAGGAAAAACCTGGGACCTTTTTTGTCTGATTTAGACAGGGGGAACAGATTATAGCAGGTGGCCTGCTATAATTTGTTTCCCCTTTGTAACTTTAAGAAATAAAGGTCAATCAACTCCAAAGTTTCAGGGGTTAGTTGTCATCATAAAAGATGCTTATAAGCCAAAAATGGAAAAGCCGGGACCGTTTTTGCCTGATTTGGACAGTGGGAACAGATTATAGCAGGTGGCCTGCTATAATTGGTTCCCCCCTTATAACTTTAAGGAATAAAGGTCAATCACATCCAAAGTTTCAGGAATTAATTGTCATCATAAAAGATGCTTATAAGCCAAAAATGAAAAAGATGGGACCTTTTTTGCCTGATTTAGACGGTGGGAACAGATTATAGCAGGTGGCCTGCTATAGTTGGTTCCCCCCTTGTAAATTTAAGAAATAAAGGTCAATCACATCCAAAGTTTCAGGAATTAATTGTCATCATAAAAGATGCTTATGAGCCTAAAAGGAAAAACCTAGGACCTTTTTTGTCTGATTTAGACAGGGGGAACAGATTATAGCAGGTGGCCTGATATAATTTGTTTCCCCTTTGTAAATTTAAGAAATAAAGGTCAATCACATCCAAAGTTTCAGGAAATAATTTTCATCATAAAATATGCTTATGAGCCAAAAATGAAAAACCTGGGACCTTTTTTGTCTGATTTATACAGGGGAACAGATTTTAGCAAGTGGCCTGCTATAATTTGTTTCCCCTTTGTAACTGTAAGAAATAAAGGTCAATCAACTCCAAAGTTTCAGGAATTAATTATCATCATAAAAGATGCTTATAAGCCAAAAATGAAAAAGATGGGACCTTTTTTGCCTGATTTAGACAGTGGGAACAGATTATAGCAGGTGGCATGCTATAATTGGTTCCCCCCTTATAACTTTAAGGAATAAAGGTCAATCACATCCAAAGTTTCAGGAATTAATTGTCATCATAAAAGATACTTATAAACCAAAAATGAAAAAGCTGGGACCTTTTTTGTCTGATGTAGACATTGGAACAGATTATAGCAGGTGGCCTGCTATAGTTGGTTCCCCCCTTGTAAGTTTATGAAATAAAGGTCAATCACATCCAAAGTTTCAGGAATTAATTGTCATCATAAAAGATGCTTATAAACCAAAAATGAAAAAGCTGGGACCTTTTTTGCCTTATTTGGACAGTGGGAACAGATTATAGCAGGTGGCCTGCTATAATTGGTTCCCCCCTTATAACTTTAAGAAATAAAGGTCAATCACATCCAAAGTTTCAGGGGCTAGTTGTCATCATAAAAAAGATACTTATAAGCCAAAAATGAAAAGGCTGGGACCTTTTTTGTCTGATTTAGACAGTGGGAACAGATTATAGCAGGTGGCCTGCTATAGTTGGTAACCCCATTGTAACATTAAGAAATAAAGGTTAATCACATCCAAAGGTTCAGGAATTAATTGTCATCATAAAAGATGCTTATGAGCCAAAAAGGAAAAACCTGGGACCTTTTTTGTCTGATTTAGACAGGGGGAACAGATTATAGCAGGTGGCCTGCTATAATTTGTTTCCCCTTTGTAACTTTAAGAAATAAAGGTCAATCAACTCCAAAGTTTCAGGGGTTAGTTGTCATCATAAAAGATGCTTATAAGCCAAAAATGGAAAAGCCGGGACCGTTTTTGCCTGATTTGGACAGTGGGAACAGATTATAGCAGGTGGCCTGCTATAATTGGTTCCCCCCTTATAACTTTAAGGAATAAAGGTCAATCACATCCAAAGTTTCAGGAATTAATTGTCATCATAAAAGATGCTTATAAGCCAAAAATGAAAAAGATGGGACATTTTTTGCCTGATTTAGACGGTGGGAACAGATTATAGCAGGTGGCCTGCTATAGTTGGTTCCCCCCTTGTAAATTTAAGAAATAAAGGTCAATCACATCCAAAGTTTCAGGAATTAATTGTCATCATAAAAGATGCTTATGAGCCAAAAAGGAAAAACCTGGGACCTTTTTTGTCTGATTTAGACAGGGGGAACAGATTATAGCAGGTGGCCGGCTATAATTTGTTTCCCCTTTGTAAATTTAAGAAATAAAGGTCAATCACATCCAAAGTTTCAGGAATTAATTTTCATCATAAAATACGCTTATGAGCCAAAAATGAAAAACCTGGGACCTTTTTTGTCTGATTTATACAGGGGAGCAGATTTTAGCAAGTGGCCTGCTATAATTTGTTTCCCCTTTGTAACTGTAAGAAATAAAGGTCAATCAACTCCAAAGTTTCAGGAATTAATTATCATCATAAAAGATGCTTATAAGCCAAAAATGAAAAAGATGGGACCTTTTTTGCCTGATTTAGACAGTGGGAACAGATTATAGCAGGTGGCATGCTATAATTGGTTCCCCCCTTATAACTTTAAGGAATAAAGGTCAATCACATCCAAAGTTTCAGGAATTAATTGTCATCATGAAAGATACTTATAAACCAAAAATTGAAAAGCTGGGACCTTTTTTGCCTGATTTAGACAGTGGGAACAGATTATAGCAGGTGGCCTGCTATAGTTGGTTCCCCCATTGTAACTTTAAGAAATAAAGGTCAATCAACTCCAAAGTTTCAGGGGTTAGTTGTCATCATAAAAGATGCTTATAAGCCAAAAATGGAAAAGCCGGGACCGTTTTTGCCTGATTTGGACAGTGGGAACAGATTATAGCAGGTGGCCTGCTATAATTGGTTCCCCCCTTATAACTTTAAGGAATAAAGGTCAATCACATCCAAAGTTTCAGGAATTAATTGTCATCATAAAAGATACTTATAAACCAAAAATGAAAAAGCTGGGACCTTTTTTGTCTGATGTAGACATTGGAACAGATTATAGCAGGTGGCCTGCTATAGTTGGTTCACCCTTGGAAGTTTATGAAATAAAGGTCAATCACATCCAAAGTTTCAGGAATTAATTGTCATCATAAAAGATGCTTATAAACCAAAAATGAAAAAGCTGGGACCTTTTTTGCCTTATTTGGACAGTGGGAACAGATTATAGCAGGTGGCCTGCTATAATTGGTCCCCCCTTGTAACTTTAAGAAATAAAGTTCAATCACATCCAAAGTTTCAGGAATTAATTGTCATCATAAAAGATGCTTATAAACCAAAAATGAAAAAGCTGGGACCTTTTTTGTCTGATTTAGACAGGGGGAACAGATTATAGCAGGTGGCCTGCTATAATTTGTTCCCCCCTTGTAACTTTAAGAAATAAAGGTCAATCATATCCAACGTTTCAGGAATTAATTGTCATCATAAAAGATGCTTATAAGCCAAAAATGGAAAAGCCGGGACCGTTTTTGCCTGATTTGGACAGTGGGAACAGATTATAGCAGGTGGCCTGCTATAATTGGTTCCCCCCTTATAACTTTAAGGAATAAAGGTCAATCACATCCAAAGTTTCAGGAATTAATTGTCATCATAAAAGATGCTTATAAGCCAAAAATGAAAAAGATGGGACCTTTTTTGCCTGATTTAGACGGTGGGAACAGATTATAGCAGGTGGCCTGCTATAGTTGGTTCCCCCCTTGTAAATTTAAGAAATAAAGGTCAATCACATCCAAAGTTTCAGGAATTCATTGTCATCATAAAAGATGCTTATGAGCCTAAAAGGAAAAACCTGGGACCTTTTTTGTCTGATTTAGACAGGGGGAACAGATTATAGCAGGTGGCCTGCTATAATTTGTTTCCCCTTTGTAAATTTAAGAAATAAAGGTCAATCACATCCAAAGTTTCAGGAATTAATTTTCATCATAAAATACGCTTATGAGCCAAAAATGAAAAACCTGGGACCTTTTTTGTCTGATTTATACAGGGGAGCAGATTTTAGCAAGTGGCCTGCTATAATTTGTTTCCCCTTTGTAACTGTAAGAAATAAAGTTCAATCAACTCCAAAGTTTCAGGAATTAATTGTCATCATAAAAGATGCTTATAAGCCAAAAATGAAAAAGATGGGACCTTTTTTGCCTGATTTAGACAGTGGGAACAGATTATAGCAGGTGGCATGCTATAATTGGTTCCCCCTTATAACTTTAAGGAATAAAGGTCAATCACATCCAAAGTTTCAGGAATTAATTGTCATCATGAAAGATACTTATAAACCAAAAATGGAAAAGCTGGGACCTTTTTTGCCTGATTTAGACAGTGGGAACAGATTATAGCAGGTGGCCTGCTATAGTTGGTTCCCCCATTGTAACTTTAAGAAATAAATGTCAATCACATCCAAAGTTTCAGGAATTCATTGTCATCATAAAAGATGCTTATAAGCCAAAAATGAAAAAGCTGGGACCTTTTTTGTCCAATTTTGACAGGCGAACAGATTATAGCAGGTGGCCTGCTATAGTTGGTTCCCCCCTTTAACTTTAAGAAATAAAGGTCAATCACATCCAAAGTTTCAGAAATTAATTGTCATCATAAAAGATGCTTATGAGCCAAAAATGAAAAACCTACGACCTTTTTTGTCTGATTTACACAGGGGAACAGATTATAGCAGGTAGACTGCTATAGTTTGTTTCCCCTTTGTAACTTTAAGAAATAAAGGTCAATCAACTCCGAAGTTTCAGGGGTTAGTTGTCATCATAAAAGATGCTTACAAGCCAAAAATGAAAAAGCTGGGGCCTCTTTTGTCTGATGTAGACATGGGAACAGATTATAGCAGGTGGCCTGCTATAGTTGGTTCCCCCCTTGTAAGTTTATGAAATAAAGGTCAATCACATCCAAAGTTTCAGGAATTAATTGTCACCATAAGAGATGCTTATAAACCAAAAATTAAAAAGCTGGGACCTTTTTTCCCTGATTTGGACAGTGGGAACAGATTATAGCAGGTGGCCTGCTATAATTGGTCCCCCCTTGTAACTTTAAGAAATAAAGGTCAATCAACTCCAAAGTTTCAGGGGTTAGTTGTCATCATAAAAGATGCTTATAAGCCAAAAATGGAAAAGCCGGGACCGTTTTTGCCTGATTTGGACAGTGGGAACAGATTATAGCAGGTGGCCTGCTATAATTCGTTCCCCCCTTATAACTTTAAGGAATAAAGGTCAATCACATCCAAAGTTTCAGGAATTAATTGTCATCATAAAAGATGCTTATAAGCCAAAAATGAAAAAGATGGGACCTTTTTTGCCTGATTTAGACGGTGGGAACAGATTATAGCAGGTGGCCTGCTATAGTTGGTTCCCCCCTTGTAAATTTAAGAAATAAAGGTCAATCACATCCAAAGTTTCAGGAATTAATTGTCATCATAAAAGATGCTTATGAGCCAAAAAGGAAAAACCTGGGACCTTTTTTGTCTGATTTAGACAGGGGGAACAGATTATAGCAGGTGGCCTGCTATAATTTGTTTCCCCTTTGTAAATTTAAGAAATAAAGGTCAATCACATCCAAAGTTTCAGGAATTCATTTTCATCATAAAATATGCTTATGAGCCAAAAATGAAAAACCTGGGACCTTTTTTGTCTGATTTATACAGGGGAACAGATTTTAGCAAGTGGCCTGCTATAATTTGTTTCCCCTTTGTAACTGTAAAAAATAAAGGTCAGTCAACTCCAAAGTTTCAGGAATTAATTGTCATCATAAAAGATGCTTATAAGCCCAAAATGAAAAAGATGGGACCTTTTTTGCCTGATTTAGACAGTGGGAACAGATTATAGCAGGTGGCATGCTATAATTGGTTCCCCCTTATAACTTTAAGGAATAAAGGTCAATCACATCCAAAGTTTCAGGAATTAATTGTCATCATGAAAGATACTTATAAACCAAAAATGGAAAAGCTGGGACCTTTTTTGCCTGATTTAGACAGTGGGAACAGATTATAGCAGGTGGCCTGCTATAGTTGGTTCCCCCATTGTAACTTTAAGAAATAAAGGTCAATCACATCCAAAGTTTCAGGAATTCATTGTCATCATAAAAGCTGCTTATAAGCCAAAAATGAAAAAGCTGGGACCTTTTTTGTCTGATTTTGACAGGCGAACAGATTATAGCAGGTTGCCTGCTATAGTTGGTTCCCCCCTTTAACTTTAAGAAATAAAGGTCAATCACATCCAAAGTTTCAGAAATTAATTGTCATCATAAAAGATGCTTATGAGCCAAAAATGAAAAACCTACGACCTTTTTTGTCTGATTTAAACAGGGGAACAGATTATAGCAGGTAGACTGCTATAGTTTGTTTCCCCTTTTGTAACTTTAAGAAATAAAGGTCAATCAACTCCAAAGTTTCAGGGGTTAGTTGTCATCATAAAAGATGCTTACAAGCCAAAAATGAAAAAGCTGGGGCCTTTTTTGTCTGATGTAGACATGGGAACAGATTATAGCAGGTGGCCTGCTATAGTTGGTTCCCCCCTTGTAAGTTTATGAAATAAAGGTCAATCACATCCAAAGTTTCAGGAATTAATTGTCACCATAAGAGATGCTTATAAACCAAAAATTAAAAAGCTGGGACCTTTTTTGCCTGATTTGGACAGTGGGAAAGAATTATAGCAGGTGGCCTGCTATAATAGGTCCCCCCTTGTAACTTTAAGAAATAAAGTTCAATCACATCCAAAGTTTCAGGAATTAATTGTCATCATAAAAGATACTTATAAACCAAAAATGAAAAAGCTGGGACCTTTTTTGTCTGATTTAGACAGGGGGAACAGATTATAGCAGGTGGCCTGCTATAATTGGTCCCCCTTGTAACTCTAAGAAATAAAGGTCAATCACATCCAAAGTTTCAGGGGCTAGTTGTCATCATAAAAGATACTTATAAGCCAAAAATGAAAAGGCTGGGACCTTTTTTGTCTGATTTAGACAGTGGGAACAGATTATAGCAGGTGGCCTGCTATAGTTGGTTCGCCCATTGTAACATTAAGAAATAAAGGTTAATCACATCCAAAGTTTCAGGAATTAATTGTCATCATAAAAGATGCTTATGAGCCAAAAAGGAAAAACCTGGGACCTTTTTTGTCTGATTTAGACAGGGGGAACAGATTATAGCAGGTGGCCTGCTATAATTTGTTTCCCCTTTGTAACTTTAAGAAATAAAGGTCAATCAACTCCAAAGTTTCAGGGGTTAGTTGTCATCATAAAAGATGCTAATAAGCCAAAAATGGAAAAGCCGGGACCGTTTTTGCCTGATTTGGACAGTGGGAACAGATTATAGCAGGTGGCCTGCTATAATTGGTTCCCCCCTTATAACTTTAAGGAATAAAGGTCAATCACATCCAAAGTTTCAGGAATTAATTGTCATCATAAAAGATACTTATAAACCAAAAATGAAAAAGCTGGGACCTTTTTTGTCTGATGTAGACATTGGAACAGATTATAGCAGGTGGCCTGCTATAGTTGGTTCACCCTTGGAAGTTTATGAAATAAAGGTCAATCACATCCAAAGTTTCAGGAATTAATTGTCATCATAAAAGATGCTTATAAACCAAAAATGAAAAAGCTGGGACCTTTTTTGCCTTATTTGGACAGTGGGAACAGATTATAGCAGGTGGCCTGCTATAATTGGTCCCCCCTTGTAACTTTAAGAAATAAAGTTCAATCACATCCAAAGTTTCAGGAATTAATTGTCATCATAAAAGATGCTTATAAACCAAAAATGAAAAAGCTGGGACCTTTTTTGTCTGATTTAGACAGGGGGAACAGATTATAGCAGGTGGCCTGCTATAATTTGTTCCCCCCTTGTAACTTTAAGAAATAAAGGTCAATCATATCCAACGTTTCAGGAATTAATTGTCATCATAAAAGATGCTTATAAGCCAAAAATGAAAAAGATGGGACCTTTTTTGCCTTATTTAGACAGGGGGAACAGATTATAGCAGGTGGCCTGCTATAATTTGTTTCCCCTTTGTAAATTTAAGAAATAAAGGTCAATCACATCCAAAGTTTCAGGAATTAATTTTCATCATAAAACATGCTTATGAGCCAAAAATGAAAAACCTGGGACCTTTTTTGTCTGATTTATACAGGGGAGCAGATTTTAGCAAGTGGCCTGCTATAATTTGTTTCCCCTTTGTAACTGTAAGAAATAAAGGTCAATCAACTCCAAAGTTTCAGGAATTAATTGTCATCATAAAAGATGCTTATAAGCCAAAAATGAAAAAGATGGGACCTTTTTTGCCTGATTTAGACAGTGGGAACAGATTATAGCAGGTGGCATGCTATAATTGGTTCCCCCTTATAACTTTAAGAAATAAAGGTCAATCACATCCAAAGTTTCAGGCGCTAGTTGTCATCATAAAAGATACTTATAAGCCAAAAAATGAAAAGGCTGGGACCTTTTTTGTCTGATTTAGACAGTAGGAACAGATTATAGCAGGTGGCCTGCTATAGTTGGTTCCCCCATTGTAACATTAAGAAATAAAGGTTAATCACATCCAAAGGTTCAGGAATTAATTGTCATCATAAAAGATGCTTATGAGCCAAAAAGGAAAAACCTGGGACCTTTTTTGTCTGATTTAGACAGGGGGAACAGATTATAGCAGGTGGCCTGCTATAATTTGTTTCCCCTTTGTAACTTTAAGAAATAAAGGTCAATCAACTCCAAAGTTTCAGGGGTTAGTTGTCATCATAAAAGATGCTTATAAGCCAAAAATGGAAAAGCCGGGACCGTTTTTGCCTGATTTGGACAGTGGGAACAGATTATAGCAGGTGGCCTGCTATAATTGGTTCCCCCCTTATAACTTTAAGGAATAAAGGTCAATCACATCCAAAGTTTCAGGAATTAATTGTCATCATAAAAGATGCTTATAAGCCAAAAATGAAAAAGATGGGACCTTTTTTGCCTGATTTAGACGGTGGGAACAGATTATAGCAGGTGGCCTGCTATAGTTGGTTCCCCCCTTGTAAATTTAAGAAATAAAGGTCAATCACATCCAAAGTTTCAGGAATTCATTGTCATCATAAAAGATGCTTATGAGCCTAAAAGGAAAAACCTGGGACCTTTTTTGTCTGATTTAGACAGGGGGAACAGATTATAGCAGGTGGCCTGCTATAATTTGTTTCCCCTTTGTAAATTTAAGAAATAAAGGTCAATCACATCCAAAGTTTCAGGAATTAATTTTCATCATAAAATACGCTTATGAGCCAAAAATGAAAAACCTGGGACCTTTTTTGTCTGATTTATACAGGGGAGCAGATTTTAGCAAGTGGCCTGCTATAATTTGTTTCCCCTTTGTAACTGTAAGAAATAAAGTTCAATCAACTCCAAAGTTTCAGGAATTAATTGTCATCATAAAAGATGCTTATAAGCCAAAAATGAAAAAGATGGGACCTTTTTTGCCTGATTTAGACAGTGGGAACAGATTATAGCAGGTGGCATGCTATAATTGGTTCCCCCTTATAACTTTAAGGAATAAAGGTCAATCACATCCAAAGTTTCAGGAATTAATTGTCATCATGAAAGATACTTATAAACCAAAAATGGAAAAGCTGGGACCTTTTTTGCCTGATTTAGACAGTGGGAACAGATTATAGCAGGTGGCCTGCTATAGTTGGTTCCCCCATTGTAACTTTAAGAAATAAATGTCAATCACATCCAAAGTTTCAGGAATTCATTGTCATCATAAAAGATGCTTATAAGCCAAAAATGAAAAAGCTGGGACCTTTTTTGTCCAATTTTGACAGGCGAACAGATTATAGCAGGTGGCCTGCTATAGTTGGTTCCCCCCTTTAACTTTAAGAAATAAAGGTCAATCACATCCAAAGTTTCAGAAATTAATTGTCATCATAAAAGATGCTTATGAGCCAAAAATGAAAAACCTACGACCTTTTTTGTCTGATTTACACAGGGGAACAGATTATAGCAGGTAGACTGCTATAGTTTGTTTCCCCTTTGTAACTTTAAGAAATAAAGGTCAATCAACTCCGAAGTTTCAGGGGTTAGTTGTCATCATAAAAGATGCTTACAAGCCAAAAATGAAAAAGCTGGGGCCTCTTTTGTCTGATGTAGACATGGGAACAGATTATAGCAGGTGGCCTGCTATAGTTGGTTCCCCCCTTGTAAGTTTATGAAATAAAGGTCAATCACATCCAAAGTTTCAGGAATTAATTGTCACCATAAGAGATGCTTATAAACCAAAAATTAAAAAGCTGGGACCTTTTTTCCCTGATTTGGACAGTGGGAACAGATTATAGCAGGTGGCCTGCTATAATTGGTCCCCCCTTGTAACTTTAAGAAATAAAGTTCAATCACATCCAAAGTTTCAGGAATTAATTGTCATCATAAAAGATACTTATAAACCAAAAATGAAAAAGCTGGGACCTTTTTTGTCTGATTTAGACAGGGGGAACAGATTATAGCAGGTGGCCTGCTATAATTGGTCCCCCTTGTAACTCTAAGAAATAAAGGTCAATCACATCCAAAGTTTCAGGGGCTAGTTGTCATCATAAAAGATACTTATAAGCCAAAAATGAAAAGGCTGGGACCTTTTTTGTCTGATTTAGACAGTGGGAACAGATTATAGCAGGTGGCCTGCTATAGTTGGTTCCCCCATTGTAACATTAAGAAATAAAGGTTAATCACATCCAAAGTTTCAGGAATTAATTGTCATCATAAAAGATGCTTATGAGCCAAAAAGGAAAAACCTGGGACCTTTTTTGTCTGATTTAGACAGGGGGGACAGATTATAGCAGGTGGCCTGCTATAATTGGTCCCCTTTGTAACTCTAAGAAATAAAGGTCAATCACATCCAAAGTTTCAGGGGCTAGTTGTCATCATAAAAGATACTTATAAGCCAAAAATGAAAAGGCTGGGACCTTTTTTGTCTGATTTAGACAGTGGGAACAGATTATAGCAGGTGGCCTGCTATAGTTGGTTCCCCCATTGTAACATTAAGAAATAAAGGTTAATCACATCCAAAGTTTCAGGAATTAATTGTCATCATAAAAGATGCTTATGAGCCAAAAAGGAAAAACCTGGGACCTTTTTTGTCTGATTTAGACAGGGGGAACAGATTATAGCAGGTGGCCTGCTATAATTTGTTTCCCCTTTGTAACTTTAAGAAATAAAGGTCAATCAACTCCAAAGTTTCAGGGGTTAGTTGTCATCATAAAAGATGCTTATAAGCCAAAAATGGAAAAGCCGGGACCGTTTTTGCCTGATTTGGACAGTGGGAACAGATTATAGCAGGTGGCCTGCTATAATTGGTTCCCCCCTTATAACTTTAAGGAATAAAGGTCAATCACATCCAAAGTTTCAGGAATTAATTGTCATCATAAAAGATGCTTATAAGCCAAAAATGAAAAAGATGGGACCTTTTTTGCCTGATTTAGACGGTGGGAACAGATTATAGCAGGTGGCCTGCTATAGTTGGTTCCCCCCTTGTAAATTTAAGAAATAAAGGTCAATCACATCCAAAGTTTCAGGAATTAATTGTCATCATAAAAGATGCTTATGAGCCTAAAAGATAAAAACCTAGGACCTTTTTTGTCTGATTTAGACAGGGGGAACAGATTATAGCAGGTGGCCTATATAATTTGTTTCCCCTTTGTAAATTTAAGAAATAAAGGTCAATCACATCCAAAGTTTCAGGAAATAATTTTCATCATAAAATATGCTTATGAGCCAAAAATGAAAAACCTGGGACCTTTTTTGTCTGATTTATACAGGGGAACAGATTTTAGCAAGTGGCCTGCTATAATTTGTTTCCCCTTTGTAACTGTAAGAAATAAAGGTCAATCAACTCCAAAGTTTCAGGAATTAATTATCATCATAAAAGATGCTTATAAGCCAAAAATGAAAAAGATGGGACCTTTTTTGCCTGATTTAGACAGTGGGAACAGATTATAGCAGGTGGCATGCTATAATTGGTTCCCCCCTTATAACTTTAAGGAATAAAGGTCAATCACATCCAAAGTTTCAGGAATTAATTGTCATCATAAAAGATACTTATAAACCAAAAATGAAAAAGCTGGGACCTTTTTTGTCTGATGTAGACATTGGAACAGATTATAGCAGGTGGCCTGCTATAGTTGGTTCCCCCCTTGTAAGTTTATGAAATAAAGGTCAATCACATCCAAAGTTTCAGGAATTAATTGTCATCATAAAAGATGCTTATAAACCAAAAATGAAAAAGCTGGGACCTTTTTTGCCTTATTTGGACAGTGGGAACAGATTATAGCAGGTGGCCTGCTATAATTGGTTCCCCCCTTATAACTTTAAGAAATAAAGGTCAATCACATCCAAAGTTTCAGGGGCTAGTTGTCATCATAAAAAAGATACTTATAAGCCAAAAATGAAAAGGCTGGGACCTTTTTTGTCTGATTTAGACAGTGGGAACAGATTATAGCAGGTGGCCTGCTATAGTTGGTAACCCCATTGTAACATTAAGAAATAAAGGTTAATCACATCCAAAGGTTCAGGAATTAATTGTCATCATAAAAGATGCTTATGAGCCAAAAAGGAAAAACCTGGGACCTTTTTTGTCTGATTTAGACAGGGGGAACAGATTATAGCAGGTGGCCTGCTATAATTTGTTTCCCCTTTGTAACTTTAAGAAATAAAGGTCAATCAACTCCAAAGTTTCAGGGGTTAGTTGTCATCATAAAAGATGCTTATAAGCCAAAAATGGAAAAGCCGGGACCGTTTTTGCCTGATTTGGACAGTGGGAACAGATTATAGCAGGTGGCCTGCTATAATTGGTTCCCCCCTTATAACTTTAAGGAATAAAGGTCAATCACATCCAAAGTTTCAGGAATTAATTGTCATCATAAAAGATGCTTATAAGCCAAAAATGAAAAAGATGGGACATTTTTTGCCTGATTTAGACGGTGGGAACAGATTATAGCAGGTGGCCTGCTATAGTTGGTTCCCCCCTTGTAAATTTAAGAAATAAAGGTCAATCACATCCAAAGTTTCAGGAATTAATTGTCATCATAAAAGATGCTTATGAGCCAAAAAGGAAAAACCTGGGACCTTTTTTGTCTGATTTAGACAGGGGGAACAGATTATAGCAGGTGGCCGGCTATAATTTGTTTCCCCTTTGTAAATTTAAGAAATAAAGGTCAATCACATCCAAAGTTTCAGGAATTAATTTTCATCATAAAATACGCTTATGAGCCAAAAATGAAAAACCTGGGACCTTTTTTGTCTGATTTATACAGGGGAGCAGATTTTAGCAAGTGGCCTGCTATAATTTGTTTCCCCTTTGTAACTGTAAAAAATAAAGGTCAGTCACATCCAAAGTTTCAGGAATTAATTATCATCATAAAAGATGCTTATAAGCCAAAAATGAAAAAGATGGGACCTTTTTTGCCTGATTTAGACAGTGGGAACAGATTATAGCAGGTGGCATGCTATAATTGGTTCCCCCCTTATAACTTTAAGGAATAAAGGTCAATCACATCCAAAGTTTCAGGAATTAATTGTCATCATAAAAGATACTTATAAACCAAAAATGAAAAAGCTGGGACCTTTTTTGTCTGATGTAGACATTGGAACAGATTATAGCAGGTGGCCTGCTATAGTTGGTTCCCCCCTTGTAAGTTTATGAAATAAAGGTCAATCACATCCAAAGTTTCAGGAATTAATTGTCATCATAAAAGATGCTTATAAACCAAAAATGAAAAAGCTGGGACCTTTTTTGCCTTATTTGGACAGTGGGAACAGATTATAGCAGGTGGCCTGCTATAATTGGTTCCCCCCTTATAACTTTAAGAAATAAAGGTCAATCACATCCAAAGTTTCAGGGGCTAGTTGTCATCATAAAAAAGATACTTATAAGCCAAAAATGAAAAGGCTGGGACCTTTTTTGTCTGATTTAGACAGTGGGAACAGATTATAGCAGGTGGCCTGCTATAGTTGGTAACCCCATTGTAACATTAAGAAATAAAGGTTAATCACATCCAAAGGTTCAGGAATTAATTGTCATCATAAAAGATGCTTATGAGCCAAAAAGGAAAAACCTGGGACCTTTTTTGTCTGATTTAGACAGGGGGAACAGATTATAGCAGGTGGCCTGCTATAATTTGTTTCCCCTTTGTAACTTTAAGAAATAAAGGTCAATCAACTCCAAAGTTTCAGGGGTTAGTTGTCATCATAAAAGATGCTTATAAGCCAAAAATGGAAAAGCCGGGACCGTTTTTGCCTGATTTGGACAGTGGGAACAGATTATAGCAGGTGGCCTGCTATAATTGGTTCCCCCCTTATAACTTTAAGGAATAAAGGTCAATCACATCCAAAGTTTCAGGAATTAATTGTCATCATAAAAGATGCTTATAAGCCAAAAATGAAAAAGATGGGACATTTTTTGCCTGATTTAGACGGTGGGAACAGATTATAGCAGGTGGCCTGCTATAGTTGGTTCCCCCCTTGTAAATTTAAGAAATAAAGGTCAATCACATCCAAAGTTTCAGGAATTAATTGTCATCATAAAAGATGCTTATGAGCCAAAAAGGAAAAACCTGGGACCTTTTTTGTCTGATTTAGACAGGGGGAACAGATTATAGCAGGTGGCCGGCTATAATTTGTTTCCCCTTTGTAAATTTAAGAAATAAAGGTCAATCACATCCAAAGTTTCAGGAATTAATTTTCATCATAAAATACGCTTATGAGCCAAAAATGAAAAACCTGGGACCTTTTTTGTCTGATTTATACAGGGGAGCAGATTTTAGCAAGTGGCCTGCTATAATTTGTTTCCCCTTTGTAACTGTAAGAAATAAAGGTCAATCAACTCCAAAGTTTCAGGAATTAATTATCATCATAAAAGATGCTTATAAGCCAAAAATGAAAAAGATGGGACCTTTTTTGCCTGATTTAGACAGTGGGAACAGATTATAGCAGGTGGCATGCTATAATTGGTTCCCCCCTTATAACTTTAAGGAATAAAGGTCAATCACATCCAAAGTTTCAGGAATTAATTGTCATCATGAAAGATACTTATAAACCAAAAATTGAAAAGCTGGGACCTTTTTTGCCTGATTTAGACAGTGGGAACAGATTATAGCAGGTGGCCTGCTATAGTTGGTTCCCCCATTGTAACTTTAAGAAATAAAGGTCAATCAACTCCAAAGTTTCAGGGGTTAGTTGTCATCATAAAAGATGCTTATAAGCCAAAAATGGAAAAGCCGGGACCGTTTTTGCCTGATTTGGACAGTGGGAACAGATTATAGCAGGTGGCCTGCTATAATTGGTTCCCCCCTTATAACTTTAAGGAATAAAGGTCAATCACATCCAAAGTTTCAGGAATTAATTGTCATCATAAAAGATACTTATAAACCAAAAATGAAAAAGCTGGGACCTTTTTTGTCTGATGTAGACATTGGAACAGATTATAGCAGGTGGCCTGCTATAGTTGGTTCACCCTTGGAAGTTTATGAAATAAAGGTCAATCACATCCAAAGTTTCAGGAATTAATTGTCATCATAAAAGATGCTTATAAACCAAAAATGAAAAAGCTGGGACCTTTTTTGCCTTATTTGGACAGTGGGAACAGATTATAGCAGGTGGCCTGCTATAATTGGTCCCCCCTTGTAACTTTAAGAAATAAAGTTCAATCACATCCAAAGTTTCAGGAATTAATTGTCATCATAAAAGATGCTTATAAACCAAAAATGAAAAAGCTGGGACCTTTTTTGTCTGATTTAGACAGGGGGAACAGATTATAGCAGGTGGCCTGCTATAATTTGTTCCCCCCTTGTAACTTTAAGAAATAAAGGTCAATCATATCCAACGTTTCAGGAATTAATTGTCATCATAAAAGATGCTTATAAGCCAAAAATGAAAAAGATGGGACCTTTTTTGCCTTATTTAGACAGGGGGAACAGATTATAGCAGGTGGCCTGCTATAATTTGTTTCCCCTTTGTAAATTTAAGAAATAAAGGTCAATCACATCCAAAGTTTCAGGAATTAATTTTCATCATAAAACATGCTTATGAGCCAAAAAGGAAAAACCTGGGACCTTTTTTGTCTGATTTAGACAGGGGGAACAGATTATAGCAGGTGGCCTGCTATAATTTGTTTCCCCTTTGTAAATTTAAGAAATAAAGGTCAATCACATCCAAAGTTTCAGGAATTCATTTTCATCATAAAATATGCTTATGAGCCAAAAATGAAAAACCTGGGACCTTTTTTGTCTGATTTATACAGGGGAACAGATTTTAGCAAGTGGCCTGCTATAATTTGTTTCCCCTTTGTAACTGTAAAAAATAAAGGTCAGTCAACTCCAAAGTTTCAGGAATTAATTGTCATCATAAAAGATGCTTATAAGCCCAAAATGAAAAAGATGGGACCTTTTTTGCCTGATTTAGACAGTGGGAACAGATTATAGCAGGTGGCATGCTATAATTGGTTCCCCCTTATAACTTTAAGGAATAAAGGTCAATCACATCCAAAGTTTCAGGAATTAATTGTCATCATGAAAGATACTTATAAACCAAAAATGGAAAAGCTGGGACCTTTTTTGCCTGATTTAGACAGTGGGAACAGATTATAGCAGGTGGCCTGCTATAGTTGGTTCCCCCATTGTAACTTTAAGAAATAAAGGTCAATCACATCCAAAGTTTCAGGAATTCATTGTCATCATAAAAGCTGCTTATAAGCCAAAAATGAAAAAGCTGGGACCTTTTTTGTCTGATTTTGACAGGCGAACAGATTATAGCAGGTTGCCTGCTATAGTTGGTTCCCCCCTTTAACTTTAAGAAATAAAGGTCAATCACATCCAAAGTTTCAGAAATTGATTGTCATCATAAAAGATGCTTATGAGCCAAAAATGAAAAACCTACGACCTTTTTTGTCTGATTTAAACAGGGGAACAGATTATAGCAGGTAGACTGCTATAGTTTGTTTCCCCTTTTGTAACTTTAAGAAATAAAGG